>MU224354.1:3026757-3054548 GCA_018584345.1 Thuja plicata | reverse complement strand
TTTGAAAGTGACAAGACACCCACAACCATACTCTATGGGATGGGTAAATGAGGGACAAGATATTCAAATAAATCAACAGTGTCATCTTCCATATTCAATCAAGCCTTTCAAGGATGAAGTGGTATGTTATGTAGCACCACTAGATGTATGTGATGTCTTGTTGGGGAAACCTTACATGTATCAAAGGCATGGAGTGTATGAATCCAGACCACACAATGTTACAATAAAGCTTGGTGGGAAGAGGTTTTGAATACCAGAGGTATGTATAGCACAAACTACTTCTCTAATTAGTGCAAAACAATGTAAATGTTTGATTGCTCAAACTGGAGCTTTTGTTCTTCTCATAGTTTACCCTGAACAAAAAAAGTCAGTTGTCCTTAATACACATGCTAAGGTAGCCATAACAACAAATCAAAAAAATTAGATGGATAAAATTTTGAAAGAATATAGTAGTATGTTTAAATCACTGGTGGGAGTTCCAACACACTGTCAAGTCAAGCACTCTATTGATTTAATCCCAGGCACACCACTACCACATGAGCCAATATATAGAAGGTCAGTTTTGGAAAATGATGAAATCAAGAGACAAATTCAAGAGTTGATTCAGAAAGGACATATTCATCCAAGTACTTCACCCTATGGCAGTCCAATTGTCCTTGCTAAAAAGAAAGATGGGACATGGAGACTTTTTATTGATTATAGGGCATTGAACAAAATTAGTGTGAAAAATAGATATCCAATCCCTTGAATTGATGATTTGTTGGACCAACTTAGGGGAGCTAAGTTCTTTACAAAAATTGACTTGAAATCTAGATATCACCAAGTACCAATTGATCCAGTAGATGTGTGGAATACTGCATTTAAATCTAAGGAAGGTTTGTTTGAATGGTTGGTTATGCCTTTTGGCCTAAAAAATGCCCCAGCAACATTTATGAGACTGATGAATGATGTTCTTAGACCATTCATTGATTCTTTTGTGGTTGTTTATTTGGATGACATACTCATCTTTAGCAAGACTTGCTCTGAGAATTTACAACATGTTGAACAAGTTCTTTCAACTCTGCAAAAAACATAAAATTTATGCCAACATTGAGAAGTGCTCTTTTGGTATGTAGAGTATTCAATACTTAGGGTATATCATTGATACTAAGGGTGTTCATGTTGACCCAGTAAAGATTCAAATAATTAGAGATTGGCCATCTCCTAAAAATTTCACAGAGCTTCACAGCTTCTTGGGCTTAGCCAACTTCTATCACAAATTTGTTTTTAGTTTCTCACATATATCATGGCCTCTCAATCAATCACTAAGGGGTGGAGCACAAGAAAAATTTTAGTGGACAAAGGAAAAGAAACAAGCATTTTAAGAGTTAAAGAAAAGATTATGTTCAACACCAGTACTGGTTCTCCCAGATCTGTAACAATCATTTGAGATAGAAACTGATGCATCTGATTATGCTCTTGGTACAGTACTCACACAACATGGGCATCCTTTTGCCTATCATAGTGAAACTTTTTTTGATACAGTACATAGGTACCCCACCTATGACAAGGAGTTGTATGCTATTATTCAGGCCTACAAATAATGGAAACATTATATACTAGGAAAGGAAACTATTATACATACAAACCATAAACCTCTTCAATTATTACAAACACAAGGGAAGTTACAGAATGACAAACATCAAAGGTGGTCAGCTTATCTACAACAATTTCACCTCAACATTTGTCATAAAAAAGGAAGCAGTAACAAAGTGACAAATTGTTTGAGTAGGACTCCAATTGTAGGTTTGAAAATGGTGCTAGATTCATGTGGTCATCAATCATCTACATGGGAACAACTATATGGTATTGACCCTGATTTTGCTAACCTCTATATTAATTTGGTAGAAGGAAAGTGTGTCTTTGATTTTCACTTGCAGGATGGGTTGCTCTGCCATGTTGGTCATATATGTGTACCCACTGAGGAATAAAAGAAAATGATATGTGAAGCTCACTACAACCATGCTGCAGGACATTTTGGTATTGGTAAGACTATTGCTATCCTTCAAAAGCATTTCTATTGGCCAAAAATGAAGCAGGATATAATTTTATATATACAAGCTTGTGTAGCCTGTGCAATTGCAAAGCCCGCAAACCGTAAGTTGGGTCTATACTTACCATTACCTATTCCTGATAAGCCATGGCAGTCTGTTTCAATGGATTTTATGTCTGGGCTTCCAACTACCAGGCGGGGGCATGATTGTGTGTATGTTGTGGTAGATAGGTTTTCTAAAATGGCTATCATGGTAGCATGTAAAAAGATGATTTCTATAGAAGAAACTGCCAAGTTATTTTTTGAACATGTTTGGGTTCATTTTGGTTTTCCCAAAAGAATTATTTCTGATAGGGATAGCAAGTTCATCAACAAATTTTGGTCTACACTATGGGCTAAAATGGACACAAAGTTGACAAAGTCCACAACATTCCATCCCCAAACAGATGGTCAGACAGAAGTGGTAAATCGAATGATCATTCATATCCTACGGATGTATCATTCAAAACATCCTCGTACATGGGATGAAAGCTTACCCTATGTGCAACACAGTTACAACCATGCACTCCATAGTACTACAAGGCATATTCCATTTGAGGTTTGTCTTGGGTATCAACCATTGGCACCTATGGATGTTGCACTGCCATTTTTGCAATCTGATACTTTATTGAATACTGACAAGGAGGTAGATAAAGTAGAAAAATACATTGATAACATTAGACACCTACAATAAGAAGTTCATGAGATTTTGGAGTAGAGTAATAAGAAGTATAAGGAAAGGCATGATAAACATAGAACTCCTCATCACTTTGAGGTTGGTGACAAGGTATGGTTACATATTCAGAAAGAGCGCCTTCACGGACCAAACAAGAAGCTTCATCCTCTTCGTTATGGCCTGTATACTATTGTGAAGCAAGTAGGTGAGAATGCTTTTGAACTTAATTTTCCATCCTTTTTGGGCCTGCATCCAGTTTTCAATGTGGAGTTGTTGAGACTCTATTTTCCTCCTTTGTTGGACATTTCCCAAGCTACTGAACACATTCAAGCTGCAAAATCATCTACTACTATTCCAGTCCAGTGTGACCATGTTACTGAAGTCATTTTAAAGACTTTGAGAAATCAAAACATTCCTCTTTATTGGGTTGTTCAAGTTGGTCAACATCCTCATCAAGGCAAGTGGTTAACTAAGGAACAAACTGAAGCACAATTTCCTCATTTGTTGTAGTAGGTTAGTGCAATGGTGCCCATTTCCTCTCAAGGGGGGAGGAATGATTAGGATGGAATTGGGAAATACTGAAATCTAATTTTTTCAGTATATTCTATGTCTCAGTAAACTACATTTTTGAAGGTCTTCGGGGCATTTTTGGGTAGACCTTGTACCGAAAGTATACTTCCCAATTTTGGGTCTACAGTTTTGGATTATGTTTCCAACGAAGTAAACGGTTCGCAAATCAGACCTAGGACTTGAAAGTTATGCCTTCTCCAAGTAGGCCTAAATTTTTATATAGTTTTTTTAAATTTTTGGTAGTTTTAATAATTTTATTTGTAATAAACATTATGGTGACTCTTCATTTCATTTTCCAAGGTATTCTAGTGACCCTTGGGATCCATCATATTTGTATAAACTCAAATTTTGAATAGAATGGATCACTTTTTGGCTTGCAATTCTGTTGTTAGTCTTCTAGTTTTTATATTGAATTGACAATACTGTAGGTATCACACCAGGTATTGTAATCTGATTCATAATTCAAATCACAAGCTTTCATGCCATGCTCAAGGTGCTTGTTTCAAGCCATACAGTGCTTTGTGCAATTTTCAAACCATGTCTTGGTTAGTATTCTCAGAAAATCCTTCAGCTTGTTCAATATATACTTCCTCTTCAAGAATACTGTTGAGAAATGCAAACTTAACATCCATTTTATAAACTTTGAATCCCTTATAAGCTGCATATGCTAGTATAATTCTTACTCCTTCTAATCTAGCAATAGTTGCAAAATTTTTACCATAGTCAATTCCTTCTTCTTGTGCATACCCCTTGCAAACTAATCTTTCTTTATTTTTTATTACATTACCATGCTCATTCAACTTATTTCTAAAAATCCACTTAGTACCGATTACATTGTTATCTTTTGGTCTCGGTACCAAAGTCCATGTATTATTCTTTTGAATTTGATCTATATTTTCCTTCATTGCTTTCATCCAATCTTCACTTTCTAAAGCATCTTTATATTTCTTGGTTCAAGTTTAGATATTAAACATGTGTTTTCTCTTACCTTTCTTCTTGTTATAACTCCAACAATCTTGTATCCTATGATTTTACAAGGTGAGTGGTGTCTCTTTACATACTTGGCCAACATAGGCTCGGTAACCGATGGTATCTATTCATTTCCATCATTCAATGGAAGCTCTCTCTGCTCATCTTCTTCCTTGGTTTGTTCTTTCGGTAAGGTGTTACTAATCTCAATTTGTACATAGATAAATATTTGATAATCCTCGGGTTGCTTCTTGTTGTCTTCATCATTCTTCTCTACAAATTCATCAATCCTCACATTTGCACTTTCTACAATTTTGTTAGTATTCTTATTCAAACATTTGTAGGCTTTTCTCTTAGTAGAATATCCGAAAAATATTCCTTCATCTCCTTTAGAGTCAAATTTACCATCTCTTGCATCTTTAAGAATATAACACCTACTTCCAAATACTTTGAAGTAACTTACATTCAGTTTGTGTCCATACCATATATCATAAGGTGTTTTGTTAGTTCCCTTCTTTAGTTGTACTCGGTTAAGTGTATAAGCAACAGTGTTGATTGCTTCTCTCCAGAAGGTTTGAGAAATCCCATTCTCAATCATTAGTGTTATAACACAATCCACAATGGATCTATTTCTCCTTTCAGCTATATCGTTCTGTTGTGGTGTTCTCGGTGCAGACATCTGCCTCTTTATACCATGTTCATTATAGAAGAGTTTAAATTCATCAGATGTAAACTCTCCACCACTGCCAAATCTCACACATGTCAGTTGTCTCCTTGTTTCCTTTTCAACTCTAGCCTTGTACCACTTAAACATTTAAAACGTATCAGATTTTTATTTTAAAATATATCCGACATCATTCTAGAATAATCATCAACAAAAAATATGAAGTATCTATCTCCACAGTAGCTTTTTATTCTCATGGGACCACATAGGTTATTGTGTACTAACTCCAATATACCTTGTGTAGTATAGTTTTTGCTTGTAAATCTTGATTTAGTCATCTTACCTACTTGACATCCCTTACACATTACATTCTTAGGTTTGTATAGACTCGGTAGACCTCTTACTCTGTTCTTCTTACTCACTTAGATTAAGTTTTCAAAATTAACATGACATAGCCTTTTGTGTCATAGCCATACATCTTCAATCTTAGCAAATAGACAAATCTTTATGGATGTATCAAGGTAGAATAAGTTACCTTTAGGTTGACTTTCGGTGGCAATCAGAATTCCCTTCTAATCAAATAATTTAACCTTTCTTTTTTGAAATTCCAGTCAGTGACCTGTATTATTTAACTATTCCACACTCAAAAAATTGTACTTTAGACCTTTAACCTAATAGACATCATCACATTTAGTATTGTTCAAAAAAATTATAGAACCTTTTCCCTTCACAGGATATGGGCCATCATTTACAAATATAACATTATCACCATTATGATCTTTCAATGTAATAAACTTATCAGTATAACTAGTCATATGGTGTGAGCAACCACTGTCTATAATCCATGTATCATTTTTACTTGTGAAATTACGGCTTTTTCTTCAATGTACCTTTCTTCATCAAACTCATCTTTAATAACAACATATACAACTTCTTCTTCATCATCATTGTTGTCATCATTAGATGAACCTCCTTCAACAATGTATCATGCGTTCTTTCTTTTGTTCTTAAAATATCTGAATCTTCAAAATCTTTTCTCAGTCTTGTTATTGTCTCTGTTATCTTTCTTATCATTATTATTAGGGCAATTAGAAGCTATGTGACCAATATTATTGCATGATAAACATTTCAAAGGTATCTTACCTATGTACTTTCCTTTACCTCTCGGTAGTCTCCTAGCCAATAATTCTTCAAATTCCAATTCATTCTATTCATCTCTAGTATATAGATCTTCAAGATCACTCTTACAACTATGAAATATTTCACTAGCACTACTTGCATATCCATCATTGGATCTAGAATATCTAGGCTTTCCAATAGTCAAAGATGACTTGAATGCAGATTCAATCTTACAAGTAGCATGCAAACTATTATCAAAATTATTTACCTCAAAAGCAGTTAGCTTACCGATTATAGCATCCAAAGTAACAACCATATGTGGAATGGATCTCAGCTCTTTAATAGTAGACACCCATATGGCATAGATAGGTAGTAGTGTTCTAAGCATCTTGCTTGTAACATCTTCTTCATTAATGGTTCCACCAACACCTCTAATAGCAACAACAATCTCCTTTAGTCTTGTATTGTATGTTGTAATGTTTTCTCCTTCTTTCATTCTCATTGATTCAAACTTTCCTCTTAATCTTTCAGCCTTATCTTTCTTAACATGTAGATCTCTGCCAAAATCCAATGTAAGCCTATCCCACATCTTCTTAGCATTATCACAACCTTCTAACTCATTGAACTCTAGGTCAGTGAGTGTAGAAGCTATCTCTATCATCACTTGTGTATGTTCTTGTCTTTCTCTTATTTTCTCAAGTGTCAAGATGATTCAATGCATAATCTCCAATACTAGATATGTGAAGCCTCATTCTATTCTTCCATGTAGAAAATTTATTCCTATTCAACTTTGGTGCTTCTCTCTTATACATCTTCAGATCTTTAACTCAAGTACCTTTAAAATTATCTTCTTGGAGCACTAGCTTTGATACCAATTGTTGGTTTACCCCACTAATGATGGTTTACTGAGGGGGGAGGGGGGGGGGGGGGGGACTNAGGGGGGGGGGGGGGTGACTTAGAAAATATTGAAACTTGACACTTTAAATCTAAACCTATGATTCAACTCGGAGATTCAAATAACATCAACACCCAAAACTTGTAAACACTTCAAAAACTTGATAAACAACATATAATATAAGAAAATAAAATTCACAGTCATCAAGAATCACATGTAACACCAGATTTAATGAGGAAACCCAATTTGGGAAAAACCTCTATGGGAATTGTCACCCATAAAAAGAAATGCTCTTCTGATGTATGCTCGCTTAAGAGCCAATCTAGTTAAAAATTACAATGCACATTTGTTAGATGTGACCCTGTTAGGGGATTTACCTTAGACTTGTTAAGATCTTCGCCCTCTTAGGAGTGGCCTAGTCAGAGGGCTTAAGCATTCATCCTAAAATGTTACCTTTAACAAGGATTTACAAAAGGACTTGTTAGTTCCACTCGGTTAAGAGATTTTATGTTACAAATATTAGTAAGCAATAGTGTACCAATTTGACCTGTGATTCTGTAACTATCCTTGGCTTGACCAGATCCCTTATTCACTCTTTAAAAATTATTGGCACCAACAACCATCAGTCTCTCCTCTAGACTGGTTCTCCAACTCTTTCACTACTCAGCTCGGTAGCTATTTTACTATTCAATTTTCCAGAAACTCTGTATGAACATACAAACTTATCAATATATAGGCCTCTATTTTGCCTCTTAATCATATTAATTAGGTTTCCCTTTAATTGCACTCAGTTGTCAAAACATCTCAAATGAACTGATATAATGTATTTTCAACTCGGGTAGGTGGTTAACCTTGCCTCGTGACTTGCACTTTTCTTGGAACTCACAACTTTCTTTTTGCCGCTTAATCTTCATTTCAGATTTTGAACTTGACTTTTCATGATCATAGATCTTGTAACAAACTTCACCTTCATCCTTAGCATTTTCTTGATCTCTTTGCCTTCGCATTAAATTCATTCTGATCCTTGAATCCAATCTCTATTCAAAATTTGTTATGTGCTCACTCACTTCAGTGACTATCTTCACTCAGTGTCTAAGTTCGCTTGGTTACCAACCTTTGTCATTAACTAACCTTTGTTGGTTGTCAACTTTACTTAGTGACTATCTTTTCTTTGCTCGACCGACTAACACTTCATTGCTCGGTAAATAGGTTGTTCCCTTTACCGACTTGACCTCTCTTCTTTACCAATTTAACAACATCAAATGTTAAGTAAAAATAATTATGCCAATAGTTCCTCATCATCATCTGATCTTTATTATCTTCCCAATTAAGTTCCTCTCCAATTGATATGGTAACTTAATATAAACCAGAAATCAATTGCTTGACATCAATGCCAAAATAACAATTGATTTAACTATTCTACTTGCTTGTATTCTTCTAAACTTGGTTTTCATCACCATTACCAACAGTTGGTTAACATTATAAGGGTAGATATTACTGATTTAGAGGAAGTGCAAATGATTTAAGGTCGAATTCCGTTGGATTCTCTTAGTCTTGAATAGTTCATGAATATTTCTATTATTGAATACACTAGAGCTAGGAATCATATCTTGAACTTATCTTATCATTAAGTGTTCTTACTTGACTAAAATTATTTGATGTCATTTCCTTCAAAGGATCTAATTTTTTTGATAATTCTATGATCTTGGCTTCACTATCCTTAAGGATTTTGTCAATGTTAGTAACATGCATTAGATAATTAACACAAGAATTGTACACTTTACCTCTTTCAGTCAATGCATCTTTTAGTTGCTGAATATGATCCCAAAGAGTTCTTGTCATTAGCAATTATGAAATTCAAGTGATTGAATCTATTTTAAATGAATTCACTTTGAATTTTACTCAATGCAGAATTATCTAAAGCCTCAAAATAAATGTCACCAACATCCAATAATCCTTCAAGCTATCTAGATGTAGACATGTTCAAATGAAATTCATGAGCTTGAATAATTTTTCTTAAGACATCTATTTCCCTGGATAAACATTTTCTACCTTTTTCATTTGTCTTCAAGATTATCTCTCTTGCCTTAGCCTGAGCAATAGAAGCACTCCCGTCAATTTATCTTCATTTAGATTGTCCAACTCAATTGGACCTTGCATGATCTATATTTATGAAGTGTCTATTGCCTCAATCTTCTCAGAGACATCAGAAGTTTTCATCTCTGCATCATCATGAACATTTGTGTCCAGAATTGTATCTTGAACTTTCTCTTCTTCCTTGTCCTTCTCATCTTCCACATAATCAACTACATCATTTATTGTTTGATCAATGTGAATGATTTTAGTATCCTTTATCTCACAGTCATCTCTCTTAGTCAAATCTATATTTTTTGTCAAAGGTTCCAGAGTGAAAGTAATAGGAATTCCTCCAATTTATGCATGAGGTTTATCCTCTACTCTTTGGGTCGGTGTATTATTCGGTGAATCAAATTTATCAAAAGTGTTTTCTATATCATCCTTTTTTTGAATTACATTGATGCTATTTTCAATGAGTAACTTAGTCAGAGTGTTTTCTGTCTCCTCAAATACCTCATTAATCCCCCTATCATTAGCTTGTTTATTCTTGTCTTGCTTTTGAAATATTTCTTCACCAAGTCAAGGATCTTATGAATTTCTTCAATTGCAAATACAAGACCGAGTTGAAGTAATACATTTTTCCCTTATATCCTTGTCCTTTTCTAAAGATGTTAATCTTATTCCATCAAGTTTTTCTTATAACTCATCAGGTAATTCACTTATGATCTCTATTAGAGTTTTTTTGGTACCTATTCAAATATAATATCATTCCACATTCAATTATCCTATTCTCATCTTCATCAAATTCTTCATCAACTGATCTCTCAATGATTCACAGATGTTATAATCAACATTCTCCTTCATCATCTGGTATGAAAAATAAATGATTGTGCTGGAAATGGAATTTTCTATGCTAGAATGGAATACTTTTTAACCTAGCACCATGGACACAAACTTTACACCAAGTTGTCAAATTTTGTTTAGAGTCATAGCTCTCTTGTTCCATTTTGAATCTATAAATTTTGTCACAATGTCTTTCTGCACTGAGTTAAGTGTAGCCACCTCTCTAACATCACAATATCAATTTATTTCCTTCAAAACTTCCTTTGTGATCTTGTAGGGTTTGTCTAACCAAATAAATTGATCACGAACTCTACTTAATACATATAGAATCCAATCCAATTTGAATAAATCTGGAAAATTCATGACCTATGAAATTTTTTTATTAGCCAATTCTTTGTATTAATTCTTTAGAATAGAATCATCAGTGAATTCCTTCCATTGATTTTCAATTGCTCGCTTTCCCAATTTCTCAAATTGACAATGTATGTATGCCCTAGTATCCTCTACTTGGAAATGCACCATCCAGATCATCAAAAGTTGCCTTAACTACATGTTTCTTGAATTTAGGTCATGGTCATTCAATAATATCAATAACCCTAGGTGTCTCCATGATTTAAATTTCAAAAATGAAAAAATATCTTTTGTTGATTTTAGCGGCGGGGGGGGGGGGGGGGGGGGGGGGGTGACTTAGAAAATATTGAAACTTGACACTTTAAATCTAAACCTATGATTCAAATCGGTGATTCAAATAACATCAACACCCGAAACTTGTAAACACTTCACAAACTTGATAAACAACATATAATATAAGAAAATAAAATTCATAGTTATCAAGAATCACATGTAACTCTAGATTTAATGAGGAAACCCAATTTGGGAAAAACCTCTATGGGAATTTTCACCCACATAAAGAAATGCTCTTCTGAAGTATTCTCGCTTAAGAGCCAATCTAGTTAAAAATTACAATGCACATTTGTTAGATGTGACCCTGTTAGGGGATTTACCTTAGACTTGTTAAGATCTTCACCCTCTTAGGAGTGGCCTGGTCAAAGGGCTTAAACATTCATACTAGAATTTTACCTTTCACAAGGATTTACAAAAGGACTTATTAGTTCCACTCGGTTAAGAGATTTTCTGTTACAAATATTAGTAAGCAATAGTGTACCAATTTTGACCTATGATTTTGCAACTATGCTTTGCTTGACCAGATCCCTTGTTCACTCTCTAAAACTTATTGGCACCAACAATCATCAGTCTCTCCTCTAGACTGGTTCTCCAACTCTTTCACTACTCTGCTTGGTATCTATTTTACTATTCAATTTTCCAGCAACTCTGTATGAACATACAAACTTATCAATATATAGGCCTCTATTTTGCCTCTTAATCATATTAATTAGGTTTCCCTTTAATTTCACTCAGTTGTCAAATCATCTCAAATGAACTGATATAATGTATTTTCAACTTGGGTAGGTGGTTAACCTTGCCTCGTGACTTGCACTTTTCTTGGAACTCACAACTTTCTTTTTGCCACTTAATCTTCATCTCAGATTTTGAACTTGGCTTTTCATGATTGTAGATCTTGTAGCAAAATTCACCTTCATCCTTAGCATTTTCTTGATCTCTTTGCCTTCACATTAAATCATTCTGATCCTTGAATCCAATCTCTATTCAAATTTTGTTTTGTGCTCACTCACTTCAGTGACTATCTTCACTCAGTGTATGAGTTCGCTTGGTTACCAACCTTTCTCATTAACTAACCTTTGTTGGTTGTCAACTTCACTCAGTGACTGTCTTTTCTTTGCTTGACCGACTAACACTTCATTGCTAAGTAAATAGGTTGTTCCCTTTACCGACTTGACCTCTCTTCTTTACCAATTTAACAATATCAAATGTTAAGTAAAAAAAATTATGCCAATAGTTCCTCATCATTGTCTGATCTTTATTATCTTCCCAATTAAGTTCCTCTCCAATTGATATGGTAACTTAATATAAACCATAAATCAATTTCTTGACATCAATGACAAAGTAACAATTGATTTAACTGTTTTACTTGCTTGTATTCTTCTAAACTCGGTCTTCATCACCATTACAATTATTTGGTTAACACTATAAGGGTAGATATTACTGATTTAGAGGAAGTGCAAATGATTTGAGGTCGAATTCAATTGGATTCTCTTAGTCCTGAATAGTTCATGAATATTTATATTATTGAATACACTAGAGCTAGGAATCATATCTTGAACTTATCTTATCATTAAGTGTTCTTACTTGACTAAAATTATTTGATGTCATTTCCTTCAAAGGATCTAAATTTTTTGATAATTCTATGATCTTGGCTTCACTATCCTTAAGGATTTTGTCGATGTTAGTAACATGCATTAGATGATTAACACAAGACTTGTACACTTTACCTCTTTCAGTCAATGCATCTTTTAGTTGCTAAATATAATCCCAAAGAGTTCTTGTCATTAACAATTATGACATTCAAGTGATTGAATCTATTTGAAATGAATTCATTTTGAATTTTACTCAATGCATAATTATCTAAAGCCTCAAAATAAATGTCACCAACATCCAATAATCCTTCAAGCTATCTAGATGTAGACATGTTCAAATGAAATTCATGAGCTTGCATAATTTTTCTTAAGACATTTGTTTCCTTGGATAAACGTTTTCTACCTTTTTCATTTGTCTTCAAGATTATCTCTCTTGCCTTAGCCTAAGCAATAGAAGCACTCCCATCAATTGATCTTCATTTAGATTGTCCAACTCAATTGGACCTTGCATGATCTATATTTATGAAGTGTCTATTGCCTCAATCTTCTTAGAGACATCAGAAGTTTTCATCTATGCATCATCATGAACATTTGTGTCCAGAATTGTATCTTGAACTTTCTCTTCTTCCTTTTCCTTCTCATCTTCCACATAATCAACTACATCATTTATTGTTTGATCAATGTGAATGATTTTAGTATCATTTATCTCACAGTCATCTGTCTTAGTCAAATCTATATTTTTTGTCAAAGGTTCCAGAGTGAAAGTAATAGGAACTTCTCCAATTTATGCATGAGGTTCATCCTCTACTCTTTGGGTCACTGTATTAGTCAGTGAATCAACTTTATCAAAAGTGTTTTCTATATCATCCTTCTTTTGAATTACATTGATGCTATTTTCAATGAGTAACTTAGTCAGAGTGTTTTCTATCTCCTCAAATACCTCATTAATCCCGTTATCATTAGCTTTATTTATTCTTGTCTTGCTTTTGAAATATTTCTTCACCAAGTCAAGGATCTTATGAATTTCTTCAATTGCAAATACAAGACCGAGTTGAAGTAATACATTTTTCCCTTATATCCTTGTCATTTTCTAAAGATGTTAATCTTATTCCATCAAGATTTTCATATAACTCATCAGGTAATTCACTTATGATCTCTATTAGAGTTTTTTTTGTACCTATTCAAATATACTATCATTCCACATTCAATTCTCCTCTTCTCATCTTCATCAAATTCTTCATCAACTGATCTCTCAATGATTCACATATGTTATAATCAACATTCTCCTTCATCATCTGGTATGCAAAATAAATGATTGCGTTGGAAATGGAATTTTCTATGCTAGAATGGAAGACTTTTTAACTAGCACCATGGACACAAACTTTACACCAAGTTGTCAAATGTTGTTTAGAGTCATAGCTCTCTTGTTCCATTTTGAATCTATAAATTTTGTCACAATGTCTATCTACATTGATTTAAGTGTAGCCACCTCTCCGACATCACAATATCAATTTATTTCCTTCAAAACTTCCTTTGTGATCTTGTAGGGTTTGTCTAACTAAATAAACTGATCATGAACTCCGCTTAATACATACAGAATCCAATCCAATTCGAAGAAATCTGGAAAATCTATGACCTACAAATTTTTTTATCAGCCAATTCTTTGTATTAATCCTTTAGAATAGAATCATCAGTGAATTCCTTCCATTGATTTTCAATCGCTCGCTTTCCCAATTTCTCAAATTGACAATGTATGTATGCCCTAGTATCCTTTACTTGGAAAAATTTATAGGGTATGGAAGAAAATGCACCATCCAGATCATCAAAAGTTGCCTTAACTACATGTTTCTTGAATTTAGGTCATGGTCATTCAATAATATCAATAACCCTAGGTGTCTCCATGATTTAAATTTCAAAAATGAAAAACAATGCGTTGAAAAATATCTTTTTTTGATTTTAGGGTAAGACTCCAAGTTGCAGTGAAATCTCTTCTACAAAATCCTTGTACAACTTACAAGGTAATAAATGAAAATAGAAAATATCTTTTTGATAGTTCGCAAATCCAAAAAGTAATCACATTTAATGTGGCTTGATTTAGACTCTCAAACTATCTCAGAACAGTGTTCCAAATTCATCTTAGAACATTCAAATCTTTAAACAAACTTCTGTGAATGGCATAAAATGCCAAAAACTTAGCTCTACATGTCAGTATGCATATCACATTAAATTTTCTATTAGATTCAAGGTCCAAGTAATGATTTTCATAAATATCTCCCCTTTAAGTCAACAAACTAATTAATTCCCAAATGAAATTTCCACACCAGAAACTGGTGTGATCTTCCTTGTAGCATCAATCTATTATTTTCTAGCCCATGTCTTACTCATTTCCTTTCAGACTTCCTCAACATTAATTATTTTCTTTCCTTTATCATTTTCCACACTATTCTTATCTGTCGAACGACTTGTATTGTTGTATCTGGAATTCCTAGCAATATGACTAGAATTATTGTAATTAAAACATATCACATTTCTATACCTTGTGTTCGCTAGATTTATCCCCAATCTACACTACTTTGTAATGTGTCTAAATTTTTTACATTTGTAAAAGTTTATGTTCCTTTGGTTTACAAAATTATTCACCTTTGATCTACATTCATTTGATTTTGTGTCCATACTTGTAGCAAGTGAAAAGATAGCCAAAAAATGGTGTAGAACTATATATGTTTCTGCACCCCTTTGCTCTATTCCAATTTTTTTACATGTAAAGCATCTTTTACAGAACTTTTCTTGCCTCATATGTGTCTTCTTAGGTTCTTCAATCTGATTTTCTGATAAATTAATTTTCTCTTCTGATCCTAAACTTTCTCCTTTCACAAAACCAAGTCCTTGAATTTCTCCTTTAGATATTTTTCTTCAAGTTGTCCATCAAGCTTCGCTGAAATAGATTTGAAATTTTATTTGAATTCATTTTCTACTACAAGTTTATTCCTAATAAATTCATTGACTCTTTCAAGCTATTTCTCATTGTGTCTAGATTCCTCAAGATTAATCTTCAATTTTCCAACATCACCATTCAATTTGTAACATTCTTCTGTCTTATCCTTCAAGGTTTGTTCAATATTTTTCTTAGCTCAATCTCCTTTTTCATCTTCATTACCACAACTTCCAATTCATGTTTTAGACTATATCTATCTTTAGCGATCTGATCACATTCATCTAATTTGTCTTTCAATGCCTTTGAATCTTCTTTATGTTGCAAATGATCAACAAGGTCTTTCCTCTTATCTACGTATTTGTTCAATTGTTACTTTATGTTCTCAATGAAACTTTTAGCATCCTTAAGATTCTTTTCCAACATAGATTTATAAGCATTATATTTTTCAAGATCATCAAGCATAACCAAGAGCTTCTTTTGACCACTGCTAGAAACTATCAAATCTTCCAACAAGGCCTTCATCAAGCTATTAGATTTCTTCCAAGGACCAAAGCTCTGATACCAATTGTTAGGATTGAGGAAAAATAATAGGGGGGGGGGGGTAAATCAATGTTCTATATTTTAATAACTTTTTAACTTGATTACACAAACATAAAATGAAAGTAATAAACAATAAATAACTGAAAGATAAGAAAATCATCCACATCATCATAACACCATGATTTTTTGTGTAGACACAAGGTTAAGGTAAAAACCATGGTAGGGATGGAACCCACAAGTATTCCTTCTGCAGAAATAAGTTACCTTGTTAGGGGTGCAAGTACAATAGAAAATGCACATTCATTCAGGATTATAGCCTAGAGCTTACTGCTTAATTACAAAACATGTATAAAACCTTGAGGGGCTCACTGCCATACAAAAAGATTCATTAAAAATAGATGAATTTAGAAACAACATCAAAATGAACATACAGTTCAAATGAAGCACAAAATAAAACTGCTTAACTCACTATTGATCTTCTAATCACTGTGTTGGCATCTGATGAAGATGATCATATCCTAGATCATGGGATGAATGTTTTAGTGTTTTTATTTCTGGAAACAAGTCTATTTCATAGGTCAGATTAGTTATACCGGTGATGAAGGTGACTGTACATGAATTTGTCTAAGTATCCAGTGTATCAGTGATAACACAGTCTGTGATGACAATTTTTGTGTGTGGTGATAATATAAAGGATTCAGATGATGCAGTCATACATGAAGTATCTATAGAGTCACATTTTATTACATCTATGATTGCATAAAAATATTCAATGTACACGCAAATATTTGAGACAAACACAAGTATTATCAGTAAGCACAATGAATAGTCAAACCAGTCTAGTCAATTGGATAAATCAATTTAGTGGTGAAGTCAAGGTCAAAGGCCGATCAATTTAAGTGTTGAATAGTTGAGGGCCAACCTCGAGGAGTTCAATTTACTATGTTGTAGTGATCTCTTATGAATTTGGATTAGGATTTGGAGGCTGACTCAGGTAACACATTTTAGGGTTATTCCACTGACCTAAATGTGGTTATAAGAGATGACATTGAGTTTTATTTGTGATTAGTTGTTAATGCGATGATTGTAGTAGTTGTAGTGGATGTTTGTATGAAAAAAAAATATTTAAGAAGTTCTAAAGTAAATCTATCAAGAAAAGTGTGCTACTTTAAGATCATTTCATTTGAGTTTATTCTCAAGGCAAGTCCTAACCAACTTGTGATCGAAATCCTCTTACAAGGTTACTCTTAACAGGGTAAGCATGATCCTAACAGGTCTAAAAACTAAATCCTCTAATAGGGTGACTCTTAGAAGGAGGTTTAAATCCCTTAACAGGGTAGTTCCTAATAGGAATTTTGTAATAGCTTCTAACTGGGCTATATATACTCTTAACCAAGTATACTCTTCACATGGTGTTTTAATGCTCCTAACATGGAAATACTTATTGGTGCACTAGTGATATTTATGAGTGATAATTCCCATTGCGGATTTTCCCTCTAACAAGGGTTTCCATGATAAAATATTGGTGTTATTGTGTTGATTTCATCATGGATGTATGATTTTTTATTCTTTTATGTTATATTTAGCTTTGCATGTTGGTTAATTTGGAAGTTGACAAAAAGATTTTGTAGATACGTGGTTACACTGATTCAACCCCCTCTTAGTGCCTTATAACATTAAAAATTGGTATCAGAGACAAGTTCCCTTGAAGAAGCCTAACAACTTGGGAAGGGTCCTTAAGGCAGATATTGAGAGTTTAAGATATCAAAGGCAACTTGAAAAGAAAATTGAAGATGCAGAAGAGTTCATTGACTAGTTGAAGGAGAAACTCAAGAAATCAAGAGCTAAGAGGTTTGAGCTTGGTCAAAAATTATCTGAGAGGCAAGATCTCATTGATCAACTATTTGAAGAAAGTGGGTCTAAGGAATCTAAGGTTGTCCTAGAAGCTTTGACCGAGGAGAATAATAAATTTCTTGGAGATACGAAGAATCTAAAGAGAGAGTTAGAAGACTTTTCAATTAGGATGGGTGAAGAAATGGAAGCAAGGAAGGATACAGAAGAAGCAAGGAAGTTGTAGAAGAAACCCTAAAAGATAAAGTAGACAAGCTTTTAAAATCTGAACAAGAAGTTGACACATTGCATGAACACCTAGATGAGACAAATGAAAAAAACCAAGAATCCCTAAGGCAGAATGAGAACCTATGAAAAGAAAATGAGCAACTGAAAGGTGAGTTGAATGATGCAAATGATTTACTCAAAATTCAATGAGAGAACTACAAAAATTGATGAGAAAATTAAGAATAAGAGAATGGATGGAGAGAAGCATGGTTTTGGATACACAAGTTATGAAGTTGGAGAATCATATGGAACCAATAAGGATATGCAAGATGAGAAAGACTCACCAAAGGTAACCCTAAGGAGTCCTGGTAAGAAGCCTTACAAACCCGCCTTATTGAAATGTCATAAGGTTGGACATAATGCTAATGTTTGTAAGACAAATGTTAGATCTAGTATTCCAAGTGTTAGATCTAATGCTAGACCAAGTAATTTTCATGGTTATTATTACAATTGCAACAAATATGGTCATAGAGATAATGAGTGCAGGAAAAGGATGAATAATCAATGGTCACAAATAAAATGATCAAGTCCTTATCAGAATGAGAACCAGTGGAATGTTACATGTTCACATTGTCACAACTATGGACACATTGAAATTAACTACAAATTGAGAAAAAATAGAGGCAATGATGGACCTTTTAGATCAACATGTATGACATGTTTTCATTGTCGCAAGATAGGACACATTGCAAGGTTTTGTAGATAAATTAACAATAAGGTGAACCAATTGGTTAATCAGTTAGACAAACAAAAAGGAGAGAAAATTGTGAATGTTTAAGAGACCAGGAATTAGATGAGGAAGATTTGGAAAAAGAAGAGTGAAGAAAAACCATCTGAAGATACCAAATCTTAACCAGATGTGGAGAATTCTTCATCTAACTAAGTCATCATTAAATTATGGGGATCAAACATTGTTGAATCTATTGAATATAAAAGACCCCCTAGATGCATGTGCAGTAAGTTCTATTTGCATATTTAGATGCATATGGTTGTTTTGATTTATGGTATGAATCTTTTGTTTAACCGCATGAAGAATTGGCTAATTTCTAACAATATTTTACAAGGTATATGATATTTTGTTAGCAACTGGTGATCCAATTAGTGTTGTAGAGCGAAGGAAGATAACAGGTGATTTTTAGGTCTTATTCTACACCTACACATTCAAAGAGAAGACACATAGAAACATAAGTGAATATTGAGAAATTTGAGAACATTCAAGGTGATTGATTGAAGAATTTGTAGTGATTGTGTGAAGAAACAAAATGGGTTTGAAGTTTCTTCAAGTGATGGTTATCAAAGGTATTTATTCAATATTATGATCTTGAATTTTTCATTTGCAAGATGGATACACAGATAATTATGGAGATTACTGAGAGACCTAGGCCATAATTTAAGAAACATCCATTTAAATCAGTCAAAGATGATCCAATGGGTGATTTATTTAGTGTTCTCTATAGTATAAGACATATTGAAGACATGCAATCATACATTCATTGTAAGTTTTAATATCTAGGTGAATCTTATATTCATTATCTTTATGAAAAGTTGTGTAGTGATTTGGTATTGAAGGATGAGAAACAAGTGGTTAAAGACAAGGGTTTTTCTCATGCGACCAATTTTCTTGATGAGTTTGAGGAAGGTAAAGTTAGATATGTATTAAGCTGAGTGCATGACTAGTTTATGTGGCTTCACCATCCACATAAGATTACTAAGGAGGCCATATACGTAGTAATAGGTATTTGTGCAACCCGTGAAGTATTGGTCCTTAGGTCAATCTCACAGGATGTAGTCACAAAGTTAACTAAATCGAAGTGGGATAAGAGAGAAATGAAAATAAATGATATCCCTGATCTGAATGTGAGATTTTCATCTATGGTGATAGGATACAAGGTCTATCACTCTAGAAAAATCAACAATGCACCAATTGCTACAATCCACAGTACATATAGAATGGTGATTGAAGATGCAGAGTATGATTTATGTGCCGTGATGAGAGATCAACTATTTATGAATATGGAGAAGATCAGAAAGGACAAAATGCAAGTATTTAAATTCAGCCAATTGATTATGGGATTGTTCTTTTACTTTCAGAATTTCTTTCGTGGTGGTGGTCATATAAATTAGATAGAAGGTACACCAACTGTGGTCTATTTGAAAAAAAAACTATATAAGATTATTGGGTAATGGTTTTAATGAGAAAGTTTGGGACTATTTCAAAGAATTCCAAAGTGCATCAAAGGGAAAGGATACCGACCCATATTGTTGATAAATACAAGGATGATATATGTTTTGTGGTGGATACTGAAACTTTTTAGATGGAGGCAGTAATTCCTAGGACATCATGGGCTATGCCTATGGGATATGAAGTAGAATGTGATATTTTGACCTTACATGTTGAAGATCTATTACCTAAACTGGTAGATCTAAATGAGCCTAGATTTGGAACCTATAAGGAGAAGAGAATGGAAGTGCACAACAAATTAACCAAACTGGTGATTGAGAAGAATATTAGAAAAGATGTAGAAAAATTTTCATTGAAGAAAGGCTTTACACTGGAAGCCATAAACAAGGAAAGAGCCAAACATTCTTTAGAGAAAGATGGATCATATGGAGCAACAATAGCTATAGGTGAAGGTGAATATGTAAAAGTTATTTCTTCTATAACCGATAGGAAAAAAAGAAGTGCCTTAGTAACAATAAAGAAGGAGAAAATCACTCCTCCTGTAAAGGCACCAGTAAAAGAGAAGAAAAAGCCAACAAAAATTAATCCCTCAAAAGAAAAGGAGGCTACCACATCAAAGAAGGTTGATGGCAAGAGTAAGAAACAAAATTTTCAAAGGAACAAGGAAGCTGAAAAGATTGAAGAAGAAGCAGAAGCAGAAGGAACCGAGTCTGATGAAGAAAAAAAAGGAGATTAAGGATAGTGGGAAAAGGTAAAAGGTGGTTGGTTCTCCTACCACTAAGTCTATCAAGCCCGATTTTGGAAAATTCATCTCTGTTGACACTATTGTTGTAAAAGTCAAGAGGTGGGATGTAGTTGTTGGTGTAATAAAATTTTATGACAAGGTCAATGAAGATGACCAGATAAATATTGAGGATGGAGTTTCATTTAGTATGCAAGATTAGAGTAAAGCACTTATTGAATTACAAGGACAAATTATTGCATCTCTATATTCTAAGATTGAAGCTAGGTGGCATACAATATTAAAGAAAGACAAGGAAATAATTGAATATTTCTTAGTCCAATTACAACCGAAGATGTCTACTAAGGAAATCAATGAGACACTTAAGAAAGTTAGACCTTCATTCAAGACTAAGTCAAGAATTATAAGATTATTGATTAGTGACTCTCAATCAGTGCATGAGGAAACTACGAGTATCTTTAAGAAATTATTAGGTCTTTTTGAAGAGAAGGAAGAGAATAAAGACAAAGATGAATAGGAAAAAGGACAAGATGACACACTTGATAATGTTTATTTGGATGAGTCCAAGGATACTATGGACACGAAAGGTGATGTTCCTATCACAAATATACCTGAAGAAAAAAGAGACACTATGTTCATGGATGATACAAAGGAGACTAAGGCTACAAATGATGAACATGTGGATATAAGAAAAACTCAAGTGATGAATGATGATACCAAAGTTGAAGTTACTACTAGTGAGCAGTAACAAGAACCAACAACAAAGGAAACTTGTGAAGTAGAAGCCAAGAAGAAGAAATAGCATGCACATAGTAAGGATGTGAAAAAGAAAGGAGAATAGGAAAAGAAAGAAAAATAAAAGGATAAGACTACTGAAAGAGAAAGGGAAAAGGTAATATCTCCCATGTCTATTGTTCATAAAAGTTTTGGTAAAATGCATGAAGATGAATTTATGGTCATTGAATGACCACTAACCTAAGTACAATGAGCCCTATAGATTTGATGAATTTTTTTATGGTCATTAAGTCTAAGGAAAAAATGATCAAAAGTAGGAGGGAAAAATTATTTAGATTGCAAGATATATATTGTCTAATTTTGTGCCTGAAGCAACTTATGATGAGAAGGATTCACATCTTGAATAGTTAGGTCAATTGGTGACAACTGCAAGTGAGAAAATACAAAGTCTTGAGGATGCTGCTATAATAAGAGTAGAAA
The DNA here is from genome assembly GCA_018584345.1 of Thuja plicata. Lineage (NCBI taxonomy): Eukaryota > Viridiplantae > Streptophyta > Pinopsida > Cupressales > Cupressaceae > Thuja > Thuja plicata. Next base: position 3,032,657 of record MU224354.1, on the reverse strand, counting down.
GAGAGTATGAAAGGAAGAGGTCAGAAAAGTTGGCTCAATCCATTGTACTTGACATAAATAGATTAACAATGAAAGTGAATAAGGTGAAAGATGCTCTAATGGAAGGTGGTAAGATTCTTACCTCAGCTTATGGTTTTTTACAAATTTTGAAGGACTTAGATTGGAATAGATTTGAAGCTCAACAGGAGCTAAGGTTGTTGACAAATTTTTTTGATCCTATTGATGCTTCAACTACAAGTTTTGGAGCACAAGTTAGTGTAATAAATCATAAGCTTAAGGCTTATAGGGATGAGTAGGAAAAGAGGATTGCAAACTTGGTGGAGTTACATAGTCAATTGATTCCTAAATTCAAGATTTTGAAAAAATGTGTTAAAGTAGGTGGAATAGTTTTAATCTCATCTTCTCTGTGCACTATAGAAGGATTGGAGGAGCTTGCCCATTTGCTACATGGACAAATACATATCATAGAGAATGTAATGAGCACTTGGGTTAATGACTTACAGGTTTTGAAGACCAATTTTTGTGATGTATTTAGTAGATTATAATAGGTATATTCTACTCTCTATAAATCCAATTTTGCATTTTTTTTATCCATTGTAATATCTTTGTCATTGTTGTCAAAGGGGGAATAGATCGATTAGTCTAGAGTGAATTTTTTTGGCTAAGTATTTGTATGAGGGAGAAGTACATACATGAATTGATTTGATGCAAAATGTTGCATAATATATTTTTGTAATTACCTTAGGGGGAGTAATACTAAGGTTATTCATTTTTGCATAGTTAGACACTTGAAATTTTTCTCTATATGTTGACATCAATGCCAAAGGGGTAGATTATTGGCATCTAATGAAGATGATCATAGCCTAGATTATGGGATGAATGTTGTAGTGTTGTCATTTCTAGAAACAAGTCTATTTTACAAGTCATAGCAGTTATATTGGTGATGAAGGTGACTGTACATGAATTTTTCTAAGTATCCAGTGTATCGGTAATAACACAGCCTGTGATGAATTTTTTGGTGAGCGGTGACAATCTGAAGGATTCAGATGATGTGGTCAGATAGGAAGTATCTACAGAGTCACATTTCCTTAAATATATGATCGCCTGTGCAGATTAAATGTATAGGAAAAGATTGAGACAAACACCAGTAATATCAATAGGAATAGTGAATAGTCAAACCAGTCTAGTGAATTGGATAAATCGATTCTGCGGTGAAGTCAAGGTCAAAGACCGATCAATTTAAGTGTTGATTAGTTGAGGGTCGACCTTAAGGAATTCAATTTATTATGTTGGAGTTATCTCTTATGAATTTTGATTAGGACTTGGAGGCTGACTCAGGTAACACATTTTAGAGTTATTCTACCGACCTAAATGTGGTTATAAGAGATGAAATTGAGTTGTTGTACGTAGTTGTTAATGAGATGATTGTAGTGGTTGTAGTGGATATTTGTATGAACATAACAATTATTTGAGAAGTGCTAAAGTGGATCTATCAAGAATAGTGTACTACTTTCAGATCATTTCATTTGAGTTTATTCTCAAGGCAAGTCCTAACCAACTTGTGATCAAAATCCTCTAACAAGGTTACTCTTAACAAGGTAAGCATGATCCTAACAGGTCTAAAGACTAAATCCTCTAATAGGGTGAATCTCAGAAGAAGTTTCAAATCCCTTAATACAGTAGTTTCTAATAGGACTTTTCTATTAGCTTCTAACCAGGCTATAGATACTCTTAATCGGGTATACCCTTAACAAGGTGTTGTAATGATCCTAACATGGCAAGACTTATTGGTGCACTAGTGATATTTATGGGTGATAATTCCCACCATATTTTTTTTCACTCTAACAAGGGTTTCCACGATAAAATATTGGTGTAATTATGTTGATTTCATGGATGTATGCTTTGTTATGATTTTATGTTATATTTAGCTTTGCATGTTGGTTACTTTGGAAGTTGATAAAAATATTTTGTAGATCTATGGTTACACTGATTCACCCTACCTCTCAATGCCTTATAAAATTAACACACTAATCCATCAATCAACAAAAAAACTTGAGCTTATATACCAATCATCCAAGCTGTTCATCTTCATTGTCAGCCTCGGGAACAAAATAGGTAACATGTGAGGTGTCAACAAAATATCCCATCAAAATGTGTTCCTAACCTCAAACTTGAAAATATAAGTCATCACTCATATCAAATCTAACATATCCAACAATCAAACCAATAATATCATCGATCCGATAGGATCACTGGTTGATCCAACATACAACTGCCTTAGTCTCTTACTAAACTCTACTAACTTGATAGTTAGAAGATCATAACTCCATCAAATGATAATATAAATATTTGGAATTTTAGACATAGATACATAATACCTCTGAGAATCATCTCGTAGCTGCACACATTAAATATCAATCAAGTGTGTCCATACCAATCCATATACTAAAACTTGTACACTATTTTTTCTATTACATACTTCCCAAATCTGTGGTCAAACCTTTGGTATAATCAAAATATGACAAGATATCTCCAAAATAGTGTGTAGTTTCCATCAATGAAAATATACATCTTCCTATCAGTGTCTCTTACCAAAAAATGAAAGGAGTAAAGAGTTCTTTGTCTGAGGGAAGTAATATATACAAAGGATGTATTTATTATTCTAGTTGTGTATTAGATGTGGACAAATTTATTAAGGAGACTAAGGAGAAGCTACCAGAATTGTTAAAGTCTTTTGATCCTTTCAAGACTTTAGCTTTGGTTCATGTAGCATAAGTGACAACACTAATTGATAAAATTAGAAAAATTATCACTAAGAAGGAGAGAGTTAAGGGAAGAGTCAATTATCTTTTGAAATTAATTATTGCTAAGCTTGATCTTTTGTTTAACAACTTGAGGGAAGCAAAGCTTTCCTACAATATGCCTAAATTTTTTGATCTTATTAATACTGAGAAGGAATCTTATGCAATATATGGGTAGATTTTGGTGATGGAGAGATTGAAAAAGAGTTGGGATATAGATTTTGTAGCTGTAAGGAGCAATATTTTAGATGTATTAAGTTATTAAATGTATACTTTAAACATTATTGTATATAGTAGATGATATAAGATTTTGGTAGTTGAATTTCAAGGAGAACACTAAAATTTTCTATTAATGTCAAAGGGGGAGAGATAAGGAGAGGAAAATGACAGATTTAGCTTAGTGGTAGCTCAATTTTTGGTTAGAGAGATAAGGAGAGACACTTTTTAGAGTTTGGCATTTTGCTTGGCCACTTAGTCATTTTTTGCTAAGTGTTGCCATCAATGCCAAAGTGGGAGATTGTTGGCATGAGATTGATGATATGAAGGAGTTGTATGTTTTCATTTATGGAAACTATACACTATTCTAGTGATGATTGATTATGATATAATGATACCGAAAGTTAGACTACAGATTTGGCTAAGTATGAAATAGGAGGCAATTTACTGGCTTTGGTATATGGATCGATGAAGACATAAATGTTCAATTTTTGAGGTTCAAATGTAGGAGGATATTATTAGAGGTATTATGTATCTTTTTCTATGATTATAGCATCTTATATTATCATTTTATGGAGTTCTGATCTTTTGAGTATGGGGTTAGCAGGGTTCAGTGGAGGACAAAGACATTTGGTTAGTGGATTGATCATCAATCCTGTCCAATAGATGATCTGATTGGTTTGACAGTTGATAATGGTAGAGATGACATGGTTGATGATATATATGTAATACCTACCCCTTAGTCTTCCTTTCAGTTTTGGTTGCCGAACTCTTTTAGGACCTTTCAAGTATGTTTTGGTTGCTTTAGATGGTTTTGAGGATATTCATGTATTGCATTTCATTATATTATGGATTCATTGCTTAGCGTATTGTATCTCCTATTTGCATATGATTTATGGTTATTTCATGATGTTTATGTATATGTTAGGATGTATTTCAATTATGGTTTTTTGACAATACTGACCCTAGATTTATATGTACATGAATCATTTTTATGTTTTACATTATTATTTGATGTGCTTGATATGGTATGGGACAGAGCCGTAGTTACTTTCTTTAGCGAAATCCACACGATAAACTAGTCTCAACCATTATTTTTTTATATTATATGCATGTATGCTCGTCTTTGTGATGACAGGTTTGTAGGTACCGAGCTACATCTTCCCTGAATTGGCAGTAGTGAGCATGCCCTATCACAATATCTCAATGGTAAGAGAGGGGAGATAATATAAGGTCCAAATCCATACCCTAAACCCTTATTTTGTCCTAGAACTGGACAAAGATCTGATTGACTATCCTAGTGGTTGAATCTGTCAAGTCACATGGATTCGTGAGCTTGTTTGTGTGTGTTTATATTTCTATTTTAGTTGTTGTCTATTTTAGCTGTTTATCTGTGTAGATGGTTTTCAGGTGATTTAATGATGCTTTTGGTGTGATTTAATTAATAAATAATTATGGTAAATATTAATGTTAATTATTGCACCTTTAGTAAGGTTAAAACATTGATATATGAAATAAATAGCTATTTAATAATTAAATATTAATTAAATACCTATATTTAATTAATTGATTTAATTATTAAGTCTTGATTTAAATAATTGAGATTTAATAAATATTAAATTTAATTAATTGTGCATAGTTAAATTATTGAATATTACTTTAAGTTGCATGGTTAATTGATTTATTTAATTGAAATATTCTCACAAGCATTTTCAATTTAACACTTTGCTTTTATATTCTAAAGTTGAGTTATGCATGCTTTAAGTGAAAATGGAAAATAAAAATTTTCTTTTAATTATTAATTAGATAATTTATATTCTCTTTTAGGGTTTTCACTTTTTAAAAACCTAATTGCTTGGTTTTTTATATCCTTGGATTGAAAGCCATTTTGGAGGTATTCAATGAGGGGAGAAAGGAAAATTAGGTGACGAAAGAATTGTGAAAGCTTGAGAGCATTTTGGAGCATTTTTGAAATTATTCTTTGCTTGAAATTGTAGATTTTGTTCCTCTCATGAGTTATTGAGGTAAGATCTTCTTCATGTTAATTCTAGCTTTCAGATCCCCGTCTTCCATGTATCCGAAAAACTAGGATCCTTTGTGTATCTTCCTTGTTTAATTATTGTGTGGTTTATTGATTTAAAATTTAAGAAATATGTTCTTGTTTCAATTTTATATTTTTCTTCAAGTTTGCATGTCATATCTGTGCTTGTTCGTATAAAGATTTCATTTTTAGGTGTTAGGTGCAAAACGGGCATTAGGATTTTCATGTGGAAATGAATTTGTTCAAAATTGCCTTTATGGTTTCAATTTGAAAAAAATGCCCATTTTTAAAGAAAATTGATGATTATTGCCAAGAAATGTTTAAACTCTCAGATTTATGAATATCTTACCTTTAAAGTGGAAAATTCACCTTAGCCATGTTCTTCCCAAAACTAGGATCAGATCTGCATGAAAATAAGTCAAAGGAGTTAATTTGCATGTTTAAAAGAAAGAAAACTCTTCTTGAAAAATAAATTAAATATTAAATTCTAACTATTTTCTTGTTTGTGTCAAATTGCATGCTTGAGAAAGAAACCTTTCTTGAAAATAAATTAATATTAGATTTAGAATTCTTTTCTTGTTTGCATCAATTTGCATGCAAAGATTTTATTTGAAAAATATTATCAAATTAAAATATTTTTCTTGTTTATGTCAATTTGCATGCTTAAAGAAAACTCTTTTTGAAACAAAAATTAAATATTAAATTTAGAATGTTTTTCTTATTTGTGTCAATTTGCATGCAATAGAGTTCTATTTTTTGAAATTATGTTTCTTAGAAATTCTATTTTAAAAAAAAAAAAAAAAAAAAGGAAAAAAAAAAAAAAAAAAAAAAAAAAAATTTTT
>MU224354.1:3008591-3026702 GCA_018584345.1 Thuja plicata | reverse complement strand
AAATTCGCATGGACTGATATTCTATTTTTAGAAATTCTATTTTCAAAAAAAAAAAAAAAGAGATTTTTTTAGAATTCGCATGAAATGGTATTCTATTTGTTTATCATTGTATTATCATTATGTTATCATTGTGTATATTTGAAATAGATCATTCTGATGATGTGTGTAACACTATGTACTGAATGTTTCTTTCCGAAATTGTGTTATTCATACCATGTTGCATTTCAGGGTGAATTTGGAAATGAGTTGTTTATTCTGTTCTATTATGGGGTTATGTTATTTTGAGATTTGATTATGCATGGTGTCTTATGAGTGATTCTAGTGCATATTTTCTATACTGATAATTTCGTCGATTGTCTTTTCTAAACCTAGTATTTCTAAACTCAAGACATGTGATCCTTTGAGAATGTCTCATGTTGTTATGGTTAGTGAGAACCAGTAGTTACTATATGGGTAGGAACCAGTTTATGAGATTTATGAGATTATATTTGACCTTGAGCTTAGGGGGTAGTTAGTTAGGTGCATCTTAGGGGAGTAACTTACAATAGGATTCTGGGGCCCAAAGAGGCCAGTCCAGGGTGACCTATTGTAAGTTGTTAATATGTGATAATATAATAATAAATAGTTAAACATTAAATACAAGTTTAGTTAGCGTGTTGAGGTTCCGGGGTCTAGAGTGACTAGTCTAGGGTAACTCAACTAGATGATGCTTGAGGTCCGGGGTCCAGAGAGGCCAGTCTAGGGTAACTCAAGTATATGACCATGTGATGACACTCCCATAGAATGTAGCCTAAGTCTCCTCCATAGGTCTTAATTACCTTTTATGATTGTGGTTTTGGCATTTGGCTTTTTGGCTTCAGTTGTTGTTTCATGTTAGTGTTTTGGTTGATTATTGTATGTTCTTTATCTTTGGATGGTGTACCTTTGTTTTGACCTTGGATCTTCAATGTCTCTTGATCTTTCCTATCCTTATACTTCTGCTTTAGTCCTTTTAGATTGTGTTCCCGTGTGTGGGCCTGATGTTATCTCCTCAGCATGGTGGGAGTGGACCTTTGGTTCCACGCGGTCAGGTGGTAGTGATTCTTATTACCATTGATATTTTGACGGTTCTTCTTCATGCTTGGATGATCCTTGTTACAGTTCCTATTCTTCTTAGTCCTTTGGAGACTTGTTCTATTTCAGAAGTTGTATACTTGTGCCATGTGTGGATATTGGTTTACATCCTTTGGAGGATGTATTGCATTGTATTGTTATGTACTATTGCATACCCTGTGACTTGTGCAGTGGATGCTGATTTGGTTGTATACCTTGGGTATCAGTTGTGTATGTGGTCTTATTATATGAGATGTATATTATAAGATTCACTTGTTGTATCCTTTATGTTAGTTCTTTATAGTTGTATCGTAGATTATTTTGCTTAAGTAATTCTACGTCAAGGAACCCTCAAGGATTGTTATCTATATGAGTTGTACTATGTGTATGTCATGTATCTCATTGCATTACTTCCGCATTGTTATCATTATTATTTGTAAATATTTAAAAATTTTTTATCCTGTTAACTCAGTGTCATGTTTAGGTTAGTTCTCCTGGGTTCCCTAGCGAGGCATTACAGTTGGTATCAGAGCACATGTTTCTACACTGGGAGCTCTGGGAAATTTGTGTGCCCATTAGGTGGTTAGTAGTGCATGTTAGCACTCATCTCCTTATGTCTTTAGAGTCATTGTTCATGATATCTTATTATTGTGTGTAGTTATTCCCACTTGATTTGGGAGTGATGTTTAGCCTTGGTTGTTATAGGTGGATACCTACTAAGGCTCGAATTGTGCTAGGATCTGTGATTGAAACTCTAGGGTCTCTAGTCTTATCGTTGCTCATGAAGTTCGTAATCATCTATAGGAGTGTTTTGATCGTGAGAAGATGAATTTCTTCTTGTGGATTTGTGTGGTTTGTCTGTATAAGGACTTGGTGATGGTCACTAGACTACCTCCTTTGTTATAGCATGATAGTTGATGTATGTTGTATGTGATATGTTGTGGTGATGGAATCCTAGTTTGAAGAACTCCTTGTTTCTTGTTTTCTTTTTCTTTGAGTGACTTGTGATTTCTCTTGAGTGACCTATTTCTTTTCCCTATGAGTGTGATGTTATTGATCATGTATGATTAGACTTGCATGATGTATTGAATTGACTTTAATTGAGTTATATGAGTTGTATTGTGTGAGTGTTGAAAATCAGCTTGAGATTATGATTGATTATGAAATTAGAAAGTAAATTCTTGTTTGTTCAATACATTGTAAAATATATATCATCCATTAGGAGTGCATTAATAGATCTATAATTGTACCTCATTATTATAGTTTGATTGGGTGAAGGACCTAAGCCCCCAAGTAAAATTATGTATTGCATCCATAGTAGAATTCATAATTGAATGAATATAAAGATGATGTTAGAAATATAACAATTGTTTTCTTGAGTGGTTGTGTGCATACTCTAACACATCTAGCGTGAGAGATCTCAGATGTTGTGAAGCGACTACTCCCTTGAGTGTGGCTAACCCTAGTCACTTTGTTATGTGAAATGTTTTTATATTGATTATTCATTTTGGTTGATTGATATCTTGTTGTGTTGTATGTGGTCAACATTAAATTCCTTTTGAATTTTCTTATAATTTGATTAGTCACCCAAATCTATTTTCGTTATCTAGTTGGTGGCGTTAGTCACATATGATTTATTGTTGCAATTGTGCACTTTTATCATTTAATGTTGAACTTTGGAAGTTCTTCCACTTGGATTTTCTTTTGAATTTTTAAGGTGGCTATTCTGAACATTTGTTATTGTTGACCATGTTTTGTGATAAGTATTGTTTCTATCATGTTCAAAGTGGACCCTTGATAGTATGTATAAGGGAGGACATCACATAGATTGCACTGTAATTGTATGTTATCGGCTTCCAGGAGTAAGCCTAGTTTTATGGGAGGAGGATGTAATACCTACCCGTTAGTTTGCCTTTCAATTTTGGTTGCCAAACTCTTTGAGGCCCTTTCATGTATGTGTTGGTTTCTTTATATGGTTTTCAGGATATTCATGTATTGTATTTGATTGTATTATGGATTCATTATTTAGCGTATTGTATCTTTTGTTTGCATATGATTTATGGTTATTTCATGATGCTTATGTATATGTTAGGATGTTATTTTGATTATGGTTTTTTGACAATACTGACCCTAGATTTATATGCACATGGATCATTTTATGTTTTAAATTATTGTTTGATGTGCTTGATATGGTATGTGACAGAGTCATAGTTACTTACTTTGGCGAGATCCACATGATAAACTAGTGTCAACCATTGTTTTCTATATTATATGCATGTATGCTCATCTTTGTGATGACAGGTTTGTAGGTACCAGGCTACGTCTTTCCTAAATTGGCAGGAGTGAGCGTGCCCTATCATAATATCTCAATGGTAAGAGAGGGGAGATAATATCAGGTCCAAATCCATACTCTAAACCCTTATTTTTTCCTAGAACTGGACAAGGATCTGATTGACTATCCTAGTGGTTGAATCTATCAAGTGACGTGGATTCGTGAGCCTTTTCTTTTGTGTTTTTATATTTCTATTTCAGTTGTTGTCTATTTTAGCTGTTTATCTGTGTAGATGGTTTTCAGGTGATTTAATGATGATTTTGGTATGATTTAATTAATGAATAATTATGGTAAATATTAATGTTAATTATTGCACCTTTAGTAAGGTTAAAACATTGATATATGAAATATATGGCTATTTAATAATTAAATATTAATTAAATGCCTATATTTAATTAATTGATTTAATTATAAAGTCTTGATTTAAATAATTATGATTTAATAAATATTTAATTCAATTAATTGTGCATAGTTAAATTATTGAATATTACTTTAAGTTGCATGGTTAATTGATTTATTTAATTGAAATATTTTCACATGCATTTTCAATTTAACACTTTGCTTTCATTGTTAGTAATAACTGAGAGGAGGGGGGGGGGTGAATCAGTGGCCTCAAATTTTTTTCCAATTTTAAACTTTAATCCACCAATCAATACTTCTCAAATTATTAAGTCCCAACAAGATGCATGCCTTTGAAATACTTGAAATAAATAACTGTCTGTCGGTTTAACTTATCTATCCTTATTCTCCTTGATAACCGATAAACAGTAAACTGTATTTACCGATACTCAGTAAATATGTAGATTGTACCAGTCAATCCATAAATGCATATGTAGAATGTAAAATAATAAAGTAATAAACCATACACACATAACACAAATATTTTAACATGGAAACCCTGTTAAGGGAAAAACCACTAGGACCGGTACCCCAAATTTTCACTCTTCTGAAGTGAGCCCTATTAGAAGCCAACCCTGTTAAAGGTTACAAACACACTATTAAGTGCAAACTTTTTAGAGGATTTTCAATACATAGGTTGTCACTTAGTATCTGGTATCTATGCTACCATCCTTGAATTAGTCTCATGACTGTCAATAGGCTTTATGCAAATCTTACTACCATCCTTTAATCAGCCTCCTTCTTAGACTATCAATAGGCTTTAGGTAAGACCGGTGCTACTATCATGAGTCAACCATCTGGTAATTTGTTAGGATATACCTCAATTACAAAAGACTGTTAAGTCCTACTTTATTAAGAGACTTAATGCTTCAATGGTTAAACTGAAACAAAATGACCTATTTCTAATGCAACTAAATTGCAGATTTTCAGATCTATTTACTTACAATATCTTTCTGATCACTGTATCAATACAGTTCCTTTGTACTTAACTCTTTCTGCTCTATGATGCTATGCTTTTCTGTCCGTTAGTGTCTGTAGAATTCTTTAGCTCTCCCTCAGCTTGATTGATCAGGACTGCATGAAGTTAATCCTTCATAAGTTTCTCTTCAACATCTTCTATCAGTTCACTCCCCCGTGTATCTGATTGATTATTGACCACACAGAAAATAAAAAATGCTTGTCTCTTAAATAGACATGATATTCCTTAATTCTTGGTTCTTGATTCTTGATTCTTGATTCTTGGTGTGAAAAATAATCTAGCCAAATTGATTTATGGCTTTAACTCCTGATTTATCTCATAGTTATCTTCTTGCCAACTGTACAAATCACTTACTTAACTGTGGTTGAATAAAACAAATAAAACAACTAGTTAAGTCTATCCTTTAGCTCTGCCAGCTAGATATTTTGTCATTTTCTGATCTCTCTGTTCTGTCGGTCAATTCTGCAGTTCATCGTCGGTGACAACTGCTAGTTCTATCGATGTCACTTCAGTTAGCTTTAGGATCTCCGTCTGTTGGGCATCATTGGATTTTTATCGTCGGGAAACACTATTTTTAGCTCATTGAGAATCCTTTGATTCTGCTTATCGGGCATCACTGCGACTTTTATCTCTGTCTTTACCGATGGTGTGCACTCTGCCGGTGTATTCTATCACTTAGTGAATACTTGACTTTTATGCATTGCTGAAAGCATAACCTCTATTCCATTGATTTTCTGAAGTCTTTGGCATTATATGTATGACCATATAGATGATATCAAGTTGACATCAATGACAATACAAATCATTAACTGATTTAATGTCTTGTATCATCTTCAACTTAATATAGCGAACCATTTAATCAGTTACATGTCATCAATCTCTCCCTTTGGCATTGATGGCAACATACTATATTATCATACTATACTATTGCTTATACAATATGAAATATAATTGTTGAGATTCATCAAATTATCAAACAATTTGTTTTGATAATTGATAAAATGTCTGACCACTGGTGAGCTCTGTATTAGCTCAGATTTGATTCTTGCACCTTTCATTTTCTTCTTCTGATGTGTTGTGTCCCCTTTTTTGACTGTTCTGCTTCTTTGATGTCTTTGTCATTTGTTTGTAATTTTTTTTCTCCCTGTTTGGAGTAATCTGATAATGAATAATTTCTGATGATAATATGGAAACATTCTCTCCCTTTGACAACAATGCCAAACAAATATTTTGCAAAATATTTGACACTCTGTCAACCAATTTCTTCTTTCCATAATATATTCCTTGAATCTCCCTTATCCATTATCAATATAATAATCTTCTATAGTGCTTGGTTCTAATATATACCTTTCTGTATATAGATGTAGCGTTGAAGTTCAACTTCTGTTTGCATCAATCGTGAATGATATTATGATAATATATGGTTGATGCAGCGTTCTATCCTTTTACTGACTGTTAGACATGGGTTTTACCCCTAGTCTTTTTCTCAGGTACTCAAATGTATCCTTTGGCAGTGGCTTGGTGAAGATATCAACCAATTATTCTTTTGATTGCACATATTCAAGTATTACTTCTTTCTCTTGAACTTGTTCTCTTAAGTAATGATATTTGATGACAATGTGTTTAGTCTTCACATGCATGACTAGATTCTTAGAAATATTTATTGCACTGGTGTTGTCACAATAAATAACTACTGGTTCTTTGATCTTCATATGCATACCTTCCAGCAACTACTTGATCCATGCAATATTCGAGCAGTTTGCAGCAGCAACAACATATTCTACTTCTGCAGTAGATTGAGAGATGCATCCTTGCTTCTTGCTAATCCATGTGACAAGTCTGTCACCCATAAAGAATGCTCCTCTAGTGCTCTTTCGGTCATCAATATTTCTAGCCCAATCAGCGTCGGTAAACACTTTAGTTCAAATTTTCCTTCTTTTCTATACCATAAGCCAAATTCCTCAGTATTCTTCAGATATCTTAGAATTCTTTTCACAACAGTTATATGTGATTCCTTGGGGTTAGCAAAAAATCTGGCAATAATTCCTACTACATGTGCAATATCTAGTTTAGTGTGTACAACATACATGAGTTTCCCTATCATGGATCTATATAGAGTCTGATTTACCTTTGTTGTCTTGTCTTCCTTTGTTAATTTACATCTTTGAGTCCTTTCTTAATTATACTCTGTTAAGTGTGTAGACAGCAGTGCTAATAGCTTCCCTCCAGAAGATCTGAGTGAGGTCTTTCTCTATCATCAATGTTCTTGCATAATCAACTATTGATCTATTCCTTCTCTCAGCAATCCCATTTTATTGTGGTGTTCTTGGTGCAGAAACCTGTCTTTTTATACCATACTCATTACAGAAATTAGTGAACTCATCTGATATAAATTCTCCTCCTCTATCTAATCTCAAACATTTTAGATCGTTACCACTTTGTTTTTCTATCATAGCCTTATACCATTTAAACATCTTAAATGCTTCAGGTTTTTCTTTTAGAAACATGACTGTCATCATTCTAGAGTAATCATCAACAAAGAGAATAAAATATCTATCTCCATAATAGCTCTTTGTCCTCATAGGTCCACATAAATAAGTATGGACCATTTCTAGAATATCATCAGATGTATGGGTTTTTCTTTTGAAACTAGACTTTGTCATTTAACCTTTTTGACAATTTTTACACATGATATTGTCTGGCTTTGTCATCGTCGGTAAGCCTCTTACACTTTTTTTCCTTCTTATCTTCATCATGTTGTCAAAGTTCACATGACAACCTTTTGTGCCACAACCATATGTCTTCGTTTCTAGTCATCAAGCAAGTGGGGTTAGTATCATTCAGATAGAATAAATTACCTTTCGTCTGTTCACCGGTACTAATCAGTGTTTCTGATTCATTAAAGATCTTTGCCTTCTTGTTCTCAAATGCTACTTTATGATCTGAATTATTCAGCTGAGAAACACTCAACAGATTATAATTCAATCCTTTTACCCAATAAAAATTTTCACATTTAATCAGGGTATTCAGCATTACTGTTCCTTTACCTTCAATTTGACAAGGAGAATCATTTCCCATTCTTACTGTACCACCTTTATAGTATTCAAAAGTGTTAAACTTTTCTTTGTCACCGGTCATATGGTTAGTGCAACCACTATCTATAATCCAGATATCATTTTTACTAATCTTAGATATGAGTGCAGTTTCTTCATACCTTTCATCTTCATCTGAATCATCCTTCACAGCTACAAACACTATCTCAACATCATCATCCAGTTTGGTGTTAGTATCTTCATCTTTGCAAGCATCTAGATAGCTAGCCTTCTTGCCTTTGTCCTTGTAATCTCGGGTATCACTTCTTTCTGATCGTCAGTAACCTCTATAATCTTTGTTATCACCTCTGTCAGATTTCTTCTCAAAAGATCTGTTATCACTTCTGTCATCTTTTATTTTATGACATCTTGCAGAAAAGTGTCCAATCTCTTTACAATTAAAACATACAAGTGGTAACTTACCTTTGTATTTACCTTTGCCTCTTAGCATTCTTCTTGTCATGAGTGCTTTAATTTCATTTAGATCTTCTTCTTCACTTTCACTTTCACTGTCTCTTCTAGATGAGTGTCTCTGACTAGATTTTCTTATTCTTATATAAGACTTGAATGCAGACTCTAAGCTTGGTAAGACATTATTATCAAAGTTATTCATCTCAAATTAAATCAGTCTACCAATCAGGCTATCAAGAGTGACTATGTTATTTGCTACTGCTCTCATTTCTTGAATAGCAGAGACTCTAATAGCATATATGGGCAATAAGGTTCTTAGAATTTTACTTACCACTATCTCCTCTTCAAGTGTACCACCAACACCTCATATAGCATTGACTACTTCTTTTATTCTTGTGCTGTACTGTGTGATATTTTCACCTTCTTTCATTCTGAGATCATCAAACTTTCCTCTAAGGCTTTTTGCCTCGGCTCTCAGAATATTTGCATCACCACCATGTACAAGTTTCAACTTGTCCCACATTGTCTTAGCATTTTTGCAATCTTTGACATCCTCAAATTCAGCATTAGAGAGTGAGGTTGAAAGTTCTATAACCATGAAGTTATGTTCATGCTTTACTCTTAATTGATCTACTGTCAATGGTCCTGTAGACAAAACATATTCAGTATCTAAGTATTGAGTAATATCATTGCCAATACCTGATAAGTGAAGCTTTATCCTGCTTTGCCATGAAGAAAAGTTGTCCTTGTTCAACTTGGGCACATCTCGTCTGTTCATCTTGTGATCTTTACTTAGGTCTTGAAACCTTCCTTCTAAGTACACAAGCTCTGATACCAATTGTTAGTAATAACCAAGAGGGGGGGAGGGTGAATCAGTGGCCTCAGAAATTTATCCAATTTTTAACTTTAATCCACCAATCAATACTTCTCAAATTATTAAGTCCCAACAAGATGCATGCCTTTGAAATAATTGAAACAAATAACTGTCTGTCGTCTTACCTTGTCTGTCCTTATTCTCCTTGATAACCGATAAGCAGTAAACTGTATTTATCGATACTCAGTAAATATGCAGAGTGTACTAGTCAATCCATAAATGCATATGTAGAATGTAAAATAATAAAGTAATAAACCATACACACATAATACAAGGATTTTAACGTGGAAACCCTTTTAAGGGAAAAACCACTGGGACCGGTACCCCAAATTTTCACTCTTCTGAAGTGAGCCCTGTTAGGAGCCAACCCTGTTAAAAGTTACAAACACATTGTTAAGTGCGACCTTGTTAGAGGAATTTAAATACACAGGTTGTCACTTAGTATCTGACATCTACGCTACCATCCTTGAATCAGTCTTCAATAGGCTTTATGCAAATCTTACTACCATCCTTTAATCAGCCTCCTTAGACTGTCAATAGGCTTTAGGTAAGACCGGTGCTACTATCATGAGTCAACCTTCTGGTAATCTGTTAGGATATACCTCAATTACAAAAGACTGTTAAGTCCTACTCTGTTAAGAGAATTAATACTTCAATGGTTAAACTGAAGCAAAATGACCTGTTTCTAATGCAACTCAATTGCAGATTTTCAGATTTATTTACTTACAATATCTTTTTGATCAATGTATCAATACAATTCCTTTATACTTAACTCTTTTTTCTCTGTGATGCTGAGATTTTCTGTCTGTCGGTGTCTGCAAAATTCTTTAGCTCTCCCTTAGCTTGATTGATCAGGATTGCATGAAGTTAATCCTTCATCAGTTTCTCTTCAGCATCTTCTATCAGTTCACTCCCCTGTGTATCTGATTGATTATTGACCACACAGAAAATGAAAAATGCTTGTCTCTTAAATAGACATGATATTCCTTAATTCTTGGTTCTTGATTCTTGGCATGAAAAATAATCCAGCCAAATTGATTTATGGCTTTCACTCCTGATATATCTCGTAGTTATCTTCTTGCCAACTGTACAAATCACTTACTTAACTATGGTCAAATAAAACAACCAGTTAAGTCTATCCTTTAACTCTGCTAGCTAGATATTTTGTTATTTTCTGATCTCTCTATTATGTTGGTCAATTCTGCAGTTCGTCGCCTGTGACAACTACCAGTTCCGTCGGTGTCGCTTTAGTTAGCTTCAGGATTTCCGTCCGTCGGGCATCATTAGATTTTGCTCGTCGGGCAACACTTTTTTTAGCTCGTCAGACATTCTTTGATTCTGCTTCATCGGGCAATACTGTCTTTTGCTCATCGGGCATCACTGTGACTTTTATCTCTGTCTTTACTGATGGTGTGCACTCCGCCGGTGTATTCTGTCACTTAGTGAATACTTGAATTTTATGCATTGCTAAAAGTATAACCTCTATTCCATTGATTCTCTGAAGTCTTTGGCATTATGTGTATGACCATACAGATGATATCAAGTTGACATCAATGACAATACAAACCATTAACTGATTTAATATCTTACATCATCTTCAATTTAATATAATGAACCATTTAATCAGTTACATGTCATCATTCATATTCTAAAGTTGAATTATGCATGCTTTAAGTGAAAATGGAAAATAAATATTTTCTTTTAATTATTAATTAGATAATTTATATTCTCTTTTAGGGTTTTCACTTTTTGAAAACCTAATTGCTTGATTTTCTTTATCTTTGGATTGAAAGCCATTTTGGCGGTTATTCAATGCGGGGAGAAATGAAAATTAAATGATGAAAGAATTGTGAAAGCTTGAGAGCATTTTAGAAATTTTTTGAAATTATTCTTTGCTTAGAATTGTAGATTTTGTTCCTCTCATGAGTTATTAAGGTAGGATCTTATTCATGTTAATTCTAGCTTTCGGATTCCCATCTTTCATGCATCCAAAAAGCTAGGATCCTTTGTGTGATCTTCCTTGTTTGATTATTGTGTGGTTTATTGATTTAAAATTTAAGAAATATGTTCTTATTTTAATTTTATGTTTTCCTTCAAGTTTGCATGTCAGATCTGTGCTTGTTGGCATAAAGATTTCATTTTTAGGTGTTAGTTGCAAAATGGGCATTAGGATTTTCATGTGGAAATGAATTTGTTCAAAATTGTCTTTATGGTTTCAATTTGAGAAATATTCTCATTTTTAAAGAAAATTGATGATTATTGCTAAGAAATATTTAAACCCTCAGATTTGTGAATATCTTACCTTGAAATTGGAAAATTCACCTTTGCCATGTTCTTCCCAAAACTGGGATCAGACGTGCATGAAAACAAGTCAAAGGAGTTAATTTGCATGTTTAAAAGAAAGAAAACTCTTATTGAAAAATGAATTAAATATTAAATTTTGAATGTTTTCTTGTTTGTGTCAAATTGCATGCTTGAGAAAGAAACCCTTCTTGAAAATAAATTAATATTAGATTTAGAATTCTTTTATTGTTTGCATCAATTTGCATGCAAAGATTTCATTTGAAAAATATTTTTAAATTTAGCATGTTTTTCTTGTTTATGTCAATTTGCATGCTTAGAGAAAACTCTTTGTGAAAAAGAAATTAAATATTAAATTTAGAATGTTTTTCTTGTTTGTGTCAATTTGCATGCAATAGAGTTTTATTTTTTGAAATTATGTTTATTAGAAATTCTATTTAAAAAAATAAAACATAAAAAAAAATAAACAAAAGAAAAAATAATTTTTTTTTTTTAGAATTCGCATGGGGCGGTATTCTATTTTTAGAAATTCTATTTTCAAAAAACCAAAAAATAAAAATAAAAAAATTTAGAATCCGCATGGAGTGATTTTATTTTTAGAAATTCTATTTAAAAAAAAAAAAATTTTTTTTTTTAGAATTCGCATGAAATGGTATTCTATTTTTAGAAATTCTATTTAAAAAAAAATATATTAATTTTTTAAAATTTTTTTCACATGGAGTGGTATTCTATTTTTAGAAATTATATTTTTAAAATAAAAAAAAAATAAAAAATAAAAAATAAAAAAAAAATAATAATATTATATAGATGTTTTCAATAACTTTTACTTGTAATTATATTTGGATTTTAGTAATTATTAAATAGGTTAATTTATATAACGTGAATGTTATAAATTAATCTATAGAGGCTTTAATTTGCATTTTCCCATTGAAATTGAATTATATTTTGTTAGTAATTTTATAGATAAATGAATTTGCATAATAGGAGATTATAAATTTATTTATCATTATGTTATCATTGTGTATATTTGAAATAGATTATTCTGATGATGTGTGTAACACTATGTACTGAATGTTTCTTTCTGAAATTGTGTTATTCATGCCATGTTGCGTTTTGGGGTGAATTTAGAAATGAGTTGTTTATTCTATTCTTTTATGGGGTTCTATAATTTTGGGATTTGATTATGCATGGTGTCTTATGAGTGATTCCAGTGCATGTTTCCTATAATGATAATTTTGTCGATTGTCTTTTCTGAACCTAGTATTTCTAAACTCAAGACATGCGATCCTTTGAGAATGTCTCATATTTTTATGGTTAGTGAGAACCAGTAGTTCCTATATGGGTAGGAACCAGTTTATGAGATTTATGAGATTATATTTGACCTTGAGCTTAGGGGGTAGTTAGTTAGGTGTATCTTAGGGGAGTGGCTTACAATAGGATTCTGGGGCCCAAAGAGGCCAGTCCAGGGTGACCTATTGTAAGTTGTTAATAAGTGATAATGTAATAATAAAAATTTAAACATTAAATACAAGTTTAGTTAACGTGTTGAGGTTCCGGGGTCTAGAGTGACTAGTCCAGGGTAACTCAACTAGATGATGCTTGAGGTCCGGGGTCTAGAGAGGCCAGTCTAGGGTAACTCAAGTATATGACCATGTGATGACACTCCCATAGAATGTAGCCTAAGTCTCTTCCATAGGTCTTTCTTTACCTTTTATGGTTGTGATTTTGGCATTTGGATTTTTGGCTTCAGTGGTTGTTTCATGTTGGTGTTTTGGTTGATTATTGTATGTTATTTATCTTTGGATGGTGTACCTTTATTTTGACCTTGGATCTTCAGTGTGTCTTGATCTTTCCTATCCCTATACTTCTACTTTAGTCATTTTAGATTGTGTTTTCGTGTGTGGGCCTGATGTTATCTCCTCAGCACGGTGGGAGTGGACCTTTGGTTCCACGCGGTCGGGTGGTAGTGATTCTCATTACCATTGAGATTTCAACGGTTCTTCTTCATGCTTGGATGATCTTTGTTGTAGTTCCTATTCTTCTTAGTCCTTTGGAGACTTGTTCTATTTCAGGAGTTGTATACTTGTGCCATGTGTGGATATTGGTTTACATCCTTTGGAGGATGTATTGTATTGTATTGTTATGTATTATTGTATACCCTGCGACTTGTGCAGTGGATGCTGATTTGGTTGTATACCTTAGGTATTAGTTGTGTATGTGGTCTTATTATATGAGATGTATATTATCAGATTCACTTGTTGTATCCTTTATGTTAGTTATTTATAGTTGTATCATAGATTATTTTTCTTAAGTAATTCTACGTCAAGGAACCCTCAAGGATTGTTATCTATATGAGTTGTACTATGTGTATGTCATGTATCTCATTGCATTGCTTCCACATTGTTATCATTATTATTTGTAAATATTTTTTTAAAAAATTATCATGTTAACTCAGTGTCATGTTTAGGTTAGTTCTCTTAGGTTCCCTAGCGGGGCATTACACTTGGTATCAGAGCACATATTTCTACACTGGGAGCTCTGGAAAATTTGTGTGCCTATTAGGTGGTTAGTAGTGCATGTTAGCACTCATCTCCTTGTGTCTTTAGAGTCATTGTTCATGATATATTATTATTGTGTGTAGTTCTTCTCACTTGATTTGGGAGTTATGTTTAGTCTTGGTTGTTATAGGTGGATACCAACTAAGGCTCGAATTATGCTAGGATCTGTGATTGAAACTCCAAGGTCTCTAGTATTATCATTGCTCATGAAGTTTGTAATCATCTATAGGAGTGTTTTGATAGTGAGAAGATGGCTTTCTTCTTATGGATTTTTGTGGTTTGTCTGTATAAGGACTTGGTGATGGTCACTAGACTACCTCCTCTGTTATAGCATGATAGTTGATGCATGTTGTATGTGATATGTTGTGGTGATGGAATCCTAGTTTGAAGAACTCCTTGTTTCTTGTTTTCTTTTTCTTTGAGTGACTTGTGATTTCTCTTGAGTGACCTATTTCTTTGCTCTATGAGTGTGATGTTATTGATCATGTACGATTAGACTGGCATGTTGTATTGAATTGACTTTAATTGAGTTATATGAGCTGTATTGTGTGAGTGTTGAAAATCAGCTTGAGATTATGATTGATTATGAAATTAGAAAGTAAATTCTTGCTTGTTCAATACATTGTGCATTGTTTAGAAATATATATCATCCATTAGGAGTGCATTAATAGATTTAGAATTGTACCTCATTATTATAGATTGATTGGGTAAAGGACGTAATTCCCCAAGTAAAATTATGTATTGCGTCCATAGTAGAATTCATAATTGAATGAAGTTGCATAAAGATGATGTTAGAAATATAACAATTGTTTTTCTTGAGTGGTTGTGTGCATTCTATAACACATCTAGCGTGAGATATCTCGGATGTTATGAAGTGACTACTCCCTTGAGTGTGGCCAACCCTAGTCACCTTGTTATGTGAAATATTTTTATATTGATTATTCATTTTGGTTGATTGATATCTTGTTGTGTTGTATGCCGTCAACATTAAATTCCTTTTGAATTTTCTTATAATTTGATTAGTCACCCAAATCTCTTTTCGTTATCTAGTTGGTGGCGTTAGTCACATCTGATTTATTATTGCAATTGTGCACATTTATCATTTAATATTGAATTTTGGAAGTTCTTCCACTTGGATTTTCTTTTGAATTTTTAAGGTGTCTATTCCGAACGTTTAATATTGTTGACCATGTTTCGTGATAAGTATTTTTTCTATCATGTTCAAAGTGGACCCCTGATCGTATGTATAAGGGAGGACATCATAGAGATTACACTGTAATTGTATGTTATCGACTTCCAGGAGTAAGCCTAGTTTTAGGGGAGGAGGATGTAATACCTGCCCCTTAGTATGCCTTTCAGTTTTGGTTGCCGAACTCTTTTAGGCCCTTTCATGTATGTGTCAGTTGCTTTATATGGTTTTGAGGATATTCATGTATTGCATTTGATTGTATTATGGATTCATTGTTTAGCGTATTGTATCTTCTGTTTGCATATGATTTATGGTTATTTCATGATGCTTATGTATATGTTAGGATGTTATTTCGATTATGGTTTTCTGACAATACTGACCCTAGATTTATATGCACATGGATCATTTTTATGTTTTGTATTATTGTTTGATGTGCTTGATATGGTATGGGACAAAGTCGTAGTTATTTGCTTTGGCGAGATCCACACGATAAACTAGTATCAACCATTATTTGCTATATTATATGCATGCATGCTCATCTTGGTGATGATAGATTTGCAGGTACCAAGCTACGTCTTCCCTAAATTAGCAGGAGTGAGCGTGCCCTATCACAATATCTCAATGGTAAGAGAGGGGAGATAATATAAGGTCAAAATCCATACCCTAAACCCTTATTTTTTCCTAGAACTGGACAAGGATTTGATTGACTATCCTAGTGGTTGAATCTTTCAAGTGACGTGGATTCGTGAGCCTGTTTATGTGTGTTTATATTTCTGTTTCAGTTGTTGTTTGTTTTAGCTGTTTATCTGTGTAGATGGTTTTTAGGTGATTTAATGATGCTTTTGGCGTGATTTAATTAATGAATAATTATGGTAAATATTAATGTTAATTATTGCACCTTTAGTAAGGTTAAAATATTGATATATGAAATATATGGCTATTTAATAATTAAATGCCTATATTTAATTAATTGATTTAATTATTAAGTATTGATTTAAATAATTAAGATTTAATAAACATTAAATTCAATTAATTATAATTAATTATGCATAGTTAAATTATTGAATATTACTTTAAGTTGCATGGTTAATTGATTTATTTAATTAAAATATTTTCACATGCATTTTCAATTTAACACTTTACTTTCATATTCTAAAGTTGAGTTATGCATGCTTTAAATGAAAATGGAAAATAAAGATTTTCTTTTAATTATTAATTAGATAATTTATATTTTCTTTTAAGATTTTTACTTTTTGAAAATCTAATTTCTTGGTTTTCTATATCCTTGGATTGAAAGTCATTTTAGAGGTTATTCAATGAGGGGATAAAGGAAAATTAGGTGATCAAAGAATTGTGAAAGCTTGAGAGAATTTTGGAGTATTTTTGGAATTATTCTTTGCTTTAAATTGTGGATTTTGTTCCTCTCATCAGTTATTGAGGTGGGATCTTGTTCATGTTAATTTTAGCTTTTGGATCCTCGTCTTTCATGCATATGAAAAGCTAGTATCCTTTGTGTGATCTTCCTTGTTTGATTATTGTGTGGTTTATTGATTTAAAATTTAAAAAATATGTTCTTATTTTAATTTTGTCTTTTCCTTCAAGTTTGCATGTCAGATCTGTGCTTGTTGGCATAAATTTTTTATTTTAGGTGTTAGTTGCAAAATGGGCATTAGGGTTTTCATGTGAAAATGAATTTGTTCAAAATTGCCTTTATGGTTTCAATTTGGGAAAAATGCCCATTTTTAAAGAAAATTGATGATTATTGCCAATAAATGTTTAAACCCTCAAATTTGTGAATATCTTACCTTGAAATTGGAAAATTCACCTTTGCCATGTTCTTCTCAAAACTGGGATCAGATCTGCATGAAAACAAGTCAAAAGAGTTAATTTGCATGCTTAAAAGAAAGAAAACTCTTCTTGAAAAATAAATTAAATATTAAATTTTAAATGTTTTATTGTTTGTATCAATTGCATGCTTGAGAAAAAAATCCTTCTTGAAAATAAATTAATATTAGATTTAAAATTCTTTTATTGTTTGCATCAATTTGCATGCAAAGATTTCATTTGAAAAATATAATTAAATTTAAAATATTTTTCTTATTTATATCAATTTGCATGCTTAGAGAAAACTATTTTTGATAAAGAAATTAAATATTAAATTTAGAATATTTTTCTTGTTTGTGTCAATTTGCATGCAATAGACTTGTATTTTTTGAAATTATGTTTCTTAGAAATTCTATTTAGAAAAATAAAAAATAAAAAATAAATAAAAAATAAAAAAAATGAAAAAATATTTTTTTTTAGAATTCGCACGGAGTGGTATTCTATTTTTAGAAATTCTATTTTCAAAAAATAAAAAAAAATAAATTTAAAATCCACATGGAGTGATATTCTATTTTTAGAAATTCTATTTTAAAAAAAAAAAAAAAAAAATTTTTTGAAATTCAAATGGAATGGTATTTTATTTTTAGAAATTCTATTTTAAAATTTTTTTTTTTTTTTTTTTTTAAATTTCATATGGAGTGGTATTCTATTTTTAGAAATCATATTTTCAAAATTAAAATAAAAAAATTAAATTAAATTAAATTATATAGATGTTTTCAATAACTTTTACTTGTAATTATATTTAGATTTTAGTAATTATTAAATAGGTTAATTTATATAACGTGAATGTGATAAATTAATTTATAGAGACTTTAATTTGCATTTTTTCATTGAAATTGAATTATATTTTATTAGTAATTTTATAGATAAAAAAATTTGCATAATAGGAGATTATAAATTTGTTTATCATTGTATTATCATTATGTTATCATTGTGTATATTTGAAATAGATCATTCTGATGATGTGTGTAACACTATGTACTGAATGTTTCTTTCTGAA
>MU224354.1:2988153-3008484 GCA_018584345.1 Thuja plicata | reverse complement strand
TAGTATTTCTAAACTCAAGACATGTGATCCTTTGAGAATGTCTCATGTTGTTATGGTTAGTGAGAATCAGTAGTTCCTATATGGGTAGGAACCAGTTTATGAGATTTATGAGATTATATTTGACCTTGAGCTTAGGGGGTAGTTAGTTAGGTGCATCTTAGGGGAGTGAATTACAATAGGATTTCGTGGCCCAAAGAGGCCAGTCTAGGGTGACCTATTGTAAGTTGTTAATAAGTGATAATGTAATAATAAAAAGTTAAACATTAAATACAAGTTTAGTTAGCGTGTTGATTTTTCGGGGTCTAGAGTGACTAGTCCAGGGTAACTCAACTAGATGATGCTTGAGGTCCAGGGTCCAAAGAGGCCAGTCCAGGGTAACTCAAGTATATGACCATGTGATGACACTCCCATAGAATGTAACCTAAGTCTCCTCCATAGATCTTTCTTTACCTTTTATGGTTGTGGTTTTGGCCTTTGGCTTTTTGGTTTCAGTGGTTGTTTCATGTTGGTCTTTTGGTTGATTATTGTATGTTATTTATCTTTGGATGGTGTACCTTTGTTTTAACCTTGGATCTTTAGTGTGTCTTGATCTTTCCTATCCCTATACTTTTGCTTTAGTCCTTTTGGATTATTTTCTCATGTGTGTGCCTGATGTTATCTCCTCAGCATAGTGGGAGTGGACCTTTGGTTCCACGCGATCAGGTGGTAGTGATTCTTATTACCATTGAGATTTCGACAGTTCTTATTCTTGCTTGGATGATCCTTGTTGCAGTTCTTATTCTTCTTAGTCCTTTGAAGACTTGTTCTATTTCAGGAGTTGTATACTTGTGCCATGTGTGGATATTGGTTTACATCCTTTGGAGGATGTATTGTATTGTATTGTTATGTATTATTGCATACCCTGCGACTTGTGCAGTGGATGATGATTTGGTTGTATACCTTGGGTATCAGTTGTGTATGTGGTCTTATTATATGAGATATATATTACCAGATTCACTTGTTGTATCCTTTATGTTAGTTCTTTATAGTTGTATCATAGATTATTTTGCTTAAGTAATTCTATGTCAAGAAACCCTTGAGGATTGTTATCTATATGAGTTGTACTATGTGTATGTCACGTATCTCATTGCATTACTTCCGCATTGCTATCATTATTGTTTGTAAATATTTAAAAAAAAATTATCCTGTTAACTCAGTGTCATGTTTAGGTTAATTCTTTTAGGTTCCCAGGCGGGGCATTGCAATAAATGCTTGTGGTCAAGGTTAGGTACACATTTTGATGATAGATCTGGAAGACACTTCACACGTTATCTATTTTATTTTTGAGGCTAACAATGTGAGTAAATATCTTTGATAAAGGATATATAAAATCTAGTTTTAGAGATATTTTGTATGAGAGATGGTTGGATATGATTTATATATGTTGTATGTGATTGATGGATCAGTAGAAGAGATTTGGATATCAGATGAGTAGTTTATTTTGTACTTGCATGGAACTGTATTGACATTGTTGATGTTATTTCTGAGTTCACTTTTGTAGATAAATCATTTTGTATGGCAACGAGCTTCTAAAGGTTGTATACTTGTTTGATATCTGAGTAGTGAGCTCTAGACTGTAAGACTGGATGCATGTGAATTCCCTTTATGTACTAAACCCCTAACATGGTAACTTATATTTGTAGAAGTATTACTTGTGGGTTTCATCCCCACCTTGGTTTTTCCCTTAACCGATTTTTCACACAAAATCATGGTGGTATGATATTGTGAATGTTTTTCTTATCTTTCAGTTGTTTATTGTTTATTGCTTTGAGTTTATGGTTATAAAATCCAGTTAGCAAGGTATTAAAAGACAAAACACTGATTCACCCCCTAGTGTTCCTCAATCCTAGAACAATTTGTCTATTAATATGTAATTCGTTAAGAACAATGTTTGACTAGTGTTTAGATTGCATCTGCTTAAATGTTTGTCTTGTTGCAAGTGATAATTTATTGATGAAATAAAACAAATTATATACATATTTTGGATTTTTGATGATTTTGTCATTTTTAGGATTTTGAAATATTTATTTATTTTTTATGTTTTTTTCAGGACGTTTTATAGTTTTTAGGATTTTTTACAAACTTTTCATGCTTTTTACAAAATTTTCAGGATCGTATTTGATTTTTATCCATTTTTAGAATATAATTCAATTTTAGGGGATTTTTTTAGGACTTTTTTATAATTTTTATGAATTTTTTTAGGAGATTGATATTTTCTTGAGAAAGATTTAACAAATTTACCCTAGTGTCTAGCAAGACAAGGAAATTATAATGGATGACTGGTAGATAGATGAAGGACAAGGGTCGCTTATTATGACATTGGATCTATTTTGGACGGCCAAGGACTATCCAAGCAATGAGGTAAGATGTTTTTTGCCAAGTTAATGGCTTGGACATGACAAGATAGGGTAATGATACTTCGTGCATTGGATGTCATGTGATGCATAGGAATGAACATGTCAAGAGGTTTCTTTTCTTGAAAACATGTTTTGCATTTTATGTCCTTATTTTATATCAAGATCAATAAAAGGATTGGGATATGATAATGATTAGAAATGAATATGGCAAGAAAGATCAATAATGGACAAAGGAGATATGGACTGAAGGTTGTGATAAGATAAACAATATATAGTAAAGGGATGTGGATAAAGGATATGGACAATGCTTATAAAGATCCATATCCTTGTCAATATCAAAGATGGAAAAGGGAAAATGGAAGTTGATAGGATAAGGGGTATGAGAGACAAAGAGAAACTAGAGGATATGAAAAGGGGTATGATAGGAAAACATAGATGAAATCTGCCCCAAAGTATGGAATAAAAGAAGTTCATAGATTACACATGATGCCTGTTTGCAAGGTTTTCATGATGGTACTTTCTCAAAGCACCTGTTTGCTAGGTTTTCACTAATTGACAAAATTATTTCTCTTTACGCTTTTTTTTATATCACCAAGATGTCTATTTGATAGATTTTTATAAAGGCAATAATTTTTTGGTATTTTTTTCCTCTTTTTGTACACTTTTTTTTGTGGGTCCTTGTAATACATTGCTTGGACTAGGGATTTAGGAACTTTTATTTTTTCTCAATTGGTCTTTATGGCCTTTTGGAAATTGGTTTTCTTTTTTGGATTTTTTTTTACATGTCGATTAGACTGAACATGTTGATCCTTGATTGCATGTGGACTTTGGACTTATGTACTTTATACTTGACATCCAAATTACTTGAAAAAAGAATGAGATTCATGGATGGATAGGAATAAAATAGAGGCCTTTTGGATGGGCGAAAGGTTCTTAAATATGTATAGCTTTGTTGATCTGCATTTGGGAAAGGGTACGTGGATTGCGAGATATTAAATGGAGGGATATATGGACCTAAGATGGATGGAAGGGGTGAAGGATAAGGAGTATATTTGGATTTTTATTTTGGCAGGGATACCAACAACTTGAGAATGAGGTATGTGACCAAGGCCACAACCATCAAAAATTTCTTTGATATGAAAGAAATTTAATACACTTTGTTCATGGAGGTCTAACCCTTTAACTTGATAATGCTTTATTTGACCAATGAGATACTTTCTAAAAGATGCGAGTCCATTTTGAGGTGGATATTGTATGGAAGAACTAATAGGAATGTGAAGTGGACCAGATTGGATGGAAGTAGAAGAACTTGTCTAACGTGTAGGGGGTTCATGAATAAATTTCATAGAGGTGCTCAAATCATGAGGGGGATTAGGAGGAGTAATGAGATCCTATAATGGAATAAGAGCAATGAAAAGATCATTTGGTAGAATAGGATCTTGTGGAGAACATGGAGGACTGGGCCATGAAAATGAAGGGATTGAGGGATCTTGGGGAGGATTTGGAGGGTTCATGGGATCTTGTGGTAAACATGAAGGTGAAGGGATAACTTGATCTTGACTTGAAAGAGGATCACTAAACTCCATTTTAAGGGTGTTTTTCTCTTGAGTTTGGATGGAATCATTGGGAAGAATAGAAGGGATGTCATGATATTACTTAAAAAGTGGAAGGTTAATGGGACTTGGAAGAACACTGTGTTCATAAGATAATAGAGGGTCATCTTGGATGGATGGACAAGGATGGTGAGATCATCATCAGGTTCAATGGAAATGGGAGCTTGTTCAATAATTAGAGAGACCATGGATCTATTCCATGTAGGTAGTACCATCAAATTATAATCAATGCCTCAAGTTCCATCATAATGGGGTAGAGATAACCATGCCAAGTGGTAGAGATCCTTTCTCATACTATACCAATCTCAAAGGACCCATATCAAACCAAGTACCCAATAATCAAGAAGCATCCACAATATCCTCATCTCAGCGCATAGATTCCTCCAGTCTTTGGGGCCACCTCAGGAAAACTAATGAGATTCATCAATTCACACTACGGGGTTAAAATAGATCCAGAGAAAGTCTAAGAAATCATTGAGATGCCACCACTAATGACTCTCTTTAGCTAAGAAGTTCATAGGGAAGATTTTAATATGTCAGAAGGTTTATTTCACAACTGGAAGATAAGTGCGTTGAAGACAATTATTCAATTGTGTATTGTCATTGATGTTACACAAATGTCTAAACCTAATCGAGCACAGTCAGTGTATACCGATCTCTCTCGGGCATTGAAGAAGACTCCAGTATCAGCCAAAGTGATTTTCTGTATTAACCAAGCTCTATCGGTTAATGAAGGAAGTTCTATATTTAACCGAGTTCACTCGAGCTATAGAGTAAGTTTAGTTTTAGTTGAGTAATGGTCGGGCATTGAAGGATTAAAGTGTTAACCAAGTTATGCATTTAGTGTCAGCCGACTAATAATAGTGTACACGTTATGTTTAATTGGTTAATTGTAGCCGACTAATAATAGTTTACACGTTATGTTTAATTGGTTAATTGCAGCCGACTAATAATATTTTACACGTTATGTTTAATTGGTTAATTGCAGCCGACAGACTCAATTTTTATTGTTTATTTAAAAAGAAATTCAAGCCGACTTGACAAGGCCTATCATATATATAAACAAGGTCAAGTTTGGATTGAATATAAAAAAGTGGAAGAGTTTTAATATGAAGAATAAAGGCGAAGTAAGAGGGAATTCTGATTAAGGACAGAATATCCAGACCGAGCTACAAAATAATATTTGATCAGTGAGGATCCCGTTAAAGCCAGTACAAAGATCTAAATCTGCAAATTTAGTTGCTTCTTTAATCAGGTCAAACTCATTGTTACTCTCTAAAAATAGCTCTAGTTGCAATTGGTGGTTTTCTCAAATTGGGTTTCCATGTTAAATATTGGTGTCATCTATGTACCTATTATTTTCTTCATGCTTTATGTTTCTGCACTTAATCACTAAAGGTTAATCACATTTAATATCTTAAGATTGCTTTGTTAACCGAGTAACATTAGAATATCTTTTATTAACCGAGAAGAGTGATAAGTTTGATTAAGACATCTAAGGGACTTGGATTTGTTTTTGTGGTTACTAGTACACCCCTCCCCTCTCAGTTACTCAACTCATTTCCAAAAATTGGTATTAGAGCTTTTGGTGATTTCAGTGAGGGTTTCAAGGCCTAAGATAAAGATCAAATATGTCTTACAGAAGGGAGATCCCCAAGATTAACAAAGACAAATTTCCTGCATGGCAAGAGTTGATAATGCTACATCTATCTACTATTGGAGATAATGGTTTGCAATTCTTGGACCACATGTATGTGGAACCACCTAGACCTATGTCTGTGGATCAGATGGTGGACATGAAGAATCATAACATAATGATGATTGATATAGCTTCTTCACTCAGCTATTAGGAATTTGATGAAGTCAAGGACTACCCTACTACCTATGATATATGGAAGAAACTACATGATATCCATGGAGGAGATGACAATGTAAAGAGAGCCAAAGAAGAGAGTCTCAGAGGTAAGTTTAATCAGATGAAAATGAAAGAAGGAGAAGACATTACAAAATACAGTGACAAAATCAAGAAAAGTGTCAGTGCCATCAGAGCTGATGGTGGATAGATTGAAGAAAAAATAGTGGTTATTAAGGTATTGATTACTTTAATTCCGATCTATGCAATTAGAGTTTCAGTTATTCAAGAGATTAGGTGCAATAACAATATAACTCTAGATGCATTGGTTGGAAGGATAACAAATTTTGAGTTGGACAATTTTGACAATTATTCTCCTAATCCTAGCAATTTTGAGTCTGCATTCAAAGCCAAATTAAGCCTTGGTAAGATGGATAGAAACTCAAAAGGAAAACAAATTGACAAAGATAATGATGATGAATCTGATGATGAAGATCTAGAAATCATTGAAGCACTACTTGCAAAGAGAGCTACCAAAGGAAAAAGAAAGTAAAAAGGAAGAATACCATTGATTTTATTTTCATGTGACAAGGTTGGCCACATTGCTGCTAAGTGCCCAAACAAAGAAGATAAAGATGAGAGAAATTTAAACAACTACAAAGGCAAGAAAGATTTCAAAAGTTACAAAAGCTACAAGGACAAAGGTAAGAAATCTTGTTATATTGCAAAAGATTCTGATAGTGATTAAGATGAAGATGAAATGATTTACATTGCTATTAAGGATGAGTCAGATAATGAAGAAAATGAAAAGACTGCACTTTTCTCTCATGTTAATGACACTTGGATAATTGATAGTGGTTATTATCACCACATGACTAGTGATAAACAAAAATTTTAACATCTTGAGCACTATGATGGTGGGAGTGTCAGATTTGGGAATAATGAACCTTGCTATGTAAAAGGTCAAGGTTGTATTGCTCTAACTGAAGGAATAAAATGTGATAATACTTATTGGGTTGAAGGACTAAGTTGTAATATACTAAGTGTGGCATAACTGAATAACATTAGTTTCAAGGTAGAATTCATGAATGGTAAGGCCAAGCTCCTGGATGGTGAGGGAAACCTAGTTGGAACTGGCAAGAAAAAAAAAAGTAATCTATTCTATCTTGATCTAACTAAAAGTTCTTGTTTTATTGCACAAGTGGAAGAAAGCTAGTTATGGCATAAAATATTGTGTCATGTGAATTTTGATAACTTGGTCAACATAAGTAAGAACAAAAGAGTAAGAGGTATTCCTATTTTGAAGAAACCTGAATTGACAATACGCAAACAATGTCAAATTGGGAAGATGGGAAAAACTAGTTTCAAGCGCAAAAATTACAATACTAAAGAAGTCTTAGAGTTAGTGCATACTGATCAATGTGGACCAATTGGAACAACAAGATACACTAGAGAGAAGTATTTCATTCTATTTGTTGATGATCATTCCATAATTATGACTGTTATGTTTCTCAAAGAAAAATCAGAAGATTTTCAAAAGTTTAAGTGGTACCTTCCCAGAGTTGAGAAGGAAACATGAAAGAAACTAAAATGCGTAAGATTTGATAGAGGAGGTGAATTCATTTATAATGAGTTCAATGAATTTTGAAATGAAAGAGGAATCAAGAGACAAGTATCTACCCTTGGTACACCACAACAAAATAGAATAACATAAAAAAGAAACAGATCTATTATGGATTGTGCAAGAACCTTGATGATTGAGAAGAATGTTGCAACCAAATAATGGAAGGAAGCTATTAGCATTGTAGTTCACACCTTGAACAAAGTTCAACTGAAGGAAGGTACTGATCAAACACCATTTGAATTATGGCATGGCTATAAACCCAATGTTCATTATTTCAAAGTATTTGGAAGTAAATGTTACATCTTGAAGGAAGAAAGAAATGGAAAATTTGATGTAAAAAGTGATGAAGGTATATTCCTAGGCTACTCCTATAAAAGAAAAGCATATAAATGTTTGAATCTTGCTACTCATAAAGTCATAGAAAGTGTACATGTAAAGATTGATGAGTTTGCAGAGAGAAGTGAAGAACATAACAGTAAAAATCCTGAGGACTATAGGAACTTTGAGTATTATGAACCTGATACTATACCTAAGACACAAGAAATGGTGATTGGAAAAAAACCATGCCAACCACTGAATTCATCAGCACAAAATTTGTTACAAACTGTGTAACCCGAGCTTCTAATGGTTGCAACAAAGTAACAGACATAGGAAACCAAGTCTCAGACAGATGCAACCAAATCTTAGACAAAGGCAAACGAGTCTCAGTTAGAAGAGAAAAACAAAATGTTTGAACATGGTGAACCAAGTAATGCAAGCCCAAAATCTAAGAAGAAGGAACCTGTACTTGCCAAATATGTTAGAAGGCATCATGCACCTGAGAAAATAATTAGAGATCAGATAGAAGGTATAATGACAAGGAAAAAAATTAAAGGTACCTATTTTCTTAGTGAATTTGAACCTAGATCCATTAAAGATGCTTTGAATGATGAAATATGAATAGAAGCCATGAATAAAGAGATTGAACAGATAGAAAATAACAAGACTTGGACTCTTGTGACTAGACCAAAAGACAAGAATGTGATTGGTACTAAGTGGGTTTTTAGAAACAAGTTGAATGAAAAAGGTGAAGTTTCTAGAAACAAGGCAAGATTAGTGTGTAAAGGATATGCTCAAGAAGAGGGCATTAACTATGGAGAAACTTTTTCTCTTGTTGCAAGACTTGAAAGAGTCAGAACTCTTTTGGCATAGGCAGCACATAAAGAATTCAAGGTATACCAAATGGATGTAAAATCTGCATTCTTGAACGGAATTCTAGAAGAAGAAGTCTATACTGAGCAACCTGAAGGTTTTGTTGATCCTAACAAAAAGAATATGGTTTTCAAATTGCGTAAAGATTTGTATGGACTGAAGTAAGCTCCTAGAGCTTGGTATGAAAGATTGCATGGCTACCTAGTAAGTATTGGATTTCAGAGAACTAATGACAATAGCAGCTTTTACATCAAAGAAGGACCTTAAAACAAGATACTATTAGTAGAGATATTTGTTGATGATATACTATTCAATAGACATGATGATTTATGCAAATTCTATGAATCTATGAGTAAGAAGTTTGAGATGTCTATGTTTGGAGAAATCAAATTCTTTGTTGGTTTACAAGTTCATCAGATGAAGGATGGTATCTATATTACTCAGTCTAAATACATCAAAGAGATTCTGAAGAAATTTGGAATGGAAGATTCTAGACTAGTTGGGACACCTATGTCTACTAGACATAAGTTGTCTAAGGATGATGACTCAAAGGAGGTAAATCAGACTACCTACAGATCCATGATTGGTAAAATTTAATATGTTGTTCACACTAGGCCTAATATTGCATTAACAATTGATATTGTTGCAAGGTTTTCAGCTAATCCTAGAGAGAATCATTTGATGGCTATCAAAAGGATTCTAAGATATCTTAAGGGCACTGAAGATTATGGATTATGATATAAGAAAGGAGGAAACTTTGATTTAAAGAATTTTACTGATGCTGATTGGGCAAGAAGTGTTGATGACAGAAAGAGCATTCTTTCTTGGAAGGAGGTTATTCTCTTGGACTAGGAAGAAATAGAATTTCATTTCTTAGTCTAAAACAAAGGAAAAGTATGTTGTGCAAAAGTGAATTGTTCAAATATCATATGGTTTAAACACCTACTGTCAAGTATGAAGGAGGAAATCAAAGATCCAATTATTATCTACTATGACAACACTAGTGCTATTAACATTTCAAAGAACCCTATGATGCATACTAAGACTAAGCATATTGAAATAAAGTATTATTTCTTGAGAGAATTGGTTTAGGACAAGGAAGTAAGGTTGGAATATGTGAATACTAAAGAACAAATTACAGACATATTCACAAAACCTTTAACTAAGGATGCATTCTTGTATCTTAGAGGAAAGCTAGGGGTGATTCCCCTAACCGAGTCTCACTAAAGTACAGATTAGTGATGCATCAATCAAGTTACAGTGAAGATCTAACAAGTTGATGCAGATTGTTAGAGCTTATTGCATATGAATCAGTACATTAGGTACATTACAACTTCATTAGATAGATTCTTTGGAATTGGATGTCAAAGAGGGAGAGATTATTGATGTCATGCCAAAGAAATTAGTATGTCAGAGGGAGAAATTTTATTAGAAACAAAGATTGATGTAAGAGGCAGAAATCTGTATTTAAGTGACTGTGAAGACATAGAGAGTTTTCTAGATGATAATCAGAATGATGCTAAGGGAATTATAAATTTTATTCTTGTTTATGTTTCTCTAACATTCTTTCTATAATGACATGTTGTGTTGCCATCAATGCCAAAGAGGGAGATTGTTAAAGACAATTATTCAATTGTGTATTGTCATTGATGTTACACAAATGTCTAAACCTAACCGAGCACAATCAGTGTATGTTGAGATCTCTCAGGCATTGAAGAAGACTCCAGTATCAGCCAAAGTGATTTTCTGTATTAACCAAGCTCTGTTGGTTAATGAAGGATGTTTTGTATTTAATCGAGTTCACTCGGGTTATATAGTAAGTTTAGTTTTAGCCGAGTAATGGTTGGGCATCAAAGGATTATAATGTTAACCGAGTTATGCATTTAGTGTCAGCTAACTAATAGCAGTTTACACTTTATATTTAATTGGTTAATGGCAGCTGACAGACTCAAGTTTTATGTTTATTTGGAAAGGTATTCAAGCCGACTTGACAAGGCCTATCATATATATAAACAAGGTCAAGTTTGGATTGAATATGAAAAAGTGAAAGAGTTTTAATATGAATAATGAATGCAAAGTAAGAGGGAATTCTGATTAAGGACATAATATATAGACCAAGCTACAAAATAATATTTGATTAGTGAGGATCTAGTTAAAGCCAGTACAAAGATTTGAATCTACAAAGTCAGTTGCTTATTCAATGAGGTCAAACTCATTGTTACTCTCTAAAAATTGTAGCAGTGATCCAAATCTCTTGAAAGAGTAGACTTAATAATCTTTCATAAATCCTCTCACAAGGTGGAATTTCTACAGTGAAGTGTTTGAAGACCTCTAACAAGGCCACTCCTAAAAGGGTGACTAAATCTTCTAATAGGGTCACACCTAACAGTGTGTTTTTTAACCTTTAACAGGGTTGGATCCTAACATGGCTCACTTCAGAAGAGTGAAAAATAGTAACTAGTTACAATTGGTGGTTTTCCAAAATTGGGTTTCCACATTAAATCTTGGGGTCAATTGTGTATCTGTTATTTTCTTCATGCTTTATGTTTCTGCACTTATTCACTAAAGGTTAATCACATTTAATATCTTAAGATTGCTTTGTTAATCGAACAACATCAGAATATCTTTTATTAACCGAGAAGAGTGATAAGTTTGATTAAGACATCTAAGGGAAATGGATTTGTTTTTGTGGTAACTGATTCACCCCTCCCCTCTCAGTTACTCAACTCATTTCTAACAAAGTGCCATCCCTTTCAATATTTTCTTTACAAGGGTATCAAATTGAATGGACTTAAGAATCTCAAAATTCATTTTAGATATTAAAAGACTATCTTATCTAAACATCCATCCTAATGTATCTTATTCTAGATCAACCATTGTTGTACATATCTATATGTAGGAAAAATCTGCAAGACTCGGGAAAGAGAGATTAGTAGCACCGCATGATAATCAAATCAAAACAACTACTAAATAAAAACCCTACAGAACAACATAAATTAAACATGACAATCGAAAACTAAAATATGAAATTAATCAAACCATTTTGAATGTAAGCCTAAACTCTTATGTTGCTTCTCTGCACTCTTTTTGAAGTGGCACTCAGGGTTGATTTTGGCTTCACTTGGACTCAAGAGATTCGAGAAAACTGAAAATGATAATGGATTACTTGATTGCTTGAATTGAACCTGCATAAGATAATTGCTATTAAGAAAACAAGATCCTTCATTTGGGTTTGAAGGGGGATTTTTTTTTATAGATTTTAGAGTTGAACGGATGATTGAGATCAAAGACAAAGATTTTATTTTGGATGGACAAGATTCAATAAAGCTGCTTTAAAATTGGATAAAACATATTGCTTTATTTGAGAAGTGGTTGAAATTGAAGACTTAATTAGCATTAAATAATTAAAAATTTATTTAATTATGTGCAAGAGATTATTTAATTATGTGCAAGAGAGAAGATAATAAATAAAACAAAGGTTTTATTTATTTTAGAGAAAGTTTTCTTTAAAAAGAAAATTAAATAAATTAAAAAAAAACTTATTTAATTGGAGAAGATTTCAGAGAAATAAATAAAATAAAGATTTTATTTATTTTTAGGAGAGAATTGCTTTCTTTGAAAAAATAAATAATTATATAAATTAAAAAAATTATTTAATTATATTATATTGAGATAAATAAATAAAATAAAGATTTTATTCATTTTTAAGAGACTTTGCTTTTATTGAGAAAAACAAATAATTAAATAAATTAAAGAATTCATTTAATTATAGAAGACTTAGTTAACTAATTAAATAATTATTTAATTATGAGAGAAAATGGAAGAAAACATTTAATTAAATAATAAAGACTTTAATTTAAGTGGAGGAAATTGATTAATTAAATAAATAAATTATTTAATTAATATTAGAAGAAAATTAGATAATTACATGATTAAAAATTATTTAATTATGAGAAGGGAGGGAAATGTTAATTTTTTGATTTTGAATTAGAAGAATGACACTAATTAATTAAATAATAAAGATTATTTAAGAAATTAAGAAGAATGTTTTTTGCTTGTAGACATTGGACAATTTTAGGTGTCTACATTTTCCCCCTCTTTGATACAATGTGATTTTGAGCGTTGTGTCAAAGAATAATAAAAAAAAAAATTGCTTCAGCTTGCCCTGACAGGAACAAGGTGACGATGGGGTAATATGGTGCCTCCTCGAGAGATTGTTTGTGCAACTAAGTCAGAAATGATCTCTCGAAAGAAGAAGATGAATGTTTGATGACATGATGAAAGAGAAGAATAGTTAGTAAGAAGTGAAGAATGTTAGTAGGTGATGATGATTACTGTATATGTTAAATTTGGCCTTGTTATTCAACCATACACTTCAACATAGTCCTTATTCATTAGCCACATACATAATTGAATATGAGTTATTCATCCTGCATGCCTGCATGATTCGACCTATTGCCTTCTATCTAGATGGGGTTTCGAATAGCTCTCAAAATGAGAGTCTCACAACCATAGACCAATCTAAGAATGAAGGATTTTTCTCTATGAATATGATGCAATGCATTGCAAGATTAATCTAAAAACATGAAAGATGCAAGATTAATCTAAAATGAATTTAAACTAAGACATGATTGCAATGCATTTAATCTAAGAAATTGACATTAATCTATTGCAAATGAGAGCTTTTAACTAGAAATGAGATGATAAAAATGTAGCAGTAATTCATTATTCTAACAATGCATACAAATGACTGGGGGTTTTGAATGAGAAATGGGAGCTCTTTTATAGATTGAGAGCCTGTTCAGAATAGAAAGTTTCTTTTTTTTGAAATAAAACAGATAGAAAAGCCAGTTCAAATTAGCAAGCTTTCTTTAAAAGAAAACAATAAATTATTTTCCCTTTGCTTTAATTGTTTTCTTTCTTTGATTTTAACTGTTTTCTTTCTCTTTAAAACACAGTTAATTCAAAACTTCTATTTCTGAACCGAAGAGAAGATTTTTGAGATAATATTTAATTAAATAAATAAAGTATGACCTCATAAATATGTTTTTCTCAATTATTTGAATAATTAAATTCAATTTTTGAAATGAGGGTATTTATTTAATAATTAAATATTATTTAATTCCTTTTCATGTGTTTTAGCTAAAAGGGGTGAATTTAATTTAATTAAAGTGCTAGGACTTTATAATTAAATTAATTCAATCATAGGGTTTGCTTAGCCAATAGATATTTAGGAATTAAATATAATGTATAATTAATGTAGATTTAGAGTTTTCTGCATTTGACACTCAGGTCAAGTAGAGTCAGTCAAAACTCAGAATTTCCTAGTACAATAAGATTTTGATGATTTAGAAGAATGAAAAATGCAACAAAATTGGTTAGGGTTGCAAGATGCCAATTTTGGGGTGTTACATTTTTCCCCTCTTTGAATTAATGTGCGAGCAACGCATTGATTCAAAGAATAGTCTGATGTTTGAAGCACAGAAGAATAGATTTTGAAAATTGATGATGCAAAGATTGATTGATGAAGATTTCAGAGCCATCTCTAGGATAGAGCTTAACTCTCTGAAGTCTAGGTTAGATTGCCAAGACGCCAGTCAAGTAGAGTTTTTGAGGG
Organism: Thuja plicata; assembly: GCA_018584345.1. Lineage (NCBI taxonomy): Eukaryota > Viridiplantae > Streptophyta > Pinopsida > Cupressales > Cupressaceae > Thuja > Thuja plicata. The sequence continues at coordinate 2,994,191 of MU224354.1, read as the reverse complement.
TCATCTCCAGAATGAAGCTTGATCCTCAGGGATCCAGGTTAGATTGCCCTGATACCTAATAGATTAAGATTTTGAGAATCATCTCCAAAACAAAGCTTGATCCTTAGGGATCTAAGTTAGATTTCTCAAATAACTAATAGATTGATATCTTTCAAAAGACTGTCCCCAAAGCGAGGCTCAACCTTTAGGAGTCAGGGTTAGATTGCCCTGATACCTATCCAAAAAAAAAGATAGTCAATATAGATTTTAGGACTATCTCCAGAATGAATCTTAGTCCCCCAATATCTAGGTTAGATTTTGCAGACACTAGTTAGATTGATATCTTTCAAAGACTGTCCCCAAAATGAGGCTCAACATTTAGGAGTCAGGGTTAGATTTCCCCAATACCTGTCCATAAAAAGATATTCAATAGAGATCTTTAGGACTATCTCTAGAACGAAGCTTAGTCCCCAAATATCTAGGTTAGATTGCCCAGACACTGGTTGGATTGAGTTTTCGAGAATCATCTCCAGAACGAAGCTTGATCCTCAAGAATCTGAGTTAGATTGCTTAGATACTTAATAGATTGAGATTTCAAGAATCACCTCCCGAATGAGGCTTGATCCTCAAGGATCCAGGTTAGATTGCCCCGATACCTAATAGATGACAAGATGTAAGGAACAAAGATGCCCTTATTGATTGTGGAGTATCTAGTTTTGACTATGAAGTATGAAAAACTGAACATGCTCCAAGTGATGAGATGCCCCTAGTAATGAGGAATTTTGAATTCAGATCAGATTGATTGGAATAGATTTAATGATGTAATCATCCTGCCCCTCGGGAGTGAAATGAAAAGATGACACGTCATAATGAGGATGGAGAGCGAGAAATCACAAATAGATGTTGAATCGAGGATCAAGAAGAACTCAGAATAGATTATGGAAGAATTTAGAAGATTTAGAATCAATTTAGAGCAATTTTGAGGTCTGGTTGACCAAGTTTGACTAGGGTTGACCAGAGTTGACCAAAGTTGACCAGAGTTGACTTTTGATGAAAAGAGTCAAAAGATTTGAGAAAATGTTGATTAGGTATGATTTTGACAAGAAAATGATGTCAAAAAGTTGACTGCACAAGCGTCTGATCGCGTCAGTCCCAAAAATTTTAAAATGCGATTTTGACCTACATAGAAGTGTCAGATTTTGATTTTGATCCCGACAATGGGTTGAGCATATAGCTAAAGATAGAGAGAGAGGATCAAACACTTGTGAAGTAGTGGTGAAGCCAAGACACTGAAGAAGAACTCCCCAATATACAAATTCAGGAGAACGCAATGAAGTGAACATCGAATTGCTGCCACAAGGCAAGTCTAGAATGAAAATGAAATCCTATGCTAGATGCAATCCCTAGGACATGGATGTGAGACCCATCATATAGTTATCGTCATAGAGAATTTTTGAAACATCAGAGTTGATACAATCCTTACTGGTGCCACTATGACCATAAGAATATGAATATGACTTTCATCAGATAAAATGTAGGAAACAAACGTAAGCACCAGGGCACAAAAGCCAAGATGACCTGAACGTTGTTTCCAGTGAATGTTGCAAGAGTACACCAGTATCAAGGCATTCAAATCCAAGTTAACCATAAGTGTGATCATGCGTAAACAAATAAAGAAATAAGATTCAAGGAGATAGTACCGACCTCACCATGACGTGCAAATAAACAAGATCGAGGGATGTGAGGCTGTTCCACCTTAGTGCGGGACCTCTTATAACATACACCCTATTTATTTGACATTTTTGAATCATCGAGACTACACCAAAAAGCAGTAGACAAATAAAATAGAAATGGAATCCATGAGAACATACATCATACAAAGAAAGATTCAATCATAGCTTAGCTAGTTTCAAAGTTTTCGAATATGTATGTGTAGAGGGTGTTAAAATATACCATTGTGCTTGTGAGTGCATTATGTTTGAATGTTATCAATAGATGTTTACGTTTGAGATAGATAATGTGTGTTGAAAAACACAGATGTGTCCAAAGATAGTGTTGAAAAACACTATTTATGGTGGTGTTGAAAAATACCAGTTTGTGTTAGTAGCGAGTTATCCTACAAAAGTGACAAGATTACTGACTCGGGTGTAAACCAAAGATGTGATCAAATTGGGGACCCATGCTCCTAATTAATGACAACTGACTTGACGTATTTTGCATGGATGAACTAGATTTGGTTGCCCTGAGGCATATGGTACTGAATCAATGTCAAGTCAGTAGGGTTCGCAAAGGAACCAGAGTGTCACAAAAGTGACCGAAAGCTATGTACAAGATAAAAAAAAGAATGCAAATACTAAGTGTCGATAGATAGAGCATTTGAGTACAACTCTAACTATAATGGATGTGAGCAATCTCAATAGTACAATGATAGTAGATAGACGTAGTGAGAACCACTAGCGACTGACGCGAGAGAGATTCCAAAAGGTAATAGGACAGTGCCCCCTAGGCCAGGAGAGTTTCCCTGAGAGTATGACTAGTTTCAATCCATGTAAGTTGGTGTCTTGACGGGAACTGAAAGCATGCGAAAAATAAAATGCAAGTAGGAAAGTAGGAAAACAACAAATCAGGAAAGCAACTGCATAAAACCAAGTGGTGCTGTGATATATATAGCAATGGGGAACAAGAGGTGCCTGTTTACCAGGTTTTCACCCTCTTGGCAAAAATTCTTTTTTTTTTTTCTACCATGACGCCTGTTTGTCAGGTTTTCATCAATGACACCTTTTTTTTCTTTTTCTCTTTTTTTTGTATTTTTAAATTTTAATTTTTTTTTGTATTTTTGGAATATATGATTTTTTTTTTTTTTGGTATTTTTAAATTTTTTTTTTTTTAGTATTTTTAGAATATATGATTTTTTTGGAGATACATCAAAGCGCCTATCGCTAGGATTTCACTAAGATGATCATTTTTTCAGGAATTTTTAAGATTTGTAGAATTTTTTTAGGACTTTACTATATACATGAGCACACTGAAAATGTCTCAGTTGTAGAACTGTTTCAGATGAAGAGCGTTGATGGGATCTTTGAGTTGTTCCCCTTTAGTAGTAGAAATTTGATAGGTGTCAGACCCAAATACTATAGTGACAACATACAGACCAAGCCAATTTGATTAAAATTTTTCTTTGTAGATCCGATGTTGTTGATTCTTAGGGTTCTCCCGCAGAATGAGGTCACCCGCCTGGAAGTCCCTTGGGTGTATGTGCTAAAATGTTGACACACTTCTATGAATCATTCCATCCAAGGTTGCTCAAGAATGAGGCCTCAAATATCGACTCATAGCTCTCTAGTCATGGAGTGCAAAGGTGTGTAATGGAGACCCTCAGATTGACCTAGTTGTGCCCATGCAAGTACACCATGAAATGAGAGATTCAATGCATGAAAAATGAGATCTTACTCTATATGATTGCAATGCATGAAAAGAAATTAATCTAAATGATAACAATGCATGATTAATCTATGAAAAAAAATATGGAAATCTAATCTATGAAAATAAATATGAATCTAATCTACATGAATAGCCATGGATGCAAGAAGAAGATGATAAGAAGAGAGAAGTTGTAATATCCAAGCTTGAATGCTCAAATCCTCTTCCAAAATTGCTCTCCAAACCTGTAGCATAACAATACTTAAAAATTATATATCATGAAAATAAGGAGAGGGCTCCTTTTAAAGGAAAGCAAACGGTTAAGATTAAGAGGCAAAAATCAAAGGCTATGATTAAGAGGCAAAAACCCACCACTTAGGAAGATGTGAAGAAAGATTCAATCATAGCTCAGCTAGTTTCAAAGTTTTCGAATATGTATGTGTAGAGGGTGTTGAAAAACACCATTGTGCTTGTGAGTGCATTGTGTTTGATTGTTATCGATAGATGTTTATGTTTGAGATAGCCAATGTGTGTTGAAAAACATAGCTGTGTCCAAAGATAGTGTTGAAAAACACTATTTATGGTGGTGTTGAAAAACACTAGTTTGTATCAGTAGCGAGTTGTCCTGCAGAAGTGACAATATTACTGACTTGGGTGTAAACCAAAGATGTGAGCAAATTGGGGACCCATGCCCCCAAGTAATGATGACTGACTTGATGTATTTTGCGTGGATGAACTAGATTTGGTTGTGTCGAGGCATATGGCACTGAATCAATGTCAAGTCAGTAGGGTTCACAAAGGAACCAGAGTGTCATGAAAGTGACCGAAAGCTATGTACAAGCTAAAGAAAAGAATGTGAAGATCGAGTATTGATAGATAGAGCATTTGAGTACAACTGTAACTGTAATGGATGCGAGCAATCTCAATAGTACAGTGACAGTAGACAGACGCAGTGAGAACCACTGGTGACTGACATGAGAGAGATTCCAAAAGGTAATAGGACAGTGCCCCCTAGACCAGGAGGGTTTCCCTAAGAGTATGACTAGTTTCAATCCATGTAAGTTGGTGTTTTGATGGGAACTGAAAGCATGCAGAAAATAAAATGCAAGTAGGAAAGTAGAAAAACAACAAAGCAGGAAAGCAACTTCATAAAGCCAAGTGGTGCTGCGATAGATATAGCAATGGGGAACAAGAGGCGCCTATTTACCAGGTTTTCACCCTCTTGTAAAAAATTCTTTTTTTTTTCTACTATGACGCCTGTTTGCCAGGTTTTCATCAATGGAACCTTTTTTTCTTTTTCTCTTTTTTTGTATTTTTAAATTTTAAATTTTTATTTTTATTTTTGGAATATATGATTTTTTTTTTTTTTTGGTATTTTTCAAATTTTTTTTTTGTATTTTTGGAATATATGATTTTTTTGGAGATACATCAAAGTGCCTATCGCTAGGATTTCACTAAGATGATCCTTTTTTCAACACTTTTTCAAATTTTTAGAAAATTTTTAGGACTTTACTATATACATGAGCACACTGAAGATGTCTCAGCTGTAGAACCATTTTTAGATGAAGAGCGTTGATGGGATCTTTGAGTTGTTCCCCTTCAGTAGTAGAAATTTAATAGGTGCCAGACCCAAATACTACAGTGACAACATACAGACCAAGCCAATTTGGTTCATATTATGCTTTCTGGATCTGATGTTGTTGATTCTTAGGGTTCTCCCGCAGAACAAGGTCACCCACCTGGAAGTCCCTTGGGTGTGTGTGCTAAAATGTCGACACACTTCTATGAATCATTGCATCCAAGGTTTCTCAAGAATGAGGCCTCAAATATTGACTCATAGCTCTCTAGTCATGGAGTGCAAAGGTGTGTAATGGAGGCCCTTAGATTGACCTAGTTGTGCCCATGCAAGTACACCATGAAATGAGAGATTCAATGCATGAAAAATGAGATCTTACTCTATATGATTGCAATGCATGAAAAAAAAAAATCTAAATGATAACAATGCATGATTAATCTATGCAAGAAAATATGCAAATAAAATCTATGAAAATAAACCTGAATCTAATCTACATGAATAGCCATGGATGCAAGAAGAAGAAGACACGAAGAGAGAATTTGCAATATCCAAGCTTGAATTCTCAAATCCTCCTCCAAAATTGCTCTCCAAACCTACAACATAACAATACTTAAAAATTCTATATCATGAAAATAAGAAGGAGATGACTCCTTTTAAAGGAAAGCGAACGGTTGAGATTAAGAGACAAAAATGAAAGGCTATGATTAAGAGGCAAAAATCCACCACTTAGGAAGATGTGAAGAAAAAGGGATTTTATTTAATTTTTCATTTAATTTATTGCCTTTTTCATCAATTAAAGTGCTTTAAGTGGGGATTTTTATTTATTTAATTAAATAGAGGTTTTCTTTATAATTAAATAAATTAGAAGAATTTTATTTAATTAAGTGGGGGAAATTTAGTTTAATTAAATAAGAGGAATTTTATTTAATTAAAAGAGAGAAATTTACTTTAATTAAATAAGATAAATTTTATTTAATTAAAAGGGAGATTAAATCTTTTAATTAAATAAGATAAATTTTATTTAATTAAAAAGAAAATTAAATCTTTTAATTAGATAAAAATG
>MU224354.1:2952943-2962958 GCA_018584345.1 Thuja plicata | reverse complement strand
TTCAATTAAAAGGGAGATTAAATCTTTTAATTAAATAAGATAAATTTTATTTAATTAAAAAGAAAATTAAATCTTTTAATTAGATAAAAATGATCAAACCTTAGGAAATATTGAAATAATTCAATAAATTACAATTTGATCAAGGAAATTGATTTGCATTGAAAATGTTGCAAAGCATTGATTCAGAAAATTGATAAAATGATAAAATGATGCATACAGGGTGAACCTTCTTATTGTAACTCTTGGACATGCTTTTTTGGTATGCTCTAAGGTGATCGAATGCCACTTGCTGACGTTCATCAAGTAGTTCTAGCTCTTGTAGCCAAGATATTATGTTATTATCATCAGTAATGAGGCCTTTTAGAGAGACTCATAGAGAAGGAATCTCAACCTCAATTGGTAACACAACATCTGCTCCATAAACCAAAGAATAGGGCGTAGCCCCTGTAGGTGTTCTTATGCTTGTCCTGTATGCCCAGAAAGTTGGATTGATCTGGAGATGCCAATCTTGTCTAGATTTATGAACTGTGTGATGCAAGATTTTAAGGATTGTCTTGTTTGATGCTTCCACCTGTCTATTAGCTTGAGGATAAAAGATGGAAGACCAATGCTGAGTAATTTTAAACTTAGATCATAGCTCTGTCAAATCCTTTTTTTTGAATTGCCCCCCATTATCAGTGATTATTGCTGAGGGTACACCATACCTGTAGATGATGTAGTTGAAAATAAAAATTGCTACCGATTTTCCATTGGCAACGGTGAGAGGGACTGCCTCCACCCACTTGGTAAAATAGTCTGCAACTATGATGATGAACTTATATCCATTTGAGGACGAGGGATAAATCTGACCCACCAAGTCAAAGGCCCATTATTGAAATGGCTAGAAAGTAATGAAGGGAATAAGCTCCTTGGCTGGAGCATGAATCAGATTACCATGTAGTTGACACTATTTGCAAGAATTAGCAAATTGTGTAGCTTCTTTTTCCATATTTGGCCAATAGTAACCAGCTTTAATAAGTTTATGGGCCATTGTCAGGCTGCTAGAGTGGGACCCACAGATTCCTTCATGCACCTCTACTAATGCACATTTGGACTCATCGGGTTCTAAACACCTAAGGAGGGTACCGTCTAGACCATGCCTATACAAATTTTTAGCTATGATGACAAACCATAAAGCACTGTGGATTAAGTGACGTTTCTCATTCCAGGTGTAAGCGTCTGGAACAATCTGGTCATGAAGGTAGGAATAAATATGATGGTAGCGAGATGAGTCATGTCCAATGAAAAAATAGATCATCCAGGACTCAGGGGAATCATAGGCTAGGTGGCGTAACATCTCCACTAGAAATTCATATCAGAAATCATTTTCTGGCATCTGTAGCATGGAAGCAAGAGTAGCCATTACATCCGTCGCTTTATTATCTTCCCTTGGAACTTGTTGAAATGTGATGTGAACAAAATACTTTCTGAGGTCATCAACCAACCATTTATAAGGCACCAACTTGTCATCTTTTTTTGATAGGTATCATTTACTTGATTGATGACTAACTGTGAATCTCCAAGGACATTGAGCTCATCCACTCGCCACTCAAGGGTGATCTTCATACCATTGATTAAGGCTTCGTACTCAGTGATGTTGTTTGTAGAAGGAAAAAAAATCTTGTATGCTTTTGGTAAAGAGTACCATTGAGATGTGATGAACAGTATCCCAGCACCTGACCCCTGTTGGGTAAATGAACCATCAAAGAACATAGTCCAAGATCGATGTGTGAGAAGTAATATGGAATCATCTGGGAATTCAATGTTCAATGGTTGATGATCTACTAGAGGTGCTTCTGCCAATTGATCTGCAATTACTTGTCCCTTGATGAATTTTCTTTCTACATACTCAATATCAAATTCACTGAGAAGCATGACCCATTTAGCTAGTCTACCTGTGAGGGTAGCTTTACTGAGAAAATATTTTGGAGGATCAATTTTAGCAATAAGGTGTGTAGTATGAGCAAGCATGTAGTGTCACAGTTTTGTGAAGCAAATACCACTGTGAGAAAAGCCTTCTCTATAAAGAATAGTTTGTTTCAAATGAGACAAGAGTTCTGCTAGATAGCCCTTTCTTTGTTATTCTGATCTTCTTGAGCTAATAGGACACCCAGTGATGTATCTGTAGCAGAGATGTAAAGTAGAAGCGACTTCCCATGAATAAGAGGCATCAATATTGGCAGTTTCGCAAGATACTATTTGATTTGTGTGAACCCCTCATCACATTCCTTGTTCCATTGGTATGTCACACCCTTGTGTAAAGTCTTGGTGGATGGTTGGGACTTGTCCTCCAGTTGTGAGATGAAGTGCCAGATAGACTGTAACCAGCCTTGAAGTCTTCTCATTTGTCTGATATTCTTTGGTGGTGCCATTTCCATGATAGCTTGAACTTTCTTAGGATCCACTTGGATTCCTTTTGTAGAGATGATATAACCAAATAATTTTCCATATGTTACGCCGAATGCACATTTCTTAGGATTGAGCCTCAGACTGTACTGTTCCATGTGATCTAGTATAAGACCCAGATTCGTAAGGTGTTTCTCTCATTGCATGCTCTTGGCTAGAGTGTCATCAACATAATCTTCCATTGTTTTATGTATCATGTCATGAAATATGGTGGTGACAGCTCTCTAATATGTAGCACTAGCATTTTTGAGTCTAAAGGGCATGACATTCCAACAAAAAGTGCCCCATGCACATGTGAAAGTAGTTTTCTCTTGGTCCTCTGGCATGATCTTTATCTGGTTGTAGCTAGAGAAACCATCCATTAGTGAGTACATCTCATATCCTACTATCATATCTACAATCATATCAATATTAGGCAATTTAAAGTCATCCTTAGGACATGCCTTATTCAGGTTTCTGAAGTCTGTGCAGACTCAGATAGATTTGTCATGTTTTTATACTAGAAAATTTTTAGAGATCCATTCTGCATAGATAATTGCTCTGATAAACACTGCCTTAAGAAGTTTCTCCAATTCACCTTTGACAAGTAGAGCCACATGTGGATGCATTTTCTAAGGTTTTTGTTTGATAGGCTTGATGCCTAGTACAATGGACAAGTTGTGCATGATTAGATTAGGGTCTAATCCTGGCATGTTTGAATATTTCCATGCAAAGTTTATCTTTTTGCTCTGGATGAATGTGATGAATTCCTCTTGTTTTTCCTCAGATAATGATTGTGCCAGATGAATGATCTAAGGTTCAGCCTCTGTACCCAAGTTGATTGGTTGAGTTGGTTTGATTAGCACAGATGACCGTTCTTGGAAATGAATCGGAAGCGTATCAAGTATCTCATCCTCGGGCACCTCAGAGATGTTTTAACCCTTGGATACACCCTTTATTTTGACTTTTTTAGGCTCTGACACTGCCACAATGTGGTTTTCACCATCAGAGCACCTATTTTTTCTTCTTTTGATTTTGTGACTGAGATACTTGATATCAGCCTCAGTCATGCTGACACTTTCTTCGCTAGTGGAGGATGTTACAGGTTCAACAACATTGAGGTAACAGGCAAGACCGTAATCATTTTGGAATGTAAGGACTTCATTAGATGGGGAGGGAGATTTCTAGTCTATAAGCTCAGGATGGCGGAGTGAAAGAGAAGTGATGTGTTCAAGTGTATTCATGGTATAATCATCGAAAGCATGGACGAGCAAGTCGAGACCTAGAGTGATCTCATCCAAAGGTGTAGTTGAATTCCTTTTATTCCTAGCAATCGTAGTAGACGACATGTTAACATCTATGGAATCGGACTCGTTTGACCTTACAATAGACCCATCACCTACATCAAGGAGGTTTTCATATGTGTGCACTGTATCTATACCCCTATCATAGGTGGCATATGAAAAATCATTGAACTCATACTCATGAGAGTCTGTTTCATCATTGGGTGTCATATCAAGAAGATGAGTGAAATCAACCCTTTGTCCCCAGTTCAGATGAGTTCTACCTAGAACCTTTGCTATGGTTAGATGAGCACCTTTTGACCCAGGTGCCTCATTAGTGTTTGTAGCATCATCTACTTCTTGTTTAGTGATAAGTGGTTGTGATTCCTATTCAAACTGCTCTTGGAAGTGTGGTGGTATGTACAAATCACCCTGATGATGTTGATTTACAGTTTGCATTTATTTCCATTATTCATAGGTTAATGGAGCAAGTGAAGTGGTCTCATTAGAGTCACTATTAGTCTCTACTATACTAACATGTGGTATAAAGTCATCTGGATCAGCAAAGAATGCTTCCAGATCTGGAGGAATGGGACAAGGGAAGAAATCCTCCTCAGAACTATCTTCAGATTCTTTAGTTTTAGATGTATCTTAAGGTGTTGGTTGTTGATCTGCTTTAGGTACAAACTTGTTTATTCCCAGTTGAAATGTGAGTTTCTTGAAGCCTATACCTGTAGAGTCACATATGCGTCGACCAATGGCTTCAAGTGGTGTAATCAATCCTTTATGACTCACACCTATGGGACCATTCCCTTTGTAACCAAAGTGTTGCATAATAGTCAGAACCTTGCCATACTGTTCGGGTTTTATGTCACAAGGTGTAATGGTTTGTTCAGATGTATCCTCCCCTTTATAGATCTAGGCTTTGATAGCCCTATTTTTAGCTTCTTCTTCTAATGATATCATGGCTTGTACAAAGGTACTACCATATTTTGTTTGAGGAGGAACTATAGAAGGTTTAGAGCTCTTAGAAGGTCTCCCAAAAGAACGTGGAGACAAAGGCAGAGATGTAATAGATAGCACGGGTTCAATCTGATATCGTCTCATGTCAATTTCCTTGAGTGGCAGACCCTTTTTCATTTCCTTTAGTTTATTCTCGAGGAGCTCAATAGACTCTTTGTTGGTGGGCATAAAGATATCGACAGATTTTGTGAGTGTGTTGTAATCATAGCGTGTATTAGAAGGTATAGTCACTTCAGATCCTTGGAATGGGAACTTAATGCACTAATGGTATGTTGAAGGGACAACCTACATTTCATGAATCCATGTTCTTCCCAACATAATATTTTATGCTAAAGGAATGTCAAGCACTTAAAAAATAACATCCCTTTCAACAAGGTCGACTCTGATTGGTAATACAACTAGCCCCTTAGATTTTCGTTCTTCTTCATCATAGGCCTTAATAGTAATATTTTTGCGGGATTCTATGCAATATTTTCTATAGTCTAACTCAGTAAGGAAGCTAGCAGAACAAATGTTGAGGCCATGTCATTATCTATGAGAATACAGTGAACGTGCTTTGGACCAATCATGACTTCAATGTGCAAGGGGTTGTTGTGTGGGTGACTCAAAGAATGGTCGTCTTCTTTAGAGAAAGACAAGTAATGGGAGGAGGCCAAGTGACCTACCATGGATTGAAACTGGTCAAGATAGAGATCTTTGGGGACATTTTCCTTAGTGAGGGCTTTGTCAAGGATCTCCCTGCAAGTAGGGGAGATTTTTAGCATCTTGAAGATGGTGATCTGAGCGTTAGTACGTTGTAATTGATCCAAAATGCTGTAATTGGTAGTATTAGATAAGGAACTCAATTTGAAATTCTTATTGGCAGAGCCAACAGTAGCTTTTTTTGTAGGTTGTGTTGGTGTAGACATAGAAGGCTCAGAGCCTTTGAGAATGATCTTAGCACGAGATCGAGTAACAGTGTTTGCACTAATCTGAGACTGTTCTTGTTTGGAGGACTAAGGCATAGACCCTTGCAAGATGAAAGGAGTTTTAGGCTTGGGAGTATCTTCCCTTCCCTTGAGAATGAAAACATTATAGTATTCAGTATCAAAAGGCTCAACCATATTAATGACATTGTCATTATTGGTGTATGTATAGTTGACCTTAGCATCAGTATTTTTGCCTTTGGTTGACTCATCCTTCCCATGAGGAGGAAATGGGTCTTTAAAATCTTGGTGGTCTGAGTTCTTGCTATGACCTCCCATAGAAATAACCTCACTATCAATGAGATCCTAGATTTTATGCCAAAATTTAAGACAAGTAGCCATTTTATGACCTTTTTTTTGGTGAAAATCACAATAAGCAGATTCATTCCACCAAGAGGGTCTTGGTTGTAGATCATAAGGTCATGAATTATCTAGTCAAGTGATTAAATTATTGTCCAAGAGAGTCTTGTAAACTGCATCAAGAGGTTCTCATAGAGGAGTGAATTCATGCTTGGGTCTAGGAGCCCAAGGTTTAGAGCCAAAAAAATGCGAAGTACTCGGTTTGGATTCTGCCGTAGCCTGTTCAGTGGCCTTGGCTGCCTGCATTGTGGTAGTGAGAATAAAAAATATGAAGTACTTAGTTTGGATTCTGCCACAGCCTTTTCAGTGGCCTTGGCTACCTGCATTGTGGTAGTGAGATTAAAAGTAGCCTTTGAAGGCTTGGGAGTCACATTGTCTACAAATCCATCATTCACAACATTCTGGTTCTTGTTGGGAAATTTGGGTTTATCTTTTCTTGAGGAGGAAGACCCTTTTTTATTTTCCTTGTGTAAGGTCAGTTCTCCTTTCTTAACCATAAACATCCCAATTCTCATAGCTTGCTTAATCATGTCATCAAAGGTTAAAGGACCTTGCAGCTAGACTTGATACCCAAAGTTGGGAAGAAGATTGTCTAGAAAGATGTCCAACTTTTCAAATTCGGGTATTTTGTGAGAATATCTTATATAAAGTTGTCTCCATCTGTGGAGAAATGTTAAGAAGGATTCCCCATGATTTTGTTTCAAGTTGAAAAGATCTTAGATGTGAACTGGATGTTGGATGTTGCGAGAATAGTGCTGCAGAAATAAGGTGGCAATTTCGTCAAAAGTTTTGATTCCATTTGGTAGCCTAGAGAAGCATTCCATAGCTGGCCCTCCCAAACTACGTGGGAAGAGATGAATGAGGTAGTTTGTATCATGTATAAACTCCATAGAGAGAGCACCAAACTCTCTCAAATGATCCTGTGGATTTGAGGTACCCAAGTATTTATCGTACTTGGGAAGTTTAACTGCTTTGGGAAAAGGAGGCATGCATAGACTCTTATCAAACGGGAATGGAAAAATGCTTTCCAGTGTGAACTATGTAGCAGGTTTTCCTTTATCCTTCATGAGTTGAATAATTTTTTCTTGCATACTTTGGACTTGTTTTTGTAACTTGGAGTTTTTTGTTTCCTCCTCTTTAGTGACAAGCATCTCTACATTGTAGTTGGAGGGTAACTTAGCCCCTTGATTGGCTAGTTCGAGAAGGTATTTCTCTTTTTCCTTAGCTAGGAGAATTTCCATCATCTTGCAAAAATCTTTATTGGCACGAGCATTCACAATATCTACTTGGCTTATTTCTATTTCCTCATCATTAGGGGGGTCTTGAAGAATGAACTTACCCCTAGTTTTAGAGAGATCATCTCCGCTATGTTCACCTAATTGATCATGGTCTTCCATCTTGCTACAATGCAAGTGTTCAATGTATAAAGACTCAGTATGAGAAGGTTGAGTGTTTTCAGAATTTGGATCCTCTTGGAACAAAGGGTTTCAAACCTGACTAAAATCCACTGGAAATGATCGTTTGATGTAAGGTCGAAGTACCGGAGAGGGAGATCAAGATGATTCCTCACTAGATGTAGCCAAAAATGGTGTGGAAAGCACATATTCTTCTTGATTGATTGAAGGGAATACTTTACCACTTTGAGTTGTAATAGTCATAGACAAAGATTGTACAAGGGATGTGAACTAGGAGCACACTTGAAACTATCTCAAAGTAAATGCATAGAAAGTGCCAAAAGGTGAAGTTTACTTGGTGCAAATCATCATACATGAGGCTAGAATAGCCAAGAGGTGACTATTGTGACACAAGGTATGAAGACACAGTAGAAATAGATGAAAAGATATGAGATGAGACCAGTTTAAGCAAGAATCATGTAATTCTCAACCCAAGAAACCAAGTTGCAGACTGTGTGCAGATAGATAGACCCAAAACCGAGATAAGATTTAGTAGAAGTACACTGGACAGATGGGAAATTGCTCGCTATTTTGACAAAAAAATTTTAAACTCACGGGAAGAAGTGCTTTCTCGCACAAAGATTCTCACAGGCTCACGCAAAACTATGCAGTCCCACGCAAAATATGATGACAGAACGGTGAATAAAAGTGACAAATTGGTAAATAAAATGACAACAAGATTGCAAAATGTCACGCAACAATTGCCAGCATGTCGCACAAAGTTTCTCAGATAATGACACAAAGATGGTAGAATGTCGCAAGAGACTTGGTAGTGAAAAAGAAAAATTCTATAAAATCAGATAGTTAAGATCAGATTGCATTTTTCAAGGCAAGATCATGCTATTTTTCTGATAGAGAGTTCGAGTTATAGACTATTTTGGACATGTTCAAGTTTGACAGTTTGTGTGTATTTGACATTTGTTTCGATTGTTTAAATGATACACCCACACAAAACACATTAAGAAGAATGTTTGTAGTACCAGAATAGACACATCACAATCCTAGGATAGCCAAGGCAGTATCTATTGAATCCCCACTTGAACTGAAGTTCAACTACACGTACTCATAGGGGACAAATTAGAACCTTGGAGGCACGGACTCCTCCTTACATGTGCAGTCACTTCTCAGGCACACCAAGCTTCGAACCCCAAAGGAATTGCTTCCCAAAGGGCTGTAAAAGTGTGGGGCATCTTAGTTGGTCTCTGACCTTCCATGCCAATAGATAGAGGGTTTTTGGATACTATAACAACAGTTTTTAGTAAGGACATCCGTCTAGGTGGTTGTGACCAATTCATTTTCCCAATTAAGGGGGCTCTCCCAATCCTTTCAAAGCAAGGCTTTCACCTTAACGACGTCAAGACTTTAACGGACCACTAGGGTAATGGAGGAGATTTTGGTTTCCACAATGAATTCACACCTGTCCATTATGAGATTAATCACAATATCATTTTTTATATATCGGTTCAGAAGGGCTTGGCTTTAGCCTGTTACCGGTTGGGCATCCACTCTCACTGGCTCTGCTAAAGCACTTGGGAGGTAGCCACTCTAGAAGAATAAAATGAATTTCTCTTACACCCAAGATCCATAAAGGTGAGGGGAGAGGATACGTTCATATAGTTCTTGGAATTACAAACTAGAAAACACTTCAATCACGCAATACAATGATTCATTTTAAGCACCAACCGAAGTGTGTTCTAACTACTAAAAACAGGCATGAGAGTTTTGTGAAAACACGTATGTCTTCAACAAGCATCGTGCAGTAAATATATTAGTAGTTTGTAATTTATTTCTTCATTTTAGCATCCTGCAAACCACTGTTAAGCTATTTCAGAGATAAAAACCAGAAAAACACAGTCAACAACAAACAAAAACCATTATTGGTCAGAAATCAGCAGAAACAAAGATATCAAAAACTAAAATTTAAAGATCACTGGAGTCAAATGTCACGCAAAGAAATATTATGATCCGCATGAAGAAACACACAATGTGCATGAAGAAATGCATGTACTTGTAAAAATTCACGTGGTTATACAAGAAATTTCTCACGAACTTTCATTATAGAGCCGTACGGACGAAAACCAGAATTGATCAAAAAGGTGTAGAATGAGGCCAGAAAGTAAATTTTCGAGACCCACGGTGGGTGCCAGAAATGTATATGTTAAATTTGGCCTTGTTATTCAACCATACACTTCAACATAGTCCTTATTCATCAGCCACATACAGAAGTGAATATGAGTTATTCATCCTGCATGCATGTATGATTCGGCATGTTGCCTTCTATCTAGATGGGGTTTCGAATAGCTCTCAGAATGAGAGTCTCACAACCATAGACCAATCTAAGAATGAAGGATTTTTCTGCATGAATATGATGCAATGCAATGCAAGATTAATCTAAAAACATGAAAGATGCAAGATTAATCTAAAATGAATTTAAACTAAGACATGATTGCAATGCATTTAATCTAAGAAATTGACATTAATCTATTGCAAATGAGAGCTTTTAACT
>MU224354.1:2938255-2952893 GCA_018584345.1 Thuja plicata | reverse complement strand
ATTGAGAGCCTGCTCAGAATAGAAAGTTTCCTTTTTTGAAATAAAATAGATAGAAAAGCCAGTTCAAATTAGCAAGCTTTCTTTAAAAGAAAACAATAAATTGTTTTCCCTTTGCTTTAACTATTTTATTTTTTTGATTTTAACTATTTTCTTTCTCTTTAAAGCACAATTAATTCAAAACTTTTATTTCTGAACTGAAGAGAAGATTTTTGAGATAATATTTAATTAAATAAATAAAGTATGACCTCATAAATATGTTTTTCTCAATTATCTAAATAATTAAATTCAATTTTTGAAACCAGGGTATTTATTTAATAATTAAATATTATTTAATTCCTTTTCATGTGTTTTAGCTAAAAGGGGTGAATTTAATTTAATTAAAGTGCTAGGACTTTATAATTAAATTAATTCAATCATAGGGTTTGCTTAGCCAATAGATATTTATGATTAATGCAATTTAGGGTTTTTTGTATTTGACACTCAGGTCGAGTAGAGTCAGTCAAAACTTAGAATTGCCTAGTACAATAGGACTTTGATGATTTAGAAGAATGATAAATGCAATAAAATTGGTTAGGGTTGCAAGATGCCAATTTTGGGGTGTTACAATTACAAGATCAACATAGTAGGTGATGATGATTACTAGATCGAGATTAGAAATAGAGATGGTTGAGAGAGAATCATGTCTAGTTTTAGTTTAGATACATCCTGTATAAGACAAGTGATAATGCCTAGTTTTAGGAAAGACATACCCTATATAAGACAAGTGACAATGTCTGGTTTCAGGAAGGACACATTTTGTAAAAGACAAATGATGATCGATTGACTGACAAATAGAATGATTGAGTGATTTGACCAATTTAATGATTGAATGACTTGATTGATTTGGTTGATAGAATAAATATTAGTGAGAAGAATGAATTAATAAGAAGCGATGATTTAGCTATTTCCAATCAGGATAGGTGATTATTCTAAGTTACTGCCAAATGTTTTTAATAATATCATCATTGCACCTTCTTTGAAAAGAAAAATATATGAACACACCAAGATATTGACCATCTGGATACCACTATGATCTCTGATTAAACAAGCAGATTATAAACAAGGAATGTTTGACATCATTCCAGGGTTGTCTTAGATCATGGGTATGTGTGGCTGCTAGATGCGTGACAATACTTATCACATTCACCCTACATCATCCTTGCCCCATAATTTTATCAAAATAGTCCAAAAAAATAAATAAAGAAAACTAATATTGTGATTCATCCTAGCCACTCTCACCACTCAGTCATATTCTTGAGGAGCATAGGAACACAATCACGAAAGACAAATTGATAATGGACTGACTTGACTGACTTTGTCAACAACCTTGCTAATCATTGTTTGGATTGATTTTTTTGATTGATTAGATGCAAATGTGTCTCGTTTTAGGAATGGACTACCCGTATAAGACTGATTTGTCTGGTTTTGAGTGTATTTATCACTGTCTAAGACAATTGATTGACTAATTTGATTTTGATAAATAGATGACAGATTGGATTGCTGATAAAGACAAGTCGTATGAGTCTATTATCGATTTATGAAGGCTAGTGCTTTGATTTTGATTTGATGATTTATCATCTCTTTGTGCATGTCGTAACAAAGATGGTTTTATTGCAAGATTTTGAGGTGTTTTGATTTTTTGGGTTGGTTTCTTCAGGATTTTTTTTCTGATGTTTTGGTTTTTTTTAATACTTTATTTGATTTTTTTTGGATTTTTTCAAGACGTTTTTCTCTTTTTTAGGGATTTTTTCAGGGCTTTTTTCTCTTTTTAGGAATTTTTTCAGGACTTAATGCAATTTTTAGGGATTTTTTTCAGGACCTTTTGCAATTTTTATGGATTTTCTCAGGACTTTATAAAAAAATTATGATTTTTGTCAGGACTTTAAGACTACTCCCAGTGTCTAGAAAGGAAAGGGAATTATAGATTGATGGATGGACTGGTAGATGGATGAATGTCAAAGGTCTCTTAGTATGTCTTGAATTTGTTAAGATGCCAAAGATAATCCACGTGATTAGATAACATGTTCTTACCAAGCTTAGGGATTAGACATGACAAGATAGGGCAATAAAATAGTGCATTGATTAGCATGTGGTTTACAGGAGTGGACATGTCAAGAGGATGTTGAAAACATGTTTTTCATTTATAAGTCCTTATTTTATATCAAGATCAAAAAAGGGATTTGGATAGGATAATAATAGGACATGAATAGGTAAAGAAAAATAAGGAATGGACAAGGGGAAGGGAAATGGATTGAAGCTCTGTGATAAGATAAACAATATGGACCAAAGGGATGTGGATAAGATAAGGGGTATGTACCAAAGGGACATGGATAGTATAAGGGATATGGAAAACATAAGGGGTATGGAAAAAAGGGACGTGGATATGATAGGGGATATGGACCAAAGGGATGTGGATAGGATAAGGGATATGGACAAAAAGGATATGGTCACCATGAAGCATATAGGACTTGTGATGCTTCTAGGGATATTCCTAGCCTTGTCAAGATCAAAGGTGGAAAAATAGAAATATGCATGTTGATGAGATAAGGGATATGGGGGACATATGATAAAGGAGGAAATGAAATGGATATGATATGATACAAAAATGTGGATGAAACCTGCCCCCACATATGGAATGCAAGAAGTTCATAGATTACACATGACACCTATTTTCCAGGTTTTCATAATGGTACTTTCCCAAAGCACCTATTTTCCATGTTTTCACAAGTGGACGCCTATTTGCGAGGTTTTCATCAAGGTAGAGATTTGTTTTTTGAAATTTTTATGCCCTACATACCTGTCCCTACATTTTTTGTGCAAAATGTTGGGTCCCGCTTTTTTTTGCTTTTGGTTCTTCCTTTTCTTCTTTTCGGCCTTTTTGTTTTCTCTGGCCTTTGCCTCCGTGCAGCCGTTGTGGTGTTCCCTTTTGGTCTTCCTTGCTCCAGGGCCCAGTCTCGGAGTGTTTTTTCTTTGTGCTAGTTGGATTCCATACTTTGGGATTCTTGTGCCATTGTTTCCTCTATAGTTAGAGGGCGTGATCACGTGGGATTCCCCAGGCCCGGAGTCTGGAGGTCTACCTTTTTCTTGGGGTTTGCGAAAGGAAATGGTGTGCTTTAAACCAAGGGATACAAATTGAACTTAAATTATCATTGTTACACTTACCGCAAACAAATTACCCTCAGAGTGAATTAAGAGCAATTTGTGCAAATTCACAGAGAGCTAAGTGCGATTTGCTTTGAGAGTTAACAGTGATTCAGAGTGATTAAGAATGCTTCGAGGTATTCTCTGGGTTCTTAGGGTGTTTTTGGTGTGATGAAGCTATCCGTTTGTAGACCACCTCTTGCATCCTCTAGTTTTTTGGTAGGTCTATCCTACCCTTCTCTCCTTTTTCTTTTCTTTTTTCTTTGTTCTTTCGTTTCTAGTTTTATTTTGCTTTTTTTGCTTTCTATGTTTGTGTGTTTATCGTCGCCTCCCGTTGGTGGGATGGATTTGTAGGAAGGTTGTCTACCTTCCATGCATCATTTGATTCTATAAATTTGTAGATAATGTAGATAATATGTTAATAGTTGTAAATCTTTGTAAATTTATGTAAGCTTTTGTGAATAATTGTAAATTTGTTAGTAGTTGGTCAATGACTGTTGTAAATTGGTTGGTTCTTCAACCTTCTATGTAAATATCATTTTAACAGGGTAGTTTTTGTGTTTAGTCTTTATATCCCATCAAGTTTAACCCATCTTGTGGCGAGCTCACTGTGTCCTCTGTATTGTTGAATCCAATTTGAGCTCGCCCACCTAGTTTTTGCTGGACTCAAACTCGGAACCTCACTTGTTCGAGTTGTATCCTTTCTCTCTCCTCCCATCACTTTGGCATTGATGGCAGGATTAAATTACCCATGCATGAGCATTTAAAACAATCAAAAGTGGCATTCATTCCATCTATGTCAAGACAACTGTCACCTTAAATGCCATTACTCTATTTATTGCATGACCATGTGACAACCCACGTCAGCCCAGTATGGCTTATTGCCTGGTCACTTCAATAATGACTAGTTTCTCTAGACTCTGGGTTCCACATAATCCCATGGCCTTCATCACATTTGTCACATGGACCAGAACCCCCAGGATTTGATGCAAGCTAACGTCTTTTTGAGGATAGGTGTGAAATGACGATGAGATCTTCAGAACCCAAAAAATTATTATATTTATTACTTATTTTAATAGTTGTCTAGTCTTGCAAGCTATCAAAAATTCATCAACCAATATGTTTGAGGTAACTACCCCTCCCAGAAGTCTAGAAATCTCAACCACCTCAACAAGAGTGGCCACCAAGACAAGGTCTGAGAAAGCACTAGAGAAGCTCCCACTCATGTCCAAATATCTGAAGGATGGTGTCCTCGTGGGATCCAAGGTGGATTCTAAGTTACAACTAATCACTGACATAGAGGTCAGACCATGGGCCAAATTACAGGGCATAGTAAGAACAATGTTCACTCAGCCTTCCATCGAAGATAGTATGGAGAAAAACATGGCCGCCTCCGGCATCATCAAAGCTGCCTTCTTCTGTTACTTTGTGCAGGCCCTGGAGTTGATCCTAACTCTAGCCAAACATTACAACACCACCATCCAGGCCGTTATACTTGCTGCTACCCTTCCAATGGACTACCCAATGCCCCTAGTATCTCTTGATGCTGCTACTCTGGCTTTGGGACTGGGAACCCCCCTGTTTTCTAATTCTATTGTCATCTCTCAGGCCACGTCCCTACAAGAGTTCAATAATGTACAATAGGCTTCTAGGAAACACCTCAACACCCACTGGTTGAAGACTCCAAGGAGGGACTATAAGAAGATGAAGTTGGAGATCCCCCACACAGATTTGAAAGAAAGCATACAGATGGGAATCATCTTTCTATGCTGGGTCTTCAGGGAATCACATGCCCATGATTTATCAAACTGGATGTATTACTTTTTATACAGTATCACCACCAATGGGTCCAATTTTGACTGGGCAAGCATTGTTGCCAATCATGTAGATTTCTAGCTGAACAAGGTTAGCGAGACATCAAAGTTCTACATGAATTGATATGTTCTATGGGCACTAGCACACCAAAGACCTAGAATTTGGGGTTTAGTTATAGTGGGCATCCTTGGGACTAGGCCCGGCTAGAGTGCGCCTTGGGATCATTTTCCCCAAGTTCAATGGGAAGCCAACTTCCCCAATTTTTGCCGAGTAAATGATACCTTCATTTTATACAACATTTTGATACCATATAAGGATGTCGGTTACTAGATTTCAAAGGAGGCTATGATCTTAGTGAGTTCATATGTAAATTATTTTATTCAATTTCATCAGCATTCTTATATTTGGGTGACCGGATTCTCTGACAAGCCCTGCCTATTTCCCAAGCATTGTGGGGATAGGATTATTTTGATGGAGTATTACAGGAAAATCCTAGAGCTCCATACATTTTATGAAGTCAAGAAAGTTACCTCCACCCCTTTCCTGATCACTTATGGGAATTACTCTTGTAGGCTTGCAGCGGTTTAAGAGGCCGATAATGAGTTAAAAAGTCTGGGGTTGGTAGAATTATATCTAGCGCAGAACAATTTTGATCTAATAGGAAAAATAAACACAACATTACCATAGGTGTTAGCACCCCACAAGCTTCACTTGAAGGATTTTTGGGCATATTTCCAAGATGACTTCGATGTCCAAGGTTGAAAGTATGAAAGGATGGAAAAAGGAATGATGAAGCGCCTCGACCTTCAGACCTTTCCAAAGGACTTTTCAGATAGCAAGCCCTTGGAGGACCCATCATACAAATTATAGGGGATTGATAAGATGGATCTCCCTCTGGTTGATTGGGACACCCTAGAAGTTTTGACAATAGAAGACGTCACCCAAGGAATCATGCAATTTAGTCATGTGTATTTTGCACAAGTATGTAGGAAAAGCACCTGCTGGGAGGGTCCAGTTTTGCAGGGGTCCACATAGGATTATAGAATGTTTGGATGGGGCAGAGATAAGGGGAAACCAAAGGAGAACAATCCAATCCCATCCTCAGTTCCACCCCCTATCATGGAACAACTTCACACCCAGCTTGAGTTGTCCTGACAGCTTAGCAAAACAATCAGCGCCCAGCTTTCTCTTGGTCTCCCGGTCACTCCGATGGGATCTGCCCTCCCTAAAGGCTCACCATCACTTGCAAAACTTATGAGCTTGGTGGCAGAGGATGAGAGTATGTCTGTTCTGGATGTTGGGGCCCAGTTGTAGACAAAGAGAAGGAAATAAAGGGTGGACAATCCTCCATCGAGCATAGATGCAAGCCCCAGAACTTTGGGAAATATTCCTTTGTAGGTTATCCCTTCCTCCCTTGAAAAAGAAGATCCTTTAGAGTCTTTCCCTCCCCACAATAGTTTTGATGATACCTTCTAGACTAATGACTTGGTAAATTTGCAGGAAGATGTGGAGAGGGCGGTGGAGGAGATTGCCACGCAAGAAGTAGAAAACATCCTAAGAGAAGGAGAAAGACAAGAAAAGGAGGTTGCCTCTGAAAAGGAGGTCTGAGAGTAAGAGAAGGAATTGATAAATATACCAAGTATTGAAGAAACACCAGTCCTAGGGACCGGGACAGGAGAGAGGCAGGTGCAGGATGAATAGTCGACTATGGATGGGGAAACTAGACCTCCAAGAGAAACTGTACCCCTAGTTGTCACTCTCCAAAAAAATATAGTTACTCTGGGTGACCCATTGCCCTGAAATCCAACATTTGACATGTTGGTCTTTGCAGCACAACAGTCCGATCTAGGCCAGACACCTTCGCCCCCTCCAAAAAATGTGCCCTCAAAGGAGAATGTCCTGACAGATAATGTCAAAGGAAACCGGTAGTAGTAGGACATGGGGGAGAACCCCAAAAACATGAATACAGATACCACAGGTACCAAGGAAGGTGGGGTCCTTAACACTACAGATGAAAATTCCACTAAGGTGGGAGAAACAAGGAATCTTGAGAGTGGAGAAAATGAGTCCAGAGAGACTACAAATGCTAAAGAAGTGTGGCCAGCCCCCAAAGGAAACCCCAGTATCTAGGACTTAGCCATAAGATCACCCCCTCCACCATAGTTGCTAGTAGAGTCAAGAAAAAGGAAGGCCCCGACAACAGTGAGAGCTCCCTTCTCTCTGGCTGAAATGATGGCACAAAACCAAGAGGCTCAGAAGCCCAAGAAGGCCTGGACCCTCCATGCCCTTTAGATCGGTCCAGGAGGAAATACTGTTACGATGGTAGCGATGCCTCCCATAGATGTAGAAGAGGTAGTAGTAGGGCCTACAGAATATACAATTATAGAAGTTCCTCTGAGGAGGAGAGACAAACAAGGAGAATTAGACCTGTTAAAAGAGGCTAGTCAGGAAATTGAGGCTCGATATGACAAACAAGTGCAAAAACTGAAGGAGGTAAGCAAGAAAATGCCAATCTCCTTGGGATTATTATAGGATTGATGCAGCCTTTAACTAAAATTATTCTAGAGGCCTCCACCTATGAAACACCACTCCTATAGGGTGACATTGACACGCTGAGAACCATGAAGAAGAAATTTCATGCTATCGATGATTGGGTGACAAAAATTGATAGGAGCTATATAACACTTCTTGATGGCTACCCTCCCAGACCTCCACTAGGCTAGCAACATTTTGGGATAGGTGAATGGCTCCATTTTCTAGTGGGAGGGGGAGATAGAAAACTATGAAGAATGAAGCGGTGAGCTAGAAGAAATAATGAACATTGAAGAGGATATTGTCATAGACACGAGAATTTTGGGGGATGAAAATTTTAGGTTCCTCTTGATCCAACACTCTAGACTTGGTCTCAAAATAGAGATGAGCAGGAAACTAGTTGTGGCCTTGAAGGATAAAGTCCTGACAATTTAGAAATCTTTAAATTCATATGCGGTATTTGTTACAAGGGTTTTGAAATCGATCCCTTTAGCACTGAGACTTGTGCTCCGGTAGATTTTTATATTGGTAAATTTGATGAGATAATGGAATCACAGTTCCAGTCCACCAAAGATTTTGATGGGGCAAAAATTTCATGCCTCACTCAGATGTTGCTCCGGGCACATGATGCTGCAAAGATGGCCACAAAATTCAAAGCGGGTGCCTGGGATGACGATGATCAGTTGGAGGTGGCCAAAGAGCGCCAAGATTGTATAAAGGAGATAGAAAAGGAAGGAATCCTCTAGATCTTGGATGCATTCAAAAGAGTATAAGATAGTAAAGTCCTCTGGTCTCTAGAGATTTTTGCCAACAGGGTGAAGTTTTGCAAATTTTTTATTCTTTGAGCGGAAGGTCTCGGACTCTAGAATTTTGGGTCCAAGTTTTGTATTCATTCACTATGATCTAATTCAAGGTTACTCATAGCTAACCAATCACTGTCAAGTAGTTAATAAGGTTCAGAATGTAGGTGATCTAGATAATGACATGTCAGGTGGAAGAGATGGTTCTGACAGACGTCTTCTTATTCCCAGAGGTGCCGCTCCCACATTAACTACTTGGCACACATCGAAGACATGGAGCCACAATTTTCATTAATGAGGCATGTAGCCTAGGTTACCAGGATAAGAAAAATTATTCCATAAGTACCTCGGCTCTCTTCTCTAGGTTGATTCTTCAAGATTTCTCCTCTATCTTCTTTTATCTTGTCAGACCTCTATACATCTTGAGGTGATTTTAAGTGGTGTAGGTAGTACCGAACATGGATAATGTATTATATTTAGCAAGTGTATAGGTAGATTAGGTCAATTTTTTTTATAAATAAGAAGTCTGACGCCATAACAAGGGTCGGCAAAATTGATGATTTTGCAGTCCAACAGTAATAGAAGCATAGTACTTTCAAGTTCATTACAAATAGCATTTTACTTTCAGCTGTTCTCAGTAGCTCAATGCTCAGTTGTTCTTAGTAGCTTAGAATTCTCCCTTGGAGCCATGAATGTACTTTCCAGTGATGCGGGAACATTTTAAAGATAATGAAAGAAGGAAGAACATCTTGTGGCCATGTGTTGTTGTTGTTATGATCTCTGGAGTTAGCAAACATCTTTTGTGTAGTATGATTTCTTATGTCCTTTGCTCCTATGTTTTAGTTTAGATTAATGATCTTATCTCCCTTTGCTATTTAATGAATTTGAATCGCTAGTTCGTTGGGTATTTGGTATTTAGTGTAGTTTTCTTGCATTGGAGCATTGTTTGATGTTTGAATATATATTGCATAACTATAGGTAGAAATATGGGTCTAACCTTGATCTATATTTTTGATTTTTATTTGATAATCCAAATTCTTACAGGAAACCCCATCCCTTTTGAAATCCCCAAAAAGATGAGTAAAAACCAGCTATCCCCTTAATCAATAGTCACTTTCCCAACTTAGCTCCCCCGAACCATTGAGACCCGACTACCAGGTGCTTTGAGGCTAGGAGAATTCATTCTCTTGTAAACCTCTATAGGTGGAGTTGGACGATACCCAATTACCTAATGACAAATTACCTCTATTGGCATAGCTAGTCACAAAGTCCTGTCAATAGAAACTGATGCTAGAAGGAGGGCATGAGCTCATCTCCCTCGAAAGATTTTGATTTTACACTGCTTGAGGGCTCCCCAAGCAGTAGTTTTAGGAACCAAAATTTTTGTGGTATAGGTTCATTTTCATCCCTTCACTTTGAAATAATCCTCTGATTGACCCCTGATCTCAAAGAGTTTGTAGAACTCAAACCTCCCGTCAGAAATAAAAGGACGCAACAAACGAGAGAACTAGCTAATTTTATCTGGGGATTCGCTACACACAAGAATACCAAAATCCCTCAAATAATCCCGGGGAATAATGTCCAACCTAGCCAAAACCAAATATTCCCAATGGCTACCTACTTTATTAATATTGGGTCCCTAATGGGGCAGTTCCTTGGCGCTACTAACAATCTTCCTCTGCATCCAGAGAAGATATGCCCCAAATACGAGCATCTAGGCCCCCAACCTACAGAAGAACATTTTCAAGCTTATAAAGATGCCATGAATAGACATCAAATACAACACTAAGAAATTGTAACCTAGATGTTTCCTTTGTCTTTAGATAGAATGAGCTGAACTGGTACCTAAACTTTCCTGCTAACTCCATTGATAGTTGGCAGGATATGGAAGATGCCTTTCTAGTGGCCTTCTACATTCATGTGGACCCAACTTGGTCCCACAACTGATTTATTTCCATCAGGAAGGAACCAAACAAGCCTCTCTCTACATTCAACCATCGGTTCCAACATGCTTTGAAGAGGTGCATGGGCCCTTTCATCCCATCCACTGATGTGAACATCCAGACATAATTGAATGCCATGGACCCCATAGTTGCTACTCTCCTCTGAAGAACTACCACCCCTAATGAATGGGATACTCTGGAAAAAGTTTACAACTTATCCCTAGAGTTGTCCCACGGATTAAGCAAGGCTCCTGGTGGGATTAGACAAAGCTTACCCTTCAATATGTTGCTCAACAGAACTCCTTACACTAGAGGATACAACCCCAATCTGGAAATGGGTGCCCCAAAAATGGCCATTGGCCCACCGCTGATAGACCAACAGGCACGGTACATTTACCAATCTCAAGCCCAGACAATTCTAGGTCTAGAATACATTCCTTGGAACCAGCAACAACAAATGCAACAACCTTTGACACAATCCCTCAGAGTACCTTTCTTCCAGTCATTCGCAACTAGAGCATTGCTGTCCTTAACTCGGGAGCTGCTATCGCTTTCCCAGGTAATCCACCACAACAACCGTCACACTGTGACATAACTACCTAGCTGTCTGCCGAGGTTGAATCCCTTTGACAATTGGTGTCCTCCTTGAAAATGGACATGGGACAGATGAAGGTGGGGCCTTTCGCACCCCACAACCCCAATTCCTAGAGAGGGAATGTTTATTCTAGCCAACAAAATGCCAATTTTGGAGGTTGAAACTACAATAGTGGGCCTCAGCCCAACCAAAAACAATGGAACAATAACATGAATAACAAAGGTCCTCCTCTGAATAAAAATACCACTTACGGTGGTGCTAGACCCAGTCATTCTACACATCTCATAGAATTCTATCCCCTAACCACGTGGTGTAGATTGTACGACACTAGCTCACATTTTAAGGTGAACTATACCACGCTGGAGAAGATCATCCAGATCTCCTAGTCAGATAGACAAAAACCTACTGATCCAACTCCCTCAGAATCCTCTGCATCAGAGCCCCTTCACACTACCTTCATGTGTGAGACTATCTTCTTTGGGACAGATGAAGAAGATGAAGAAGAAATCGAGTTAGAGGGGTTCTTTGAAAAATTTATTCCGTCCTTTGAGGCCAACGCTTTCAACAACCCGCAGCCTTTCTACAACACTCTAAGTCAAGCAGGAAAAGGGCCATCCTTCACATCTATGCCTCCCAAGAACACCACTCCCAAGGACAACACAAAGGATCATTCCCTCCCACTAAAAGGACCTGGCCCTAACCACACCAGGGATCCGGCCATGGGGAGACAACTTTACCCAGTGGGCAGTTTGACATCACTAAGGCATTGGAAAGCACCACTACCTCCATGACCTTGATGGAGGTTTTTCTCAATACTCTCAAGTAGAAGAAATCACTCTTACAGCTCTTAGGGAACTTGGAAGTCATCAATCATCCACCAAAGACTATCACTTTTGACGATGCCAACTAGGCAGTCTTTCGGGGAAATACAGAGGATCCTCCCTTCCTACTAGGCTTGAACATTCAAGGGAAGATCCTATACAACTGCCTTGTGGATTCGAGTGTTTCAAGCAATGTCATGCCCTTATCCATCTGCCAAAAGCTCAGACTCACTCCCACACTGTCCAAATGTGTAGTAGTCCAATTGGAAAAAAATGTAGTGAAAATGGTTGGTGAGCTAAAGAATGTCCAGATTCAGTTCATCCAAGATCCTCAAATATCTAGCACCATTGACATCCAAGTGGTTGACATCCTTGAAACCTACAGGATGTTATTAAGTCTAAATTGGTCAAAGTCCCTCAATGGGTATTTCTTGATAGACTTCTCCCACTTGTGGCTCCCCTGGAAAGGGAGATCAAATCAGATCTGGGTAGAGAGCGAGCCTCGAATGAAACAAGCCCTCACTAAATTTGGGAAGGTGAATGAGATATTATTCTCTGAATCCTCACTCAGGCTATAATCAACATGTGAGATCCTGATGTTTGACTTCATCCCCAGGGAGGATCCCATAATATCTCAGAAGATTCAAGATCTGGATGAGAAGCTGAAACATGAGGTGGACTCACAAGGTAGTAAGGAAAATCCAAACACCCTCTTGTCCGACACTTGGTGCTGGGTACACTATCAAAAACACTCTGAACTAGAGTGCAAGCCTTGTATTGAAAGCATTTCCCACCATATCACCAACCTCCAAGAGAGGAAACACAAAGCAGGGTTTTTGGGACCAAGTAATCCACCCATGGGCACGCTTGAAGTGCCACCCGTCTAGGAACTTGAACCAAAAGATTCTATGGAGAAAATCCTCACATGCACACCATCCAAGCCAAAGGAATTTCCTAGAAAACCTCCAAACCCTAAAACCAATCCAAAGGCCACTTCACTTCCCCAACCCCATAAAACAAACAACAATCTATGGATCCTAAAGTTTGATGGATCCTGGTCCAAACAAGGCTGCGGAGCTAGAGAATTGATCAACCTGCAAGGAAAATCCTTCCTTGGATCATACAGATTGTAGTTTGAGTACACTAACAATGTCATAGAGTATGAGGCCTTGGTCCTCAAACTCCTGTTTGCATTGAGAAAAGGGATTACCCACCTTCGGGCAATGGGTGAATCAGAGCTGATTGTAAACAGATCCGGAGATAGTACACATGTCATGACAAAAGACTAGCCACATATCACAACCTGGCATGGAGCCTAATCAAAGATTTTCATGATTTTGGCATAGAAATCATTCCATGGAAATTTAATTATGTCCTGAATGCCCTTGCTGTGTCCGCCAGTACCCTCAAGCCAATGACTGGCTCTTGGCTCAAAATTTTTTCTATTGAAATGGTCCCCACCCTGTCTATCCCAGACAATATAATGCACTTCCAGGTTTTTGAAGATGACCAACATATTCTAGCCTTCATGGAAAATGTTGGCATCTTTGAAGATCAGATCCTGGAAGAAACCAATCATGATGATTCTGGGCAGGGGGAAGAAGATGATGGGATCATTGACCTACCCACAACACCATCCCTAAGGGGATGGTCCCTCTAGAAAAAATATTTGATTCGGACCCATGAGGCCGAGACAAGATATCTGTTGGCAAGGTGACTTCCTGAGGATGCATGAATTATTTTGTGTTGTCATCATGGCAACAAAGTCGTACTAAGTTTCTATCAAAGTAAACTTAGAAGACAAAATGACTAAGTATGGAAAATAGGACAAGATAGAGTTATACAGCGATCAACACATCAGCGCATGTGTGAGAGACTGAATCAAATTATGTGCATTTAGATATATGTTCTATGTGATGTATACATACTAAGTCCAGACACACATGGTATGACATGATAGTACGAAGAAGTTAAAGACAGATCAGTACACCAGTAGTCCATAAGAAAGAGCATGAAAGCCGACTAGTGTTTTGATCAACGTGAATTATTTTTTTGTGTAATGGCCAAGCACCTTTTATTATATGTTTGTAATAATGTCTTTAGTATTTTTGTAAACACACTTAAGCTGACTTGCTTGGAAGCAATGTGTATTATGTTTTTAGGGCCAACTATAGTCTTGTTTTGAGTCGCGTCTATTCGGGTATGAACATATAAGTATGTAATGTAAAATTATGATACAAGTGTCAAATAATATGTATGAGAAAGATATAGAAGAGTAGTATGATGAATTAGTATGAGATAAATCTCTTTAAGAGAGTAAGAGCATCAGTGCATACGCAAAACTGATCGGACAATAGTGTCATCACAATAGTTCACTTTTGATATAGTGTATATCAACTATCAGAAGGTTGTAGCCTTAATATTATTGGTCAAGGAGCCATATACATTTAACAGGGTTTTGTAATAGACTCCTAATAGGGTCTAAGACTCCTAACAGGGTCATTATACTTGGATTGTAAAGACTTCTCTTAATAGGGCAAAGGAACTTTAACAAGTTCATTATACTAGTACAATATTTGTGGGTACTAATTCCCACCGGGGTTTTCCTCTAATCAAGGTTTCCCCGTAAACATATTATGTGTTATGTGTTTTTGTATTGAGCTTCATTAGATGTATGTTTGATTTAAGTTTAAATTGCTGAAATATAATAAATAGACAAACACTAATTCACCCCCCCTCTCAGTGTTTCTAACAATTGGTATCAGAGCTCTAGTCCTCTGAAAGAAAGTTTAACCACTTGAGGAGATCATGGAATCAAAAAAAGTAAAACATTTGAAAAAGAATCTTGAAGCAGCTCTTGAAGATCTTGACAGATCTGAAAAAGAAAATGAAGAACTTAGACTGAAAGTTGATGGCTCACAAATGCTTATCAAGAAATTAAGAAAAGATTTG
>MU224354.1:2903203-2933735 GCA_018584345.1 Thuja plicata | reverse complement strand
TATATATATATACGTTAAGAGATGCAATGATATATAGTTATTTTGTGTGTTAAGCCATTTTGAGAAACTTGGCCACATTCCTTTGTTGCCATAAATGATAAAGGGGGAGATTGTTGGCAAGTTGACTTCCTAAGGATGCATGACTTATTTTGTGTTGTCATCATGGAAACAAAGTCATGCTAAGTTTCTATCAAAGTAAACTTAGAAGAAAAAATGACTAAGTATGGAAAATAGGACAAGACAGAGTTATACAGTGATCAACACATCAACGCATGTGTGAGAGATTGAATTAGAGTATGTTCCTCCTCCAAGGGAGGAAAATTTGAAAAGGTGAACATCGACAAAGCCGATGAAGAAAAATTTGTTCACATTGGTTCCTCCTGCTCCCTGAAAGAGAAGGAAAAGATTCTCGCGGTTCTCTGAGAATATGTTGATGTTATCGCCTGGGGGAATGTGGATCTCAAGACTTATGATACCTCTATCATGACACATACAATCCCCCTGAAACTAGATGCCAAACCTTTCTAGCAAAACCAGAGGTTGATAAGCCCTTTGACCGAAACCCTGATCCATCAGTAGGTTTAAAAATTACTGTCAACCCGGATCATCTTTCCTATCTGGTATACAACATGGGTTGCCAACCTTGTCCTTGTGCACAAAAAGAGTGGCAAGATTCTCCTATGTGTGGATTTATGCAATTTGAAAAAGGCCTCCAAGAAGGAAAATCACCCTCTCCTATTGTTGGATGAGGTGTCACAAATTGTAAATGGCTCCCAAATGATGTCCTTTCTGGATGGGTACTCCAGGTATAACCAAGTTATGTTTACATTCAAGGATAGAATGAAGATGACATTCACCACCAAGTGGGGAACATTTGCATATCAGAGATTGCCTTTTGGTTTGATCAATGCTGGGGCCACATTTCAAAAGGCCATGGACATTGCATTTGAAGGCCTGGTTAACAAATGCATAATCATCTACATGGATGATTTAACAGTCTTTTACTGGGATAGGCATGATCATCTCGCCCACCTTGCTCAGATTTACGAGAGATGTTGCCAATATGGTATCTCCCTTAACCCCAAAAAGAGCATATTCAGGGTCAATAAAGGGAAACTTCTTGGGCATATTGTCTCTGTAAAAGGGATATCCATCAACCTTGACAGAGTTGAAGCACTGCAAAATTTTCATTTGCCCGACAGTAAAAAGGAAATGATATCTTTCTTTGGGAGGATAAATTTTGTCCGATGGTTCATTACTAGATTCGCCAAGATTGTCAAACCAATCAATGACATGATGAAGAAAGAAACTAAGATTGAGTGGAGCCCCAAAGTGAAGTGAGCATTTTCTCAAATCAAGCATACAATAGTGGAGGCTCCGGTCTTGGAAAGTCCAGACTATTCCCTCCCATTCCATATTTAGTCCTTCCCTTTGCCACACTCTACCATTGTAGTTTTAACCTAGAAGGTTGAGGGGGAAGAATGACCTATTTATTTCATGAGATCCCCCTTTAATAATGCCAAATTATGGTACACACCATTGGAAAAGTAGGCCTTTGCTTTAGTTTGGGTTGTGAAGAAATTCTGGCACTACATTCTCTGGAGCAAAGTGCATGCCATCATCCTGGACTAGGCTGTGAAATCTTTACTTCTGCAGAGTGAACTGGGTGAACAATAGGGGAAATGGATGTCCATCCTCTAGGAATATGATATTTAAATGCAACCGATGAAGATAGTCTGAGGCCAAGGACTATATAAAGCAATGGTAGAAGCCACCCCAAACATTAAATTTCAAACCTACACTGTGGAGTCTATTACTCAAGATCCGTGGTATACCAATTTGGTATACCTATTAATCAACAATCGGTGTCTGAAGGGGCTCCATCCTAATAAACGTCGTGCCTTGCGATTGAAAAATGCACACTTCATGGTAGAAAATGGGATGCTTTTTTGCATGAATTTTGAGGGGATTTACCTTTGGTGCATAGACAGAGACCAAGTTGCCAAAATCATAGAAGAATTTAATGGGCAGCTCAGAACTGGGCATGGCTCAGATGACACCACCCTCCATCAGATTCTCTAGGCCAGATATTATTGGCCCTTTATTTTCAAAGACATCCATGCACATGTAAGGTGTTGGAAATACAAGATGGGAAAGCAAGATACTGAGAGGGGGGGGGGGGGGGGAATCAGATCTTANGGGGGGGGGGGGGGGGGGTGAATCAGATCTTATAACTTTTAACACTTAAAAAAAAATGATCCACAACCATACCATAAATGTAATTGATCTATCAACTAGTAGCATCCATAACATAAAATAAGTAACTCAAGACACAGAATTTGGTAACCCAGAAACCCAATAAGGTAAAATTAGGGTGGGGATGACACCCACAAAAATCTTCACTACTGCAGCAATAAAGTGTGCCTGTTAGGGCTACAAAGTTTGATCACAATTTGTAATCTAACTAATTAAAGGCCTGCTTGGTTAAGAGCTATAGATCATTACAATAAACCTTGTAAAAGGATTTAAACTTACAATAAAGTAAGAACTCAGCTAAGAGATTTAGAAAGGTCTGCTAGAACCACTCTATTAAGAGATTTCACTTGATACACTTTTTAGAATGTCTCCAGATATAATCCTTCGATATGAACTCAGATGCTAATGATAGATCTGCCCTTTTCAATACCTTCTCTTATCTAATAAGCAGATATAACTTTACTCTGCTGCTCACTGCTTTGTTTCTCTGCTAGATCTATGCTTCTTAACTCAAAATAACCCTTTTGCATATCTCTTGTATGCACACACACATCTTCTCTGAAATTAGGGTAAGAAGCAATCTTATATACCTTATGGATCTGGCAATGAGATATAGATCAACGATCAAGATCAAATACTTATGCCGCTTGGGCATTCCAATTTTCTGATTGGCTCTATTCCACATATTGGATCAAATGATTTAATGCGTAATTAACTCTGTTGAAAACATTAAATACCCAAACAAGTCGGATCAAAATAGTTTACCTTCAAGTTTGTGCCATTCCTAACATGTATGAAAAAACTATCTTTCTCAGAATATGAAGACCCTAGCACTCGACATGAACTGATCAAATTCACTCAGCTTCTGTGTAACTCAACAACTACTATCTGCTCGACAATAACTACTGCTCAGCCTATACTGGATAGCTCGGTCGCAGTGATGGCCGACTATCCTACCTAGATAAATGACTAAGTGTGGGGCACTAGTGATCAACAAAACTTAGAGATGAACAATATCCCCTTTGATTATAGTGGAAAAAACACTTATCATTTCTTTATATCCACAAAATTTGCCTAATTACACAACATACTCCCCCTTAGATTATACCTCGGTCTTCATATAATATCTACATAGTGTACATGCCAAAAAAAATATTATGCCTGTTGTTGCACATCTTTGTCTATTTCCTTATCTATTTCCCCCTTGTTTTTGACACTGATAGCTGTAGGGGTTAAGTTATATCTATCCAAAAATGACCTATGAAGTTGTAAAATCAATACAAATGTTGTATCCCAACTATCCTTAACAAACTTCATAACCTGTAACTTAATTTCTTGCTCGATAGCTAGACTTACCAAACTATCTGCAATAGAGAGATGAGAATCTCTCTTGACTAATTCATGTGTAGCTAGAAGTTCATTCTGAATAACCTCCAGAGGAGGTATCAGGTTAGTCTAAATCGTTATCAATTTGGCCCTTATTCAGCCATCTTCAGCCATAAGCTCGGATAACCTTCTTTTTGCATGTGTCAACCTATCAAAATGTATGGAGCTAGAAATAGCATCCATGCTCAATGAGCTCACTGTTGACTTCAAATCTTTTTGCAACTTCTCAATCAGCTGTTGATTATCCTTTGTAAAGAATTGTACATCACATAATCTTTTGTACAAGGAATAAACATTATTTGAAACTTCCTTAAGAATGTTAACAAGAGAAGAAAGTTCAACCTGTTTGGTAGCAATCTCTTCTGATATCTTCTCCAAGACTTTGTTCTCAAATTTTCTCTTGGACCATTGCAACAAATTTTCATCAGCCTCAATATTTTC
Source organism: Thuja plicata (assembly GCA_018584345.1). NCBI lineage: Eukaryota > Viridiplantae > Streptophyta > Pinopsida > Cupressales > Cupressaceae > Thuja > Thuja plicata. The sequence continues at coordinate 2,929,652 of MU224354.1, read as the reverse complement.
ATCATTCACTTTATGCACAATGTGAACTAACTATTCCAAAATTGGTGCTTGCTGATTTTCATTTTCCATGTCAAATGCTTTAACACAAATATCCTTTATATCACGGAGGACTTGTTTCTACTTGTGCTCCCTCTTCATTTCTTCTTGTCTGTTCTTCCTCTTTAATAGGTCTTGAAGAGTCTAAATCTTCTCATATGACAAGTTCTCTGGATCCCATTTAGGAATCACAATAACTTCATCTAATGTGGAATTTAAGATCTGTGACTTCTTGTTTAGCTTCTTCTTATTGAGTTTTGGTGAACTAATACTCGGCTTAGGTTCTTCAATATCCTTTCCTTTTTTAGTATTAATTTCAAGTGCAGTCTTTAACTGAGTCAAGATTACCTACTAATCAGGTGTACTCCCAATTTTGGGTCCAGTAGGAGTAGATGATACAGAGTGTGGTAGATCCACCAACACTTGTATAGCCTCTTGTTCTGTAGGCTTGTTTGCAGTTTCTCCCATATTATCTCCACTGTCTAAGAATGTTTGCACAACCTCTAAAATAGGTGGGTTATTATTTGTTACCTCCTTTCCTCCTTCTTTCTCTATCTCAGCCTTAGTTGTTTGAATAGGCGATTGCATACCTATGTCTACTGGCTCATTTTGATCCTCGACATCCAAATTGTTATCTCCAAGTGTAGTGTCAATAGGACTGTCTATTGTGAGATCTATAATTTTCACATTGTGTGTTTTCTCTTCCAGTTCCATCTCAGTCTCTATCTGATCAATAGCAATTTCTTCTTCCATTTCCTTCTGCTTTGAGGTGCCTTCACCTTTCTTATCTTTGTTCTTGGTCAATAGCCCAAAAGTTTCCTTCCAAATTTTGGTGCTCTGTTGTACTACATCTTCAACATCATTTTTCAATATTACACAGGCCCATTGTTTAGGAATAAACTTACTTTGATATTGTTCAATAAATTTGGCTATCTGTTTCTTGGTTAAATCAGGAATGACCTTAGCTAACATCCCTTCCCTTATCTGTCTTTCAGTCATTAATGCATATTGCCACTTTTGTGATAGAATATCATAAATTTATGTGGGGACAAGGTCTCCTATCTCTATAGGTGTCATCTTTAATGTACCCATCATATCTAATAGTGCTTCCTGAATCTTATGCTTATTTGCTATGCTTTGCTTCTCATACTTGATAAATTTAAATCTTGCTAATCCAATAGTACTTCTTATGTTCTTGCATACCTCATCAATATTGGTCAGTGGTTTATGTGATACTGAAGGTATGTTGCTGGGTTCATATGTATCTATCTTCTCCTCATCATCTTCTTTCTCCAAGATTAGTTTCCTCCTCGGTCTCTTCTCAAGTTTGCTCGACACATCCTTTGTTTCAACTTGTTTTCTTTTCACTGAACTGCTCTCTCCAACATTCTTCTTTGTATATACCTTAGTTGTCTCAGAAAGAGATGAAATAGTTGATGCCCTTGTCCTAGGTTTGTTAGCAACATGAGGGGTAGCCTTAGATTTGGCTTGGCTTGGTTTAGTTGCCTTGGCAACTACTGACTGCTTTCCTTTGGATTTCACAGTGATTTCTTCTTCAGGTTCACTCTCCTCTTCTTCACTAGACATATCCTCTCTATGTCCCATTGATAAACCCAAAGGTGAATCCTCTATTTATTCATCACTTCCTATTCCAACCAATTTCTTCAGATTATTTATAATCTTTTTCCTTTTCCTCTCCATAGTGTCAGCCTGTAAATCCATAGATATTTTAGACTTAGCCTCCTCATAATTTCCAAAACATCTAGTTGAATTGTCAAGCTCCTCTGCCAGTAGAGCTGTTATAGTTGCAGATGTCTCATCAACATTTACTTCATAAGGTAATGGCCTTAGCCATGATAACCTCAACATTACTTCCTACACATAGGTAAAATCTATATCCACTAGGAAAGAAATATCCTCATAGTGTTTCTCAACTAGTGATCTGGGAACTCTGCTTCTCAGTCTCATGTTTTTCTTGAATTCCACAAAGTATGTTCCCATTATATTATTAAAATTACCACCTAATTGCTCAATAAATGCATTGATCTTCTGTGTAATTGGTTGGTCTGTCTTCCATACAATATCTCCAAAAGTAGGAAATGTATTCGGTACATTGAAAAATATGCAAACTAGCAGAGAACTGAACTTACATATTGAGTTCTTTGCCTTTCGGATTGAAGAAAGGTTCTTGGCCAGCTGTGTCAACTAAAGCTCGGCAAGGTCATATGTATGGTCCTTATTCACAATCTTCCAAGCTTGGTCGACTGTAATACATGGGACACTATCTAGTCAGCTTGACTGATAAAGCTTGTGGGGAATAACCCTTACTGCAAAATCAAGATCCAAATCCTTGATTGTTGAGATTGTCTTTCCTCTTTTATTCCAGACAGCTCTGGTGTATTCTTCTATATTTTCCTTACTCTGACATCTCATGGTTCTCTTCCCATTGATAGTTGGATAGCAAATTACCCTTTGGATGATCTCATTTGTAATCCTAACTGGTCCATTATCCAGCCATATGTTCATGTCATGTACGTAGCTAAGAAAACTCTTGATCTATTCCATTTTGAAGTCCATCAGGAAATCTAGGGCATGAGTTAACCCTCTCTCAGATAAATGTTTATACTCATCTTTTAGGACTCTGTCCACATACAATTTTTTGTAGGATTCCCTTAACTCATGATCTCCAATTTTGCTCACTTTGCATATATAACACGATCTAACATCATGAATCATAAGTACCTTGGGTGGAATCAATGATAGGGCTCTGGTCAGATCACCCTGGATGGCGCTTTTAGGAACTGCCCTAAAATTTGGAGGCATACATGTGTTTCTCCTAACCAATTGAACTTTTCTCAACTCATTCTCCATACTCTTAGCTACTATGGAAGAACTTGTGGCCATGATTTTGGAAAATAGGGTTTCAAAGATAACAAATAGAGTACCTCGACAGATATTGAAATTCACACTATTCACTCAAGATTTCCAATGGAACGCTGTAGAAATATTTGAAAAAAATCTTTGTTGAAATCAAGTTCTCAAATGCTCAAACGCTCTGTAAAATCCTCAATCGCATGGTGGAAATGAAAATGAATGCTTCTTCCCTTATATAAGTTTCAACAGTCAAAATTAGGTTAGCATTAAATGTTTTATCCATTGAGTGAGTGCCATACAACTATCATCGACCGACTCACAAAACTCGCCTATCTCTTGGTCACAAAACTTACTCAGTCATCATACCAGCTCGGTATACACTAGAGAACTCGGTCTTAGTGCACAATAAGACTGTTTCTTGACACCTATAGTGCATATTGACTTTTCTTAGTACATCTCTTAAAATGTGTCCTAATGCATCTTTACATATGCAGATATGGACTTTTGCACTTCTATATGTTAGGAATTGATGAAATATGTGAAATATAAATATAGTTCCTCACATACCTCATTTTCTTAGTTGGTGATGGTGTGATCACCTAATCCATTGGATTGGGTGACCTTGGCTGTAGTAGCTTCAATTTTTCTCAGTTCCTCTTTTCTTATCCATGTCTGGTTCATCTGTGCTCTAATATGCTCAATAGTAGGAGTAGGTACCCTTGTTTTGCAATCTCTCCTATTATGACCAATTTTCAGACAATTATAACAAACGAGGCTTCCATTCATCCACCTCTTACATTTTCCTCTGAAATGTGTCTTTATGCAATTTTCTGGAACATGTCCATACCCTCCACAGTAATGAAAACTATGCCAAGTATTGTAATCCAATTATAAGTGTTTCCTTTCCTAGGTGCTTTTGCTTGTGTCTTTGATGCCCATTGTTGTTTGGCATTAGATCTGCAATCTTGTGCCCTATGTCCAAATTTCTTACATTTGTAACAATACCCATTGAATCTAGGTGTGGGAGATGCATTGCTTTCCTTTTCCCAACATTCATGTGCATGATGTCCATACTTCTTACAATTAAAGCAATAACCATTGAGCTTAGTTTTAGGATTGGAATTACCATTCATGCTTTGGTAGATATTTGCGGTGTGTCCTAGTTTTCCACAATGGTAGCATACGGGCTTGTTGTTCTCTGTCTTTGCATTCCTCCTTTCAATAGTCTTGGATGATTCTCCTTTCTCAGAAGATGTCTGTTGTTCGATATGACCTAATCCATAAGAGTCCTTAGATCTTCTTGATGCTTCCATCATATTTTAAAAATAATTCAAAGCTTCATTTGGTTTATTCAATCTCTCATTAAGTTCTTTCTCAGATCTCAATTCATCTTTCAATTGACTGTTCTCAGATCCCAAATTCACAATTTCCATGTCTTTCCTGCTGATCTCCTGATTTGCAAGTAGCAGTTGATTCACCATGTCAACCTAATTGTTTGTCATCATTTGTACATCATGTGTCATTTCATCAACTCTTCTAGTCATCACTCTTTTTTCTTCTTTAGCCATAGCTTTTTCATCTTCAACTTTCTTCTTTTGTTCCACTACTTCACATAGTCTTACTATTTGCATTTCTTGCTCTCTTTTTAGGTTTCTGACTTCTTCACACAATGTATTGTTCCTTTCTAGTAGATCTGAAATTGCTACATCACTCTCAGTATAATTTCCATTCTGAAATAGATTTTTAGTGTCTTCTTCCTGATAATGAGTGTCATTCATTTGTTTGGCCAAATCTTTCCTTGTTAGCAGGGACTTCAATTCCTGTCTTGCTGTCTCAAGCTGATGTAATGCTGTTTGAATATCAATATTTTGATTCTCAATGACTTTACCCAATTTGTAAACCTCTATCTCAAGATCTGAATTCTCAAGCTGATTAAAACCTTTTTGTTGGAGAACTTAGCTCTACTACCAATTGTTGGAAATACAAGATGGGAAAGAAAGATACTGAGAGGGGGGGGGGGGGGGGGAATCAGANGGGTGAATCAGATATTATAAATTTTAACACTTAAAACAAACTGATCCACAACCATACCATAAATGTAATTGATCTATAAACTAATAGCATCCATAACATAAAATAAGTAACTCAAGACACATAATTTGGTAACCCAGAAACCCAATAAGGTAAAATTGGGGTGGGGATGACACCCACAAAAATCTTCACTACTGTAGCAATAAATTGTGCCTGTTAGGCCTACAAAGTTTGATCACAATTTGTAATCTACCTAATTAAAGATCTACTTGGTTAAGAGCTACAGATCATTACAATCTACCCTGTAAAAGGATTTAAACTTACAATAAAGTAACCACTCAGCTAAGAGATTTAGAAAGGTTTGCTAGAACCACTCTGTTAAGAGATTTCACTTGATACACTTGTTAGAATGTCTCAAGATATGATCCTTTGATATGCACTCAGATGCTGATGATAGAGCTCCTTTTTTGAGTACCTTCTCTGATCTAATAATCTGATATAACTTTACTCTGCTTCTCACTGCTTTGTTGCTCCACTAGATCTATTCTTCTTAACTCAAAATAACCCTTTCACATATCTCTTGTATGCACACACACATCTTCTCTGAAATTAGGGTAAGAAGCAATCTTATATACATTATGGATCTGGCAATGAGATCTAGATCAACACTCAAGATCAAATACTTATTCCACTTGGGAATTCCAAGTTTTCGATTGGCTCTATGCCACGTATTGGATCAAATGATTTAATGCATAATTAAATCTATTGAAAACATTAAATACCCAAACAAGTCAGCTCAAAAAAATTTACCTTCAAGTTTGTGCCATTCTGACATGTATGAAAAAACTGTCTTGCTTGGCATAGGAAGACTCTGGCACTCGACATGAACTGATCAGCTTCACTCAGCTTCTGTGTAACTTGGAAATTACTATTTACTTGACAATAACTACTGCTCAGCCTATACTAGATAGCTTGGTCACAGTAATGGCTGACTATCCTACCTAGATAAATGACTAAGTATGGGACACTAATGATCGACAAAACTTAGAGATCAACAGTAAGGAAGTGCCATACTTGTCAAACTATTGCTTCTCGCGAGTGGAACCTGGCAATGCCTTTCTTTGAAGTTTGAACCTTTGCTCAATGGGCATTCAATTTTATTAGGGAGATCAACCCCAACTCATCCACCAACCATCGGTATATTTTAATTGCCACCAATTTTTATACCTAGTGGTTTGAGGCAATCCCATGCAAAAATAATACTATGGATGTAGTCATTAGGTTCTTGGAAGAGAACATCATCATGAGGTTTGGAATGCCCTTCGATATTGTGTATGACAATGGTCTGACATTTTCTCTAGTGAAACTTCTAGAATGGACCATATAAGAGAAAGATCACCTTGAATTTTTCTAGCAACTATTATCCCCAGGGTAATGGTGTCGCTGAATCCACAAAAAAAACCAGCTAGAAGTGATCAAACATTTGCTAGAGAGGAATCCCCGGGATTGGCACCAAAAGCTCAAGTTCACCCTTTGGGTGGATTGCATCAGAATCAAGGTAGCTCTGGGAACTTCTTTGTTTCACCTAGTTTACAAAAAAAATCATGTGTTCCCAATAAACTTACAAATCCCTGTCTTGCAGTTCATGCAGGAATTCAGCACCCAGGATAATGTTGTGGAGGTTCACCTCTTGAATTTGATGAAAATGGAAGAATAAAGAGACGTGACACTTGAAAATTTTGCATGTCACCAAGCAGTTATCAAATGCTGGTTCGACAGAAGATCCCAATACAAAGCCTTTCGGATTTCAGACCTAGTTCTCTTGTGGGACAAAGCTCGGGAAAAGAAGGGAAAACACATTAAATTTCAAAGGCTCTGGCTCAGACCTCATTTGATCTCAGAGATTTGTGGGGCCAACACTTACCTCCTCAGTGCTATGATTGGAGAAGATATTCCACTACTTGTCAATGGACAATTTTTCAAACACTACTTTGAATGATGGAAGGAGGTAAGTTTCCCCCGAATTGTATCATATGTATATTTTCCTGCCTATAAATATTTTCCAGGCACTCCTTGGGAGTGTCTTGTCCTTGTAAATAGTTGTCGGTGGTCCTTTGGGGCTTCTTTCTTTGCTTTGTTTTGTTCTATCTTTGGTTTCATTTTTCTTTGTGTGTCTTTCTTTTTTGGGTTCCCGACATGTTTCCCCCTTCTTGTAGATAGGTATGCTTTGCATGACATCTAGTCCCTGGAAAGGTGCCTTATGTATTTTGGTTAACTCAGAATTTGTGGTTAGCATGGTGGAATTTTTTTGCACTATGGAGTTATTTTATATGCATGGTAAAGGGCTATGGGTAATCTTCATCAGATTCACATTTCAAAAGTCTTGACATTAGTTAACAGAAAATCTAAGAAGCAAGTAATCGTATGATCTTTGAGAGAAGAGCGGTTGCACTGGTTATTGGCCATGTCCGACAATCAAAAGAATATCCCGGGTCCAGAATGTCTCTCCTATTTAGAAAATTAAAATGGATGGCAAGGTGAAAGAAGTACTGCCATAAAAATTAGCTAAGCTTAAGGTTCATAGTGAAAGAAGTACCGCCATACTCATCTTCCAAAGAAAATAAAGAAAATTGGAGAATAGAGAATTCTGAGATCTAGGGGACCGTGCAAGATATAACTATTCTGGTGTAATGCACTCAGTGCCATCTGTTTGTTCCTCCTGGAAGTCATCAACTTGATTTTCTTCAAAAGTACACACTTCACAACTGACAAGAGATTGAAGGATTGAATCATGGTGAGTTAGATTTTCTCAGACACCTCGCGCCTTGCAAGTGAAATTTTTCAGGTAAAGATGATTCCCAGTTTTGCTAACTAGAGATTCTATGGTTCTTAAATGTGATAAGGAATTCATCCCAATGAGTCTCCATTTGTTATGCCTTGCATACCCGACCCTACATTTTTTTGGAAAAATGTTGGGTCCCCCCTTTTTTTACTTTTGGTTCTTCCTTTGCTTCTTTTTGGCCTTTTTGTTTTCTTCAGCCTTTGCCTCCTCGCGACCATTTTGGTGTTCCATTTTGGTCTTCCTTGCTTTGGGGCCCAGTCCCAAAGTGTTTTTTTTCTTTTTTCCAGATGGATTCCAGACTCCGAGACTCTTGTGCCATTGCTTCCTCTTTAGTTAGAGGGTGTGATTGCACAGGATTCCCCGGTCCTGGAGTCCAAAGGTCTACCTTTTTCTCAGGGTTTGCAAAAGGGAATGGTGCACTTTAACCCAAGGGATATAAATTGAACTTCACTTATCACTATTACACTTACCGTGAACAAATTACCCTCAAAGTGAATTAAGAGATATTTGTGCAAATTCACAGAGAGCTAAGTGCAATTTTCTTTGAGAGTTATCAGTGATTCAGGGTGATTAAGCGTGCTTCAAGGTATTCTATGGGTTCTCAGCATGTTTTCAACATGTTGAATCTATCCATTTACAGAGCACCTCCCGTGCCCTCCCTCCTGAATCCTTTGGTTTTTTGGTAGGTCCATCCTACCCTTCTCTCCTTTTTCTTTTCTTTTTGCTTTGTTCTTTCATTTCTGGTTTTCTTTTTCTTTGTTTACTTTCTATGTTCGGGTCTTTGTCATCACCTCATGTGGTGGGATGGCTTTGTAGGAAGGTTGTCTACCTTCCATGCATTGTTTATTTCTGTACATTTGTAGATAATGTAGATAATGTGTTAATAGTTGTAAATCTTTGTAAATTTTTGTAAGATTTTGTAAATAATTGTAAATTTGTTAGTAGTTGGTTGATGACTATTGTAAGTTGGTTGGTTCTTCAGCCTTCTGTGTAAATAACATTTTCTCAGGGTAGTTTATGTGTTTATTCTATATATCCCGTCAATTTTAACCTATCCTATGGTGAGCTCACTGCACCCTCTATATTGTTGAATCTAATTTGAGCTCGCCCACCTAGTTTTTTCTGGACTCAAACTTGACACCTTGCCTATTCGAGTTGTAGCCTTTCTCTCTCCTCCCATCACTTCGACATTGATGGCGAGATTAAATTACCCACACACAAGAATTTAAAACAATCACATGTGGCATTCATTCCATCTATGTCGAGACAACTATCACCTTAAATGCCATTACTCTATTTATTGCATAACCATGTGACAACCCACGTCAGCCCAGTATGACTTATTGCCCTGTCAATTCAATAACAAATAGTTTCTCTAGACTCTGATTTCCACATAATCCCACAACCTTCATCACATTTTTTGCATGGACCAGAACCCCCAGGACCCCCAGGCGTTGATCAAATTCAAAGTAAGCTATTATTTATTACATTTCCAGGATTTGATGCAAGCTAACATCTTTTTGAGGACATGTGTAAAATGGTGATGAAATCTCCAGAACCCAAAAATTTATTATATTTAATTACTTGCATTAATGGTTGTCTAGTCTTGTAGGATATCAACAATTCATAAATCAATATGTCTGAGGTAACTTCCTCTCCTGGAAGTCTGGAACTCCCGACCACCTCAATAAGAGCGACCACCAAGACAAGGGTAGAGAAAGCACTAGAGAAGCTATTGTTCATGTCTAAATATATGAAGGATGGTGTCCTCATGGGATCCAAGGTGGATTCTAAGTTACAACTGATCACCGACACAGAGGTCGGACCATGGGCCAAATTACAAGGAATAGTAAGAACAATGTTCACTCAGCATTCCGCCAGAGATAGTATGACAAAGAACGTGGCTGCCTTTGGCATCATCAAAGCCACTTGCTTCCCTTACTCTATGCAAGCCCCAGAGTTGATCCTAACTCTGGTCAAACATTACAACACCATCATTTAGGCCGTTATACTTGCTGCTCCCCTTCCAATGGGCTACCCAATGCCCCTACTATCTCTCGACGTTGCTCCTCAGGCTTCAAGACTGGGAATCCCCCAGTTTTCTAATTCTATTGTCATCTCCCTAGCCACATCTCTACAAGAGTTCAATAATGTACAACAGGCTGCCAGGCAACACCTCAACACCCACTAGTTGAAAACTCTGAGGAGGGACTATAAGAAGATGAAGTTGGAGAACCCCACACAGATTTCAAAGAAACCATACAGGCGGGGATTATGTTTCTATGCCGGGTCTTCGGGGAATCACATGCCTGGGATTTATTAGCCTGGATGTATTAATTTTTATATAGCATCACCACCAACGGGCATAATTTTGACTGGGCAAGCATTGTTGCCAATCATGTAGATTTCCAGCTGAACAAGGTTAGTGAGACATTAAATTTCTACATGAATTTGTATGTTCTATGGGCACTGGCACAATAGAGACTCAGAATTTGGGGTTTAGTTACAGTGGGCATCCTTGGGACTTGGCCCGGCGAGAGTGCGCCTTGGGATAATTTTCCCCAAATTCAATGGGAAGCCAACTTCTCCAATTTTTTCCGAGTAAATGATAATTTCATTTACTACAACATTTTGATACCATCTTGGGATGCCGGTTACAGGCTATCAAAGGAGGCTATGGTCTTGGTGAGTTCATATGGAAATTATTTTATTCAATTTCACTAGCATTCTTATATTCGGGTGACTGGATTCTCTGGAAAGCCCTACCTATTGCTCAAGAAATGTAGGGATAGGAATATTTTGATGGAGTATTGCAAGAAAATACTAGAGCTCAATACATTTTATGGAGTCAAGAAAGTTACCTCTATCCCTTTCCCGATCACTTGCAGGAATTACTCTTGCAGTCTTGCAGCGGCCAATAATAAGTTAAAAAATCTAGGGCTTGAAGAATTCTATTTAGCATGGAACAATTTTGATCCACTAGGCAAAATAAACTTAACATTACCTTGGGCATCAGTGCCCCACAAGCCTCACTTGGAGGATTTTTGTGCAGATTGCCAAGATGACTTCGATGTCCGGGGTAAAAATTATGAAAGTATGACAAAAGGAATGATGAAGTGCCTCGGCCTTTGGACCTTTCCAAAGGAATTTTTAGATAGTGGGCCCTTGGAGGACCCATCATACAAATTATATGGGATTGATAAGATGGATCTCCCTCTGGTGGATTGGGACACCCAGAAAGTTTTGACAAAGGGTGGATAATCCTCCACTAAGCATAGATGCAAGCCCCAAAACTTTGGGAAATATTCCTATGGAGATTATCCCTTCCTCCCCTGAATAAGAAGATCCTCTAGAGGCCTCCCCTCTCCATGAAATTTTTGATGATATCTTCCAGACTAATGACTTGGTAAATTTATAGGAAGATGTGGAGAGGGCGGTGGAGGAGATTGCCGCACAAGAAGTAGAAAACATCCCTAGAGAAGGAGAAAGACAAGAAAAGGAGGTTTCCCTAGAAAAGGAGGTCAGAGAGAAAGAGAAGGAATGGGTAAATATACCAAGTATTGAAGAAACACTGGCCTCAGGGACTAGGGTAGGAGAGAGGCAGGTGCAGGATGAATAGCCGACTAAGGATGGGGTAAATAGACCTTTGGGATCAACCATACCCCCAATTTTCACTATCCAAACACCTCTAGTTACTATGGGTGACCCGTTACCCTAGAATCCAACATTTGGCAAGGTGGTATTCATAGCACAATAGTTAGATCTAGGCCAGAAACCTTCGCCCCCTCCATAAAATGTGCCCTTAGAGGAGAATGTCTCGGTAGATAATGTCGAAGGAAATCAGCAACAACAGGACATGGGGGAGAACCACAGAAATATGAATATAGATGCCATAGGTACTGAGGAAGGTAGGGTCCCTAAAACTATAGATGAAAATTCCAATAAGGTGGGAGAAATAGGGAATCCTAGGAGTGAAGAAAAGGAGTCCACAAAGACTACAGATGCCAAAGAAGTGTGGCTAGCCCCCGAAGGAAACCCCAGTATCCAGGACTTAGTCGTAAGAGCACCCCCGCCACTATAATGGCTGGTAGAGTCTAGAAAAAGGAAGGCCCTAGAAATAGTGAGAGCTCCCCTCTCTCTAGCTAAAATGATGAAACAAAACCAAGAGGCTCAAAATCCCAAGAAGGCTCATACACTCCATGCCCTTCGAACCGGTCCTTGAGGAGATACCATCGCGATGATAGCGACGCCTCCCCCATATGTAGGAGAGGCAATAGTAGGGGGTGTGGAATATATGATCACAGAAGTTCCTCTGGGGAGGAGAGATAAACAGGGAGAATTATACCTGTTAAAAGAGGCTAGTTGGTCAATTGAGGCCCGATGTGACAAACAAGCCCAAAAACTGAAGGATCCAAGAGAAGAAAATGCCAATCTCCTTGGGCTTCTTATAGAATTGATGTAGCCTTTAACTGCAATTCCTTCAGAGGCCTCCACCTCCAGAACACCACTCCCATAAGGTGACATTGACATGCTAAGAAGGATGAAGAAGAAAGTGCAAGCGGTCAACAATTGGGTGAAAAAATAGAGTCGTAAGAAACTTCCTGACAGCTACCCTCGTGGACCTCCACCGGGCCATAAACATCTTGGGCCACATGAACAATGTCGTTTCCCAGTGGGAGGGGGAGATAGAAAAGTATAAAGAATGGAGTGATGAGCTAGAAGAAATAATGAACATCGGGGAGGATATTGTCACAGAGATGAGAATTTTGGGGATGAACATTTTGGGTTCCTCCAGGTACAAAACTCTAGACTTGGTCTCAAAATAGAAATGACCAAGAAACTGGTAGCAGCCTTGAAGGAGAAAGTCCTAAAAATTCAAAAATATTTAAATTCATATGTGACATTTGTTACAAGGGTTTTGACAATTGATCCCTTTAGCACCGAGACTTGTGCTCTGGTGGATTTTTCTATTGGTAAATTTGATGAGATAATGGAATCACAGTTTCGGTTTGCCAAAGATTTTGATGGGGAAAAAATTTCACGCCTCACCTAGATGTTGCCTCGGGCACATGATGCCATAAATATGGTCGTAGAATTCAAAGAGGGTGCCCAGAATGCCGGTGATCAGTTGGAGGCGGCCAAAGAGTGCCAAGATTATATAAAAGAGATAGACGAGGAAGGAATCCTCTAGATCTTGGAGGCATTCGAACGAGTGTAAGACAATAAATTCCTCTAGTCTCTGGAGATTTTCACCAGTAGGGTGAAGTTTTGCAAATTTTTTCGTCTTTGAGTGTAAGCTCCCACACTCTGGAATTTTGGGTCCAAGTTTTGTATTCATTCATAGTGATCTGCGTCAAGGTTCCCTGAAGCCGACCGATCAATGTCAAGTAGTTAATAAGGGTCAGAATGTAGGTGATCTAGATAATGAAATGTCAAGTGGAAGAGATGGTTCTAATAGACATCTTCTTATTCCCCTAAGGCACTGCTCCCACATTAACTACCTATTGCACATTGAAGACAGGGAGCCACAATTTTCATTAATGAGGCATGTAGCCTAGGTTACCGAGATAAGAAAATTTCTTCCATAAGTACCTCAACTCTCTTCTCTAGGCCAATTATTCTAGATTTATCCTCTATCTTCTTCTTCTATCTTGTTAGACCTTTGTACATCTCGAGGTGATTTTAAGTGGTGCAGGTAGTACCGACCATAGATAATGTATTATTTTTAGAAAGTGTACAAGTAGATTAGGTCAAGTTTTAAGTCAAGTTTGTGTATAAATAAGAAGTCTGACGCCATAACAAGGGTCAAAAAAATTGATGATTTTGTAGTCTAGAATTAATAGAAGCATAGTATTTTTGAGTTTATTGAAAATAGAATTTTACTTTCAGTTGTTCTCAGTAGCTCAATTCTCAGTATCTCAATGCTTAGTTGTTCTCAGTAGCTTAGAATGTTCCCTTGGAGCCATGAATGTACTCGCTAGTGATGCTAGAACATTTTCAAGATAATGAAAGAAGGAAGAACATCTTGTGGCCATGTGTTGTTGTTGTTTTGATCTCTTGAGTTAGAAAACATCTTTTGTGTAGTATGCTTTCTTATGTCCTTTTCTCCTATGTTTTAGTTTAGATTAATGATGTTATCTCCCTTTGCTATTGAATGCATATGAATCGCTGGTTCGTTGTGTATTTGGTATTTAGTTTAGTTTTCTTGCATTGGAGAATTGTTTGATGTTTGAATATATATTGCATTACTATAGGTAGAAATATGCGTCTAACCTTGGTCTATCTTTTTGAGTTTTCTTTGATAATCCAAATTCTTGTAGGAAACCCCATCCCTTTTGAAATCCCCAAAAAGATGAGTTAAAACCAGCTATCCCCTCAAACAATAGTCACTTGCCCAACTTAGCTCCCCCACACCGTTGAGACCTGACTACCATGTGCTTGGAGGCTAGGAGAATTAATTCTCTAGTAAACCTCTACAGGTGGGGTTGTCCAGTACCCCAGTACCCAGTGATAACTTACCTCTATTGGCAGAGCCGGTCACAAAGTCCCATCAACAGACTTTTTGAATTTTTTGAATTTTTTTGGTAAGATGATAGACTCATGATAAAACATAGGACTCAAGAATATTTTTCCTTAGATAGTGCTCTTGAAATATATGAAGTAATGGACCATAGATTTTGGTGGTATGCTCAAAGATGTTGGTAAGGTAATGATAAATGGAGATGAAAATGGATGATTGGATGAAGTGGGATAAGGGTTTATGAAAAGGATTGGATGGGATGTATGGAAGGATGGAAAATATGTGTTTGATAATAGAGGGATTACGAGAAGACTTTCTATTGAGTGAATTTAAATGTGGGAAAGATCAAATTTGGCATACACCTTGAGGGGTGATGGAGTGATGGTGGAAAGGTAGATTTTAGATTTGATGGAAGAAAAATAGATTTTGAAATTGATGGAGGAATGGTTATGAGTTTTGGGACATAAAGACCCAAAATTTATTTGGAAGGTGGGAAAGATTTATATGGAAGGATATCAATTTTGGATGCCAACTTGGATTTTTCTTTGGGATACTAGCTTCAAGAAGCCGCTTAGGAATCCACGTAAATTTTGATTTTTTATTCTTTTGTGGGTCCTTGGAAGACATTGCTTGCATAAGAGATTTATGAACCCATATTAATTTTGAATTCTCTTTTTGCTTACTGGGCCTTTGTGGCCTTTTTGATATTTCATTTTTATTTTGGATCATATTTTTATTTTTTTTTACACGTCGATTAGACTAGACATGTTGATCCTTGACTTCATGTGGATTTATTAGCTTATGGAACTTATGCTTGGAATCCAAATTGTTTGAAAGGGGAATGGGATTCATAGATGGATATGAATTGTATGAAGGATTTTTTGATGGATGGAAGGTTCTCCAAGATGTGTGCGTTTTGTGACCTTGATTTAGGAAAGGAGAAGTGGATTGTGAACTAGTGGATGGAGGAATATATGGACCTAAGATGGATGGAAGGGATGAAGGGGAAGGTATACGTTTGGATTTGGATTTTGAAGGGATACCAATATCTTGAGAATGAGAATTTTTATGGAGGCCATTACCATCATAATTTTCTTGGATATGAAAGGGTTTTAATGTAATTTGTTCATGGAGGTCTAACCCTTTTACTTGATAATTCTTTCTTTGACCAGTAGGATACTTTCTATAAGACGTGAGTCCATTTTGAGGTGGATATGATATGAAAGAAATAATAGAATCATGAAGTGGACCAAAATGGATGGAAGTAGAGGAACCTATTTGACATGCATGGGGTTCATGAACAACTTAAGAAAAATTTTTGGGATTATGAGGGGGATTAGGAGGAACGATAGGATCCTGTTATGGAATAGGAGTAGTGATAGGATCTTTTGGAAAACATGGAGGATAAGGACATGAAGATGAAGGAATGGTAGGATCATGAATAAGATCTAGAGGGATGATGGGATCTTGTGTTAGGAATGAAGGTGAAGGGATACTTTGATCTTGAATTGGAAGAAGATCATTGGAATCCATTATAAGGGTGGTTTTATCTTGACTATGAATAACATCATTAGGAATAATGGGTAGGATGTCATGTTCTTGCTTAGGAATAGGAAGTGGAAGGTCCATAAGATTTGGAAGGACACCTTTTTCTTGGTATAAATGGGAATCCTCATTCGTAGGATGTACATGGATGGTAGGATCATCATTAGGGTCTAGGGAGATAAGATCTTGGTAAAAAATTGGACAAGTTTGGTCATTGTTGGGATCTTGATCATGATTTATTTTAGGACTCATTTTTTCATGCTTTACACCAGGCTCTTGACATGGGGTATCAATTGGAATATGTATGGTGGAGTCTTGGAAGGATTCAATGTTTTTACATAAGGGATAATGACTTTAAATGGGGCTCTCTGGAGTAGGTTTGTTCGGAAATGAAATATATGGTGGTATTGGATCCAAGACTACTGGAGTGTAGAAGGGAGTTCTATCATGAAAGGGATTAACTTGCAAATAAAATATGGATATCCCTTGGGAGGTCTCATCATTGGATATATAATTTTATGTAAACGATAAATATTTCTCTTATAAGACTTTAATAGATGAAGGATTGATAGTAAAATGGAGGCTTTTTGAGGGAGAACTTCTTCCTAGGAGGCATATATTTTATTAGTGCGTTTGTTTTGGAATGTGATATTGCCAGACATGGGTAGATGATTTTGTTCCTATTGAACAATAAGATGATGATTATGAGATATTTTTTGATGCAAACAATTGAAAGGACTAGATTGGAACTTTTTCTTCATGAGCATTCTTGTTGGTGATACCACATTGACATTTGCATGTTGTAAGTTATTTGTTGACTGAACATGTGGTACAATAGGTTTTTACTGATTATGTTTGATTAATGTTCAAAGTATGACATGTTTACAATTGTGTTTGATTGGGAGATCCTTGGTGGTAGATATGAGGAAATTAGAGGATGCTCATTGACATGTGATGTGATTAGAGGCTTACAATCAATAGGGTAGGGATATAAGTCCTCTATGGTGTAAGAATTTGGTTGATGTTGATTTTGAAGATCATTTAGTTGAGTTTTTAGGTCTTCCACTTGTTGCATGAGGATATTAGTTTGCAATTGTTCATGTGCTAACTTGGGGAGACTTTCTGAATAGACAAAAGGGTCTATTTTATCATAGTAGTTGGGTTCTTGTTCTTCTTCATATGGAGGAAAAAAGTGATGTACAAGTCATCTGGGTTGTTCCTTGTTTGAGATCTGATGACAGGTCTCTGACCAAAAGGGTATGGAAGAGACATATTTCTATTGGTTTGAAGTGTTTTGAGTATTTTTGAAAATGTTTTTGTAGTGATTCCAAGATTAAAGTCTATTTTTTGAATTGACATCTGATAGAGAAAGGATTGTCTCTATGGTTAAGAATTGTTGATGTTTTATTATGATCTCTTGGTTCTAAGGATGTGGATTTATTGATGACACACTTTTTAAATCTAATTTTAAGGCTTATTTGATGACATTTATAACATGAAACTTTAATTTAATAAACAAAATAAACAAGCACAATACTCACTCCAACCAATAGTCTTGAGAGCTAAACAATGATTGTACATTCCATATTGTTTTCACAAGTCTTGCACAGAAAGAGTTTCCAGAAAATATACCTAAGGTTAGTTTGATTCAACATGGATAACAAGGTGGCTTACTTCGTAACTGGGTTCTAGTAAGGATTCTATTCAAAGAGATTTCTTTTACCTCTCTTTCGAGAGCTTCCCACCAATGCTAGGGAGGTTTTGTGCAATCCGTGAGAACTACTAGAGGAAGGATGTTACATTCTATTTTTCCTTCACCACATTAAGGATGAAGGCATTTTATTTTAGAGTGGGTTGGATTACCATAGCTTAAGTAGTTGTATTCCACTTTGGGCTTTCCCTCACCGGCCTCGCTAAGGAAAATCTTGTGAGGTATGCCCCTAAGGCTTAAATTAATCTACCGACTGAAATCAAAGAAATGAAACTATGAGAAGGTCTAGGATTTTTATCACCCTAAGAAGGGTGAGAGCATATCCATACTACTCTTAACTTCCAAGCACAATATCCATGGGGTTAATTAACCAAGACCTTTAAACTAGGGGGAAATCCACTAGGTTTGACATTATGATCACACAAAAGAGGGGAGAGCATAGGCCTAGTGGCTTTTTTCATAGACATGCAATGTATTTTCTAATTAATATATGTGATTAAAACTTGAAATTTCCACAACAAATGAAAAATGCTTGAAATAAAAGGGCTCTTAACGTGCACCTTGTTCGATGTTTATGTGCATTTTTGATATACTTTTACCTGGGCAAATGCTTTTGATCCTTAGCATCCACAAAAACTTTCATACATGTTAGTCCATCACAAAAATATCCAAGGTGAAGAAAAATTATCATGGTTAGAAAATCCAAAATTTACCAAGGATAAGCATACAAATCAATTGAAATTGAAACAAGTGCACCTTGATTTTTTATGCTTTTGACCTAGTCATAAAGATCCAATTTTTAGATATATTAATGACCCACAAAAATATAAATGGAAAGAATCAACCCTTGCTAAAAATCTGTGATATTTCAAAAAATGTAAGAATTTTCAAAAAATTCCTTAATTTTTTCTCTACAGACCCAATTTATCAAAACAGATCAATTTTTAAAGATTTACTTTTTTGGAAATTATTTATTATTGAAATAAAAAACACAAAGAACATGCCCCATTTATATTTTCCAGAGATTTCTAGAAATGTAAATGTTTTAGAGAAATTCTTTGATTTGTGCCCAAAATTAATTTTTTTTTATGAAAAATCATAATTTTTTTTATAAATTTGAGAAAATTGATTAGAAAAATATGAGTTTTGGATTGTAGGGTCCTGATTCAATCCCCAGCTTGCAAAAAAAAAATTTAATAGAAACATTCAAAGTCATTTAGGAGATATGATCAAATGTTTGAAAATTTGCATGCAACAACAAATCAACAAAGAAAAGCTGTATGCAAATATAAAAGACAAATTTATCAGATTTTTAGCATGTTCACGTTGGGTTCACCAAAATGTATGTAGGGAAATTTGCAACACTCAGGAAAGAGGGATTAGTAGCACCATATGATAATCAAATCAAAACAACTACTAAATAAAAACCCTTCATAAGAACATAAATTAAACATGACAATCAAAAAGTAAAATATGAAATTAATCAAACCATTCTCAATGTAAGCCTAAACTCTTCTGTTGCTTCTCTGCACTCTTGTTGAAGTGTCACTCAAAGTTGACTCCGACAACACTTGGACATAGGAGATTCAAGAAAATTGAAAAATGATAATGGATTACTTGATTTCTTGAATTGAACATGCATAAGATAATTGCTATTAAGAAAACATGATCCTTCATTTGGGTTTGAAGGGGGATTTTTTTTATAGATTTTAGAATTGAACGAACGATTAAGATCAAAGACAAATTTTATTTTGGACGGACAAGATTCAATAAAGATGCTTTAAAACTAGATAAAACATATTATTTTATTTGAGAAGTGGTTGAAATTGAAGACTTAATTAGCATTAAAAATAAAAAATTTATTTAATTATGTGCAAGAGAGAAAATGAATAAAACAAAGATTTTATTTATTTTAGAGGAATT
The DNA here is from genome assembly GCA_018584345.1 of Thuja plicata. Classification (NCBI taxonomy): domain Eukaryota; kingdom Viridiplantae; phylum Streptophyta; class Pinopsida; order Cupressales; family Cupressaceae; genus Thuja; species Thuja plicata. The sequence goes on along the minus strand of MU224354.1, from coordinate 2,910,170 downwards.
TTTCTTCAAAAAGTGAATTAAATAAATTAAAAAAACTTATTTAATTGGAGACGATTTTAGAGAAATAAATTTTATATATATATATATATATATAGGAGAGAATTATTTTTTTTGAAAAAAAATAATAATTAAATAAATTAAAGAATTTATTTAATAATAGAAGATTGAGATAAAGAAATAAAATAAATATTTATTCATTTTTAGGAGACTTTGCTTTTATTGAGAAAAACAAATAATTAAATAAATTAAAGAATTCATTTAATTAAAGAAGACTTAGTTAACTAATTAAATAATTAGTTAATTATGAGAGAAAATGGAAGAAAGCATTTAATTAAATAATAAAGACTTTAATTAAAGTGGAGGAAATTGATTAATTAAGTAATAAAATTATTTAATTAGTATTAGAAGAAAATTAGATAATTACATGATTAAAAATTATTTAATTATGAGAAGGGAGAGAAATATTAATTTTTTGATTTCAAATTAGAAGGATGACACTATTAAATTAAATAATAAGGATTATTTAATCAATTAAGAAGAAAGTTTGTTGCTTGCAGACATTGGAAAATTTTAGGTGTCTACAATATGAGTGTTAGAATATTTAGTCTTTCCTTGGTTACATTTATTTAATTTAGGATAAACCAAGGTATCCTACATGTAATTTTTCCTCTAGTACTAGTGGGAGGATATATCATTTATTTTATTAAGGAAAATAATTTAGCCTCCTTAAGAGGATGTTGACACTTTACACACACTTATTATGAATTGTGGTATTCATAGATGTGTGATTTACATTATGAATCCTCTTCTCATCTATATTTAAGAGATGCTCCTCTCTCTCATTTCTACACTTTGATGTGATTGTCCACCGGACAATCCTAAACCCTAATCTGACATTCAAAATGCTTCAAAATGTATAAGGAGGCATCAAAATGCACCATGAATGATAGTAAAATCACTTTAAATGAGATCATACATAAATTGAGAAAAAAATCATATCCTAACAGCCTCTAGTTGATGATAGGACCCCAGAGACATCAATTTAACCCTAAAACCATCAATTGAGAATACCTGCACACTTGGTGACCTAATCTGTGCACTTGGCTTCTATTCTCCACACTTGGGATGATAAGTTTCATACTTGGTATGATAAGTTGTGCACTTGGTCACGTGAGTTATGCACTTGGGCCCCAGAGTTGCGTAGTTGTCTCTATTCTTGCGCAGTTGGCACATAATGGGATAGTTTTGACAAGGTCACATAAACAACTCTAACTGTGCAGTCTCTAGGCACCAGAAGTGGAATATGAGGAAGAGACATTTTAGATCTCCTCAATTTACTTCTAGGAACATAGATTAGGACACCCATAACATCATATAATCCCAAGAAATTAACTGAGAATAGAAAAAGTCCTAATAAGAAATAAGGGAATAACAACATGAAATAATTCCAAACTTATAAAACTTAATCCATAAGGTATAAAATAATTTAAAAACCATTAATGAACATAGAATAAATCATTAGAAAAATATAATATATTTATTTAATAATCACAAAGCAGAAATACATGTGAATAGATATACATAGATAAGAAGACATCATAGACAGATGACTGGGATCAATACATCGTGTGGACCTCAACTATGTGAATAACCACAACTTTTTCCCAAATTATGGAAACACATAAGATATATACACTCACACAAAACACATATCATTAGGCACACACATCCTTAATCTACATAAATAAGGGTTAGAATTATAAATCCATTATCAATAAGGGTTAGTCCATAACTAATAACTCAACATAATCATGGAACATAAGTTACAATCTATAATTATCCTCCTATCATAAATTATCAAAGATCAGGGTTAGGTTGATAATTACAAAACATAAACCATAAGAGATAATCATATGAAGAGAGTATCAATGGTGGCCATAACATTTTTCAAATATCATTCCTAAGCCTAGTCATCAAACATCGTGATCAATATTTAAAATCGCCAAGTAAGATAGTTAATTTATCAAGAGTAACCCTAATAGATGAAAATATAATAACAATCACTTATATATATCCATCAAGCACATATCATAAAACATGACACATACAAAAAGGTCTAGAAAGGCTTGAAACTACAAAGTGGAGATAAGTACAAACCAAATGATACCTATAGACAGTATGTCTGACATTAGAATCATCAGGCACTAGGTTATGGAATTATTATAAATAAACTATTAGATTAGATCAAACACGTATCACAACCATTTGAGCAGTAAGAGAAGCGTCAAAATAGCTTAACTCATTCAATAGAATCTAACAAAAGAAACAAACTCATATTAGGGATAGAGGGGTATTACATATGCTATTTGTCTAACAACCACATTTTAGCAAGAGCCTTTTGATCCCCACATCTTTGTTTTCCTTGATGTCAAAAATATATTAACCTAGTTATATAACTCACCACTTGGATCATTCGTATGTGTTGATTAGTTTGAGTTTGGTTATCAATAGATGTTGATCAGTTTGAGTAATGATTATTGTTGATTCCATAGTTCACATTGTGTTCACATCATCAACATGTTTACATGGTTAATAATATGTTCATATCAGTAACATGGTTATCGCACTTTGAGACTTCATAGTATTTGTAGTTTTCATCAATAAGACACTTGTTTTATGTATATTATATGTTTGATAAGAAGGTTTATATAGTGTTAAAACATGGATCACAAGTTGTGACCAAGGCATTCAAAAATATTGTCTTTGCTAGGACCTTTTGGTTAGTCCCTCGCCACTTTATTACACTTGAAAAGAAGGAATTTTGGTGCAAAATGCCACATTAATGTGGTAGTTAAGGTAATTAATTAGAGGCATTATGAGAGCACCATATTTGGTTATTTGAGCATCACATTTGAACCTTATTATTTTGGTTAAATATTAAGTTAACCCTATCTCTATTGAGCTAGGGCATCACAGTCATGACACGATACATTCTTGCATAGTTCAGTTGAAGAACTAACATTGGGAATGACAGTTAGGAGGAAGGTGGAATATATTTTGGCTTGAAATTCTTTGAGAAAAGATACAAAAGATGTTCAATATTCTCCTCCATGTGTATACGATATGTTGTTTTTCATTTTGAGTTCATTTTCTCAAGCTTATCATATATCATTTTCTTGTTTAAAATATGTCAATATTTGTGATTAAGGGTTTAGTTTTTGCATTCTTTACTAAACCCTTGTCGTGTTTGTCTTAGTTATGGTGATAAAGAAAGCTAGGTTGTCAAATTTTTTATCAGTAGTTAAACATCCTTTACATAACATTTAAATATCATTTTTACTACACATTCTTCCATTTACTCTTGTCGGGTCAGTCATGCATTGTTTTATTTTATTTGCATCATAAAATCCTTGTTGGGTTTAGCTTATAGGTCATTTCAATGGGTAGGTTTTTTAACTATCGTATGACAGTAAGAATGACAATGATTATGTATTTTTAGGGTTACAATAACTATTGTATGGACAGTAAGGATTGCAATATTTATATGTTCATAGTATTAATGTCATGCATCCATATTATGACTATTTTTCAACCACACATGTACCTTGTTCACATATATGTGGCTAGGGTTTCCATACACAGTCAATGTTGGATTAACCCTTGAAAAGGGTTATCATGCTCAAATTATATTATGTTGTCATTATTCCATTGTAATTATAAGTTTGTCATATTTATCATAGACACTTTGTTTCATATTCAGGTTTATATTAACTGTGTTAACTTTCATATGTACAATGAATTCATTGTGATACATTCATAAGAATCATAGTACAAATGTTAGGATAATGGCATTATGCATGTCTATTGCATTATATGTCTTTGATACAAAACTACATTGAGAATATTTTATATTGTTTAAGAGATTTGTTTCATCATAAATATTGGGTCCATACATGTGTTTCAAGAGAATACTTAAATGAACTCATATGAGAAGATTATGAAACTATACAATTAACAATTTGGAGATATCTGATACATCACATGGAACAACATGTTTTTTGTATACTTGATGATCACAGTTTGATAGAATGCATTATGTCTTATTGAATTAATGTTGAAGCATAAGTTTACATTGACATACAATATGGGTTTAATAGCAGTAAATGGTATTGTGATTTTTTTATTACATATTATTATGGTAGTGAAATTTTGTTCATTTCATTAACCATGCTTATTATGGAAGTGATAGTGAACTATAATATTGAAGGATACATGTTAATCAGTTGTATTCAATACCTCTCAATCAGTTTGAAGTTAGTTTGTGATTCAATATTTTGAAGTCTCTTTATTTGCAGAGGAAAAGTGATTCGATGCATAGACATAGATGATATTGAGGGTTTTGTATTGATCATACCTTGATAATAGTTGTGCACAACCAGTTATACAACATAAAATTTTTGATTGAATTTAGAATCTATCATTATATATTATGCACTATTAAGCACAACAACATGTATTGTGCTCAATGATGTACACTATATAGTTGTAGGGGCTAAATGAAAATCATGTTTTATGATAATTGTAAGTTGTAAATTGTAAAATAAAATTGAAAATCCTATAAGGTAGATTGTAATAAGGCCAGTAAGGCACCTAGCCAATGAGGCACAAAATACTAGTGAGGTACAAGTCTAGTGAGGAATTAAAATTATCAGTGAGACAACACACATGGGATGCACAAATTGATTTAAAAGATAAATATAGAGAGGCTAAGTTTGAGTGGTTTTATTCCCTAGGAGGGTTTCCACTCAATACAATACTTGTGTTAATATTTATTGTATGATGTGTGTGTTAGAATAATTGAGAGGGGGGGGGGGGGGGTGGGGAATTNGGGGGGGGGGGGGGTTGGTGAATTAGTGGCCTAAACAATATTCCAATAAATTAACCCAAAAACTTATTACCACAATTATAAGCCTTTAGTTATCTTCATTCCTACAAGATGTATGCCTTTAGATTATCTTATCAAATAACTACTACTCGAAGTTCATTGTAAAACCTTATTCTTTATCTTTACCAATTAGCAGTCTTTTTACCAAAATACAGTAAATTACTTAATGTATACCGATCAATCCAGATTAGTTATGTGTAATGCAAAACACTAAAGTAATGAATCATAAACACATTGACACATGGATTTTTAATTTGGAAATCCTATTAAGGGAAAAACCACTTGGGACAGGTAACCCAAAAATTTCACTCTTCTGAAGTGAGCTTGGTGAAGAGCTAACCCTGTTAAAGGTTACAAACACACTGTTAAGTGCAACCTTGTTAGAGGATTTAACACTAATAGTTTATCAGTTGATATCTAGCACTCCTATGCTATCTTCATGATAAACCTTTTGATACTCCTTGGGATGTATCTCAATATATAAAGGATTTGTTTAGATCCTTCTCGGTTAAGAGACTTCTGTGATTCAATGGTTAAACTGAAACAATATATGATCTATTCATACATACAACTTAGACTTGTAGATTTTTAGATCTATTGTAAGCTCATAATACCTTTATGATCAATGTCTCCTTTCATTACCTTTTCTCCACTTCTTTTTGCTCGGTGATGCTGTGCTTCTCTGTTGCTCGGTTCCACAGAAATATTAGCTTTTTTCTTCATCTTGATTGATGAGGACTATGTGAAGTCTTTCACCAGTTTCTCTTTAGCATCGTCTTCTCTATTCACCCATAATTCATAATGAATTATCTTTTCTCTTTATAGACATAAATTCATCATTTCTAATTCCTTAACTTTCTTGTTGTTGGCATGATCCACATTCTTCACCTTTCTTGGTTTAAAGCTTTACTTTAGTTTTATCCCATAGATTTCTCTTAGACAACTGGAATAAAAAAACTTTAAAACTCTCGATTATCTATGGATTTTAACTTGTCAATGAAAACAATATTAACAACCAATTAACTCATTTTTTTTTATCTCTTTCCAGCTAAGTCTTTTGTCATTTCTGAACTTTAGTTCTTTTCAGTATTTAACTACTAGCTAGCATGATAAATACTTCAATTCTCCTTGGGCATCTCCATCGGGGTTGTCTGTCCGTCAGGAAAAACTATGAATTTTTGCTCGGGTTAATTTGGTTCTTCTTGGCAGTAATGCTTGCTCAGGTTTCTTGCTTGGGTATCATTGTGACTTTCCTCTTGGGGTTCTCTATCTGTCAGGGTGCACTGACTGTCGGTGTTTGTTGTCACTTAGTGAATACTGATATTTTATGTATTACTAAAAGCATAACCTTTATCTCTCAAGTTCTCCGAAGTCTTTGACACTATGTATATAACCAATTAGATTATATCAAGTTGACATCAATGACAATACAATACATTAACTGATTTAATGTCTTGCATTAACTTTCTGCAGCTTGGTGATGTCGTATGCTGAATGTGGACCTCTTAATTCAACACAAACACAACATAGTCCTTACACAATCGATGAATTTCACAAAAACAAACATGAATTGTTTGTTCTGCAAATGCGATTGAAGTGACCTGTTGCCTCCTAATTAGATATGATTGCTGAAGTGTACCCTCAGAACAAGAGCCAACAAACTGACCATTGCTAACATGGAGGATTTAATAGTGCACGTAAATGAAGAAAGCCATTATCTATGAGAATTTATGCAACTAGTTCATGATCAAATGCTGTTATTCTATGAATTGAGACATGATTTAAGCTATAAAGATGAGTTGCAATTATTCTAAGAATGCATTGCAACTAATCTAAGAATGAAAATGCAATTAATCTAAGAAATTAAAATGCTTCTAGTCTAGAAAGAAAAGTGTTTGTAATCTATGAAAGAAATGCTTTTTAAGCTAGAATTGGATTAGCAAATGAATCTAGAAAGCTTTAAAGCATAAGATTGAATTGTTAGCCCCTACAAATAGATCATAAATGAAAGCTAAAAAATGT
>MU224354.1:2860831-2891111 GCA_018584345.1 Thuja plicata | reverse complement strand
CATTGACAAGGCACCGAACTCTCTCAAATGATCCTGAGGATCAGAGGTACCTAGATACTTGTCATATTTTGGAAGTTCTACACCTTTGGGAAAAGGTTGCATAACAATACTCTTATCAAACGGAAAAAGACATATACTTTCCATTGTGAATTGTTGTGTAGGGTTGTCCTTTTCTTTCATAAGTTGACTAAGCTGTCCTTGTATGTCATGAATCATCTTATGCATCGTAGAAGATTCAGTTTCTTCTTCTTTAGTGATAAGTTTATCTATTTGGAAGTTCGCGGGTAATTTAACTCCTTGATTTGCTAAGTCTAGGAAGTATTTTTCTTTGTCTTCCATAAGGAGTATCTCCATCATTTTGATAAGAGCTTTGTTAGAATTTGCTGCGTCTATATCATTCTAAGTGATAGGGTCATCGTCATTGCCAAGAATTTCATAAATACTTTGAGTTTGGTCTTGACCTTGTTTGTAATCGAAAGGAGATGTCATATTGTTAATGTGAGATTGGTCTATATGTACTCCTTTAGTATGAGAGTGAGAACTCGTAGTCGATGTGCTCTTTAGCGAATCAAAAGGATTGAACTGTGAAAAAGGAACACTAAGGCGACGAGAGTTGTTAATAGGATCAACCCAAACAAGTGGTTTCTTCGAGATGAATGGATGATGTTGGTCTTCAAACAACAGATTAGAACAAAACTAGAACACTGGTTTTGGATTCGGAATCAGGTCCACACTAAACGAGGAAGAGGAACGCGATGATCCTTCTTGATTACTCGCTTGAATAATAGGTTCAAAATGAGCTTTGACTTGATTTCTAGGTTTACTTTTAACTATTTCAGTACCACGTATAGGGAAGATAGTATCGCTCCTAGTTATAACCGGCATAGACGAAGCTGGTATGAGAGGAAACTTAAGATTTGAATCAGAAATCTGTCTCTAAAGGTATCGAAAAGACAAGGTAATAGGATAGAACAACCAAGGTATGAGATGCACTTGGCACGAGTCGTCGAAAGTATGGCTAGAATAGTCGAGTAATGACTATCGTGTAGCAAGGTACAAAACATAAGAAATAGAATGGAGACAAAGAGACAAGACAAGTTTGAGTATGAATCAGTCAGTTTACAACTCGGAACAACTAGTTTCAGTCCGCAGACAACGAAGGAACAAGCATTCAAATCCAGACAGGAGGTAGATAAAATAGATATACAACTCAGTTTCAAGGTAAAGACCAGGTTTTGAGACACAGTGGGAACTGTTCTCTAACAAGATATCCAGGCTTAAGATAGTTTTAGGACAATGTAATTCAGCAATCTCTATTTCAAGGTGACATGCATTCGTTTAAAGACACAAAGTTTCAATCAGGTAGTGATGCAAATAGTAGTTGAAAACAATTCCACCAAGGACAAAGCAACTTGGTAGAAACATGGGAAGTCTTTGTTTGAATGATAGAATGGACAGTTTAAGACTCGAGAACAAACACTCAATTATCCCTACAAAGAAAATTGGTTGAGAAGACAAAATCTGTGCCCCGCTGTCTTATGCGTATGCGTTCACCTCACACAGCAGTGTCACCCTCAAAAGAGAACCCGTGTTTTTGGTGTTTCCAAGGACTAAGTATATATGTTCAAAGGTAACCCTTAAATAGGGGCCAGCGTCATATACCAATTCAAACATCTAGGTGCATACCTATGTCAAGAATCTAGGGGAGAGATTCTTCCCTCTCCCTGCACACAGATTATGCCTCCTTTTGGAGGTGAACTAGGTAGGCATCTAACTAAGAGAGTGTTTAATAGGCTTCCATTCACAATAACCTCCAGTGCCTCTAATACAGAGCTAGGGCCTCATGACCACACCAACACTTGTAAGTCACACACCCTTGCAAGCAAGGCTGGGAGCGGCACCACTCAGTATGACAAACAAGGCTTTCTCATGATGATAGTCAAAATCAATGAGAAAGAAGTTACTATGGCTTTGGTGTCTTTAGAATACAAAAAAGTAGACTTTATTAGAGTGAGGTGGAATCACCGGCGAAAGGTGTGTACTCACTTGGGTCATTCCCAGAGGTTCAACTTCCAACATGCCCTCTAAAGGTGACTCAACTTAGTTCAGATTCAAGGGTTTGATTTTCTGATTCTCTCAATGAGAGAAGAGCATACTTCTCTACCTTTGCACCTCACCCAAACACATCAAGTATGTTCATCACCAAGATAGTTTCACTCCACCAAATCCACAAGTCTTTGGGTTTCTGATTCTCTCAAAGAGAGAAGAGCATAATCCCCTAACAAGTAGAAGTGCTAAAGATTCACTTATCTTGCTTCGCTTCCCCAAGTATCCTTCATGCTAGCAACATCTAGGTTTCAGATTCATTCATGGGCATCACTTCCATGTAATGAAGAGCCTATTTCCCTACTTTGCTATCCTGATCCTTACGAAATTTTAATGAAGCCCTATTTAGACTATGTGAATGAAAAATAGTAAACAAACATGACGTTTTAATATTGTCTTTGACTATCGTCCTGCAAGTAAACCGTTAGAATGTTTTATCCTTTGACAAGAGAACCTGCAAACCACTATTATGCTACAGCGAAAAACCAGAAATAGAAAAAAATCAGAGCAGAAACAGAAGTCAGAATAGATAAATAACAGATTAAAAATTTTGCATTTTAAATGTCTGTCAGTGAAAGTTTGCGCGAGAAAGTACTTCAATGCGCGTGAGAAAATGCTTTGATGCGCGCAAGAAAACTGTTTCTTCACATGAGAAAGTGCTAAAAAGTAGATCTTCACGCAGCTCGACGTAGAACTTCACGCGGCTCAGAGCAGAACCTCACGTGAGAATCTGTACCAGTGCAGTACAGACGTACGGCAGAGTCTAAAAAACACAGTCAATAGATTTAAAAATGAGGCCAGAAATTGATTTTTCTGCCCCTCGGTGGGCGCCAAAATGTCATATGCTGAATGTGGACCTCTTAATTCAACACAAACACAACATATTCCTTACACAATCGATGAATTTCACAAAAACAAACATGAATTATTTGTTCTGCAAATGCGATTGAAGCGACCTGTTGCCACCTAATTAGATGTGATTGTTGAAGTGTACCCTCAGAACGAGAGCCAACAACCTGACCATTGCTAACATGGAGGATTTAATAGTGCAAGTAAATGAAGAAAACCATTATCTATGAGAATTTATGCAACTAGTTCATGAGAAAATGCTGTTATTCTATGAATTGAGACATGATTTAAGCTATAAAGATGAATTGCAATTAGTCTAAGAATGCATTGCAACTAATCTAAGAATAAAAATGCAATTAATCTAAGAAATTAAAATGCTTCTAGTCTATAAAGAAAAGTGTTTTTAATCTATGAAAGAAATGCTTTTTGAGCTAGAATTGGATTAGCAAATGAATCTAGAAAGCTTTAAAGCATAAGATTGAATTGTTAGCCCCTACAAATAGATCATAAATGAAAGCTAAACAATGTTCAATTCCAAATGAAACTATACTAATTATGCAAGAAATGAGCTAACAACATGAAATCAAAGTAAATTTCCTATAGTAATGATGCTCTCAAAAAAAAGTCCCCTCTAATGAAGAAAAGAGGTCCAATTTATAGAAACCCAAGGAAAGAGGATGAAGAGTTTCTTGAAAAGATATAGTTGTCTCTTCATTCTCCATTTGAGACAAATAAGAAAAGATTATTAAAATAAAATAATGAATTATTGACACATAAGTGTCTTTTCACATGGAATTATGGAATTCCCTTTTTGAGGATAATTCATTCAATAATTAAATAATCTTTTGATTCCCTTTATGTATATTAGCCAAAGGGGGTGGAATTGATTTAATTAAAAGCACTTGGGACTTTAGGATTAAATCAATTAATCATAGGGATTTTAGCTAATAATCATTTGAGATTTAGGAATTAAGTGTAATGTCAGATTTATGCAAATTTGAGTTTTCTGCATTTGAAACTCAGTCAATTAAAGTCAATTAGGAGAAGAATTTGCCTAATACAATAGGACTTTGAAGATAAGAAAATGCACCAAAATTGATTAGGTTGTTAGGTGCCAATTTTGGCATGTTACAGGTGATCATCAACTTAACATCTTGAAGCATTCAATCAATTATAGTTCATCAATCTCTCCCTTTGGCATTGATGGCAACACACTACACTATTACTAATACAATATGAAATATATCAGTTGTAGTTCATCAATCTACCAAATTTTTGTTTTATAACAAATACAAATGTCTGGCTCTCAATAATCTCTTCTAGCTTTGATTTGTTTCTTGTAGAGTGCTTTCTTCAATCTTCAGTCCATTTACTAGATAGATGTAGCATCTTCTGATTTTGTCTTTTATGTTGTCTCTCCCTTTGACTGTTCCTCTCTTTAATCATCTCTTTTTCCTTTGACAACAATATAGATATATTCTCTCCCTTAAGTAATTTCTTCCTTTAGTCATCTCTGCCTCATGATAATTATCTCCCTTACAGGTTTCTTTCTAAGGTCATATTAAGTCATCTCTCCCTTATAATAGTCATGATGGACATTTCATATGTAATCTCTCACTCTAGATATTCTCTCCCTTTGACAACAATGCCAAAGTACTATCCTTTCTCCTTTTTATAATATACTCCTTGAATTTCCCTGTCCATCATCAATACAATGACTTTGGTGTTCTGTGCAGATATGTACCTTGCTATGTACATATGTATCCTTGTAGTCCAGCTCTTTGATTACATCAACATGAACGATCTTTTGATTTTGTGTAGGCTAATGTAGCCCCCTAGTCAGCTTACTGACCAATAGACAAGGGTCGGACCCCTAGTCTCTTTCTCAGGTACTCAAATGGATATTTAGGCAATGATTTTATGAATATGTCAGCTAATTGTTCCTTGGATTAAACATATTCTAGTATCACCTCTTTCTCTTTCACTTTTTCTCTTAAGTAATGATACTTGATTGCAATATGCTTAGTCTTAGCATGCATGACTGGATTCTTAAAAATGTTTATTGCACTGGTATGATGAAGGGGACTCCCCTTAATACCACAAGTACATGACATAAACAAAGAGAAACAACAGAAATTTGCAAGAACAGAAAATTGGCTTCTTAATGGCTCCACAAATGTAGAATTACAAACTTCAGAATTACAATATCAAAAGCCACATGGGCATCCCTTACAATAATCTATAGGACAAAGCCTCAAATAACCACCCAGAACTTCCTTAGAAAACACCACGGGCCTTCCTTAAATAGGCAATTTTCCACTGCTCGAGAAGGTTCCAGAAATCTAGCCATTAAGGCTGACTACCCTTAGCATTTAATTATTTTTCACTTTTATTACAAAATGGTCGGCTTTAAATATTTACAAAACATGAGATTAGGTAGCCCAACTTTCGGAAGCCATAAATTTTGAACCGTAGCTCCGATTGGCTATTATAACCACTTTCTGGAAAGGGGAGATTGCGATCTATAGTGCGTGACTAGCAAAGTGCCAGTTATCCAGGGGTTTGACATTGATCCGGAGCCTCTAAGGTCCTGAAAATTGAGCTCAAAGGTTTTGCACCCTAAAATCTCAATAGTAAATCCTTAATAACTTTGCCAATACAGATGATCTGGAAATGAAATTCAACTGGCATTCTTATATGACTAAGATGAACCTTCACCTAAAAAATTAGAACATTCTGAGTTCAAACGACCAACTTACTAAAAATAGTAAGTTTCCAAAATAGCAGCTTTGTACAAAATAGCCCTTATTGAATAGAAAAACACATATTTTTGGGTGATGCAAGATTTCCCTTACACCCAGGATGCTCCTGCATCATGGTATTCTTACAATAGATAATTACTAGTTCAAGAATTTCCATATTCATACCTTCCAGTAACTGTTTGATCCATGCAATGTTGGAGCAATTTTAAGTAGCAGCCACATATTATGCTTCTATAGTAGATTGTGAGATGCATCCTTGCTTCTTACTTATCCATGTGACAAGTCTGTCACCCATGAAGAATGCTCCCCCTGTTGTGCTCTTCCTGTCATCTAAGTTTCCACCCCAATGAACATCTATTTAGACTTGAAGCTCAAATTTGCATTCTCTTTTATACCACAAGCCATAGTCCTCGGTGTTCTTTAGATATCTTAGAATTCTCTTGACGGTAGTCATGTGTGATTATTTGGGTTTAGCAGAGAATCTTGCAACTATTCCAAGTGCATGTGCTATATCTGGTCTAGTATGAACAACATACATTAGTTTGCCAATCATTAATCTATACAAGGTCTGATTTACCTTATTTGATTTGTCTTCTTTTTTTAGCTTGCATCCGGTTGCCATAGGTGTTCCAACTAGTTTGGAATCTTCCATCTTGAATATCTTCAGCACTTCCTTGGTGTATTTGGATTGTGTGATATATATGCCTGCATCTTGTTGAAGAATCTATAGACCAAGAAATAATTTGATCTCCCCAAAAATTGACATCTCAAACTCTTTGCTCATTTCATTAGCAAAAGATTAACATAACATATCATTACCCCCAAATATGATATCATCAACAAATATTTCAGCAATCAGAATATTTTCATCAGTAGCTTCCTTTAAGTACAAATTTCTATTTTTACTTGTTCTTACAAATCCTATGATTATGAGATATGAGTGAAGTCTTTCATACCAGGCTCTAGGTGATTTTTTCAATCTATACAAGGCTTTGTGTAGTCTACATACCATGTTTCTCTTGTCAGGATCAACAAACCCTTCTTGTTATTCAATGTATACCTCTTCTTATAGTATTCCATTTAGGAATGCAGACTTGACATCCATTTGGTATACCTTGAATCCTTTGAGTGCAACATAAGAAAGTATAATTATTACTCCTTCTAGTCTAGCAACAAGTGCAAAGGTTTCACCATAGTCAATACCTTCTTCTTGTGCATACCCCTTGCATACTAATCTTGCCTTATTCATTGTGACTTCTCCATTCTCATTCAACTTTTTTCATAATATCCATTTGGTATCGATGAAATTCTTGTCATCTGGTCTCGGTACTAATGTCCATGTTCTATTCTTCTTAATCTGTTCTATCTCTTCATTCATAACATTGACCCATTCTTCATTTTCAAGTGCAATATTAACAGATTTAGGCTCAAAATCATAAATTAAACATCTAGTGTTCAGTGACTTACTTCTTGTTCTCATTCTAGCCTTCTTGTGTCCTATGATCTGGTTCTATGGATGATTTCTTCTGAAATACTTGGAAAGTATCAGTTCAGCTCTTTGTTCATCATTCTGATCATCATCTTGACCATCATTCTAATCTCCATTGCTTGGAACATCATTCTCCAGATTTTCAGTATTTGCAGCCTGATGCTCGGGTTCAATGTTCTGTTGCTCAGGAGGAAAACACTATTGCTTGGGAAGAGTGTCAGGGTCTCTAGTGTAAAAAAACATTTTGTAGTCTTCTAGTTCTTTTCTACTTTCCTCATCATTTTTCTCTGCATATTCATCTATTCTGATATTTGCACTTTCAATGATTTTGTTAGAGGACTTGTTAAGACATTTATAAGCCTTTCTCTTGGTGGAATACCCTAGAAAGATACCTTCTTCACTTTTGGAGTCAAGCTTTCCATTTCTATCATCTTTCAAAATATAACATTGACTACCAAAAATTCTGAAGTAACTTACATTGGGTGTGTAACTATACCATAGCTCATAATGTGTCTTCTTGGTGTCTTTCTTCAATTATAATTTGTTCAATGTGTAGACAATAGTACTGACAGCTTTGCTCCAAAATGTCTGAGTGATGCTATTATCAATCATCAGTGTTCTTGTACAATCAACAATGGATTTATTTCTCCTTTCAGTATTCCCATTTTGTTGTGGTGTTCTTGTTGCAGAAACCTGTCTTTTAATTCCATTCTCATTGCAAAAGTTAGTGAATTCATTAGAACGAAATTATCCTCCTCTATATGATCTCAATAATTTCAATTCCTTACCACTTTGTTTTTCTACCATAGCTTTATACCATTTAAACATCTTGAATGCTTCCGATTTTTGTTTTAAGAACATAACTGTCATCATTCTAGAATAATCATCTATAAACAGAATGAAATATCTATCACCATAGTAACTCTTTATTCTCATGGGTCCATATAGATCAGTATGGACTAATTCTATAATAGCATTAGATATATGGGATTTTCTCTTGAAAATAGACTTTGTCATCTTACCTTTTTTACAATTCTTACACCTGATATGCTCGAGCTTTGACATGCTTGGTAAGCCTCTTACTTTCCTTTTATTTCTTATCTTAATCATGTTGTCAAAACTCATATGACATAATATCTTATGCCACAACCATATGTCTTTGTTTATAGCCATTAAACAAGTGGTGTTTATATCATCAAGATATAATAGGTTACCTTTTGTCTGTTCATCAATTTCGATCAACCTTCCTAATTCATTAAAGATCTTTGCCTTTTTATTCTCAAATGCTACTCGGTGACCTGTGTTATTCATCTATAAAACACTCAATAGATTATAGTTAAGTACTTTTACCCAGTATGCATTTTCACATTTGATCAGGTTATTCAACATTATAGTTCCTTTACCTTCAACTAGAAAAGGTGTGTCATTACCCATTCTTATTGATCCACCATTATACTATTCAAAAGTTTCCAACTTTTATTTTATCACCGGTCATGTGGTGAGTGCAACCACTATCTATAATCTAGACATCATTCTTACTAACCTTAGATATGAGTGCAATCTCTACATACCTTTCTTCTTCATCTGGATTATCCTTCATGACCACAAATACCATCTCAATGTCTTCATCAGATTCAGTGTCAGTATATCCATCTCTGTTCTCAGCCAAGTAACAAGCTTTCTTCCCTTTGTCCTTGTAGTCTCGGGTATCTCTTCTGTCTGATTGTTGGTTTCTTTGGTAATCTCTTTTATCACTTCTATCAAACT
This sequence comes from Thuja plicata, assembly GCA_018584345.1. NCBI lineage: Eukaryota > Viridiplantae > Streptophyta > Pinopsida > Cupressales > Cupressaceae > Thuja > Thuja plicata. Next base: position 2,882,138 of record MU224354.1, on the reverse strand, counting down.
TCTTTTCATATGATCTGTCATTACTTCTATCATCTTTTCTTTTGTTAGGACATCTAGCAGCAAAGTTTCCAATCTCTTTACAATTAAAACATACAAGTGGTAATTTACCTTTGTATCTACCTTTGCCTCTCTGCAATCTTCTAGCCATTAGTGCTTCAATCTCATCAAGATCTTGGTCATCACTATCTCTTTCACTAACTTTTCTCATAGCGTGTTTATGACTTGACTTACTTATTTTCAAAGAAGATTTGAATGCAGACTCAATAGATGGTAAGGCACTATTATCAAAGTTATTCATCTCAAATGAAATCAATCTACCAACGAAACTATCTAGAGTGACATTATTTTTTTCTACTACTCTCATTTCTTGTATAGAAAATACTATAATAGCATATACAGGCAGTAAGGTTCTTAGGCTTTTACTTACCACTGTCTCTTCTTCGATTATGCCTCCAACTCCTCAGATAGAATTGACTACTTCTTTTATTCTGCAGCCGTAGTGAGTGATATTTTCTTCTTCTCTCATTCTTAGGTCATCAAATTTACCTCTTAGGCTCTCTACCTTAGCTCTTAGTACATTAGCATCTCCTCCATGTACCATCTTCAATTTTTCTCACATTTTATTTGCAGAGGTGCAAGTTTTGACATCTTCAAATTCAACATTGGAGAGTGAGGAATAAGGTTCTATCATCATAGAATTATGCGCATGCTTTTCTCTTAATTTCTTAGGTGTTTGAGGTCCTATAGGAAACACATATTCAGTATCCAAGTATTGAGTAACATCATTTCCAATACATGATAGGTGGAGTCTTATCCTGCTTTTCCATGATGCAAAGTTGTCCTTGTTCAACTTGGGTACATCTCATTTTCTCATCTTGTGATCTTTTGCTTAGGTCTTGAAACCTTCCTTCTAAGCACACAATTTTTGATACCAATTGTTAGAATAACTAAGAGGGGGGGGTGGGGGTGAATCAGCGACCTCAAAAATATTCCAATAAATTAACCCAAAAACTTATTACCACAATTATAAGCCTCTAGTTATCTTTAGTCCTACAATATGTATGCCTTTAGATTATCTAATCAAATAAATACTACTTGGAGTTCACTGTAAAACCTTATTCTTTATCTTTACCAATTAGTAGTCTTTCGTTTACTAAAATACAATAAATTACATAGTGTATAACGATCAATCCAGATTAGTTATGTGTAATGAAAAACACTAAATTAATGACTCATACACACATTGATACATGGATTTTAATGTGTAAATCTTGTTAAGGGAAAAACCACTTGGGACTGGTAACCCAAATTTTTCACTCTTCTAAAGTGATCTCGGTGAAGAGCCAACCCTATTAAAGGTTACAAACACACTATTAAGTGCGACCTTGTTAGAGGATTTTACACTAAGAGTTTATCACTTGATATCTGGCACTCCTATGCTATCTTCATGATAAACCTTTTGATACTCCTTGGGATGTATCTCAATATATAAAGGATTTGTTTAGATCTTTCTTGGTTAAGAGACTTCTCTAATTCAATGGTTAAACTAAAACAGTATATGATATGTTCATACATACAACTTAGACTTGCAGATTTTCATATTTATTGTAAGCTCATAATACCTTTATGATCAATGTCTCCTTTCAATACCTTTGTTCCACTTATTTCTTCTCGGTGATGCTATGCTTCTCTATTGCTAGGTGTCCACATAAATATTAGCTCTGTTCTTTAGCTTGATTGATCAAGACTGTGTGAAGTCTTTCACCAGTTTCTCTTTAGCATCCTCTTCTCTATTCACCGCTAATTCATAATGAATTAGCTTGTCTCTTTATAGACATAAATTCACCATTTCTAAGTCCTTGAATTTCGTTTTCTTGGCGTGATCTGCAATCTTTTCCTTTCTTGCTTCAAAGCTTTACTTCAGTTTTATCCTGTAGATTTCTCTTAGAAAATTGGAATAAAAAAACATTAAAACTCTCGCTTATCTCTAGCTTTTAACTTGTTGATGAAAACAATATTAACAAACAATTAACTCCTTTAGCTCTTGCCAGCTAAGTCTTTTGTCATTTCTCAACTTTAGTTCTTTTCAGTGTTTAACTCCTTGTTAGCTCAGTCGACACTTCAATTCTCCTCAGGCATCTCCATTGGGGTTGTTTGTCCATTGGGCAACACGGTGAAGTTCTGCTCAGGTTAATTTGGTTCTTCTCATCGGTAATGCCTTCTTAGGTATCACTGTGACTTTCCTCTCGGGGTTCTCTATCCATCGGGGTGCACTAACCGTCGATGTTTGTTGTCACTTAGTGAATATTGATCTTTTATGCATTACTACAAGCATAACCTTTATCTCTCAAGTTCTCTGAAGTCTTTGACACTATGCATATAACCAATCAGATTATATCTAATTGACATCAATGACAATACAATACATTAACTGATTTAATGTCTTGCATTAACTTTCTGCAGCTTGGTGATCATCAAATTAACATCTTCAAGCATTCAATCAGTTATAGTTCATCAGTGTGCTTATTGCTATTTTATTTAACATTGCTCAATATTATTGAAGTTTCTAAAGGAAGTTAAAAGTTTTATTTTTCCTATGATTACTGATTCTCTTCCCCTCTCAATAATAACTGTACTCCAATAATTGGTATCAGAACCATCCACTAACTTTACGGTTTTCTTGGTTTAGATAGTACACTATGGCTTGTCAAGAAGGGTTATCAAGGTTTAGAACACCATTTTTTGATGGATCTGATTATGCATTCTAGAAGTATAGAATGAGGTGTCATTTTAAGTCATTAGGATATGATGTGTAGGAAACCACACAAACAACTTATACTAAAACTACACCTCTTTCGTCTGCTGATTGGAAAAAATTCTATGAGAATGATGAAAAGGAATCAAATGCAATATTTTATGGTCTATAAAATGATGTTTTAATTAAAATTATGGATTGTGAAACTTCTTTTAGTATATGGAAAAAGTTGTCAAATATTAATGAGGGAGACAAAACTGTCAAAGAAGAAAAATTTGAAGCCTATAGAGATAGGTTTGAAAGTTTAAAAATCATTGAAGAGAAGAATTTTTTTGACTATTTTCTTTCTGTTTGTGATGTTTTTAACTCCATTCGAGGCTTAGGTGAAACTTTGGAAGAAACTATAGTGGTTAAGAAGGTTTTGAGATCACTCACATCAAAGTATGATTCTAAGATTTCCGCGGTTGAAGAAAGAGATGTAAACAAGGTAACTCTTGATACTTTTCATGGTCTTTTTACTCTATATAAAATGATAATTTCATCCGATCTATCTAAAAATGAATCTATATTTGAGTGTGCTAAAATAGAATCTAATTCCAAGTATGATCAAATTGATAATTCTAAATTTTATTTTATTAGTAAACTTAGAAGAGGTTGAGGAAGGTATAAAGGCAAACTACCATTCAAGTGTTTCTTTTGTGGAAGGTCATTATGTAGCTCAATGTCCTAATAAAGATAGTGAAAGTGATGAGGAAGATAACAATAATACATTCAAGAAAAATAAATAACAAAGATTTAAGAAGAGAAATAGTTTTAGAAAGGACAAGGCTTTGGTTGTAGATGTAATTGATAGTGGTTTAGATGAACCTATAGAAGGAAATGAAGAAATTTTATTTATGGCTATTAAGGAACCTCAGAAAAATTCTTATTTAGGAAATTTAGAATCTGAAATAGATTATCAAGGGGAATTAAAATCATCTCTAAAAGAAATTAAGAAGGTTAAAAAGGAAGCAAATTATTTAAAGAAAAAAAAAAAAATGATTCAGAGTTCATTTCTTTTTAGAAAAATTTAGATAGAGGAGAATAGATGTATTCTTGAGGCTACTCAAGAAACTATTAAAACCAAAGATAAAAATTGTGATGCTCTTGAAAAAGAAATTATATTTTTGAGAAAACAATTGAATAAAGTCCTAGATATTAATCTTGGAGAAACCTCTAAAGAAGGTAAAAAAAAAAGAAAATAGAGGCTCAATACTGTGATAAATGTAACATCATTCTAAATAATCCAAATGATTATAATTTTTTTCTTAAAATAAACACAATTTGACTCAATGGAAAGCTTTATCAGTTTCTAACTAAAATTCAATGTTATAAATGTGCTCAGTTTGGACATATAGAAAGATTTTGTCAAGTTTATGTTAGGATTGGATAATACTGAGAGGGGGGGTGAATCAGTGCTATAGCACTTAATTAATTTATTCAACCATTTAAACATTAACCATAAACTTGCAGTAAAGAAAATAACATAAGAAAATGACACAGTACTCATAACACCATATTTTGTTTTCAACGAAACCGTGGCCAAGGGAAAACCTTGGTGGGGATGGTACCCTCAAGAATGTACTAAAGTATAATGTCCTTTTTAGGAGACCTAGCCCTATTAGGAGCTGAATATTACATAGCACATTTCCTTATTAAAGGAATTACAACCCTGTTAAAGGTTCACAACACCCTCTTAGGGGCCAACTGAGCTTACAACTCTTATAAAGTAATTCAGTTTACAAAGTGTTCTCAGTCATGAACAAAACAAGCAACACTAGTGCTTAGATAGTTCCTTTATAGCTCTTCAATGATATCTACCATTCTCTTCTTTGTTATTCACTCAACAACTCATCCAACTAACCATCAACAACCTCATATCTTTATCAAAAAGATCTTACATATATATCTCACAACTTTAGAAAGTCGGCTCCCAATATGAATATTACAAATATTACAAAGTCAACCTTCAATACAAAATACATTTAATATAGTAAATATTAAATGCATAGTTAGAGCTGTTTCATAGTCAATTTTTAGGTTATCCACAACCAAAATCCAACTTTAATTACCTGGAGTCCAAGTCATACTCCCTCAATCTTTGCTACTGTCCAACTGCTCTGTATCATTGTTCTGTTGCAGTCTGTCTGTCTTTAATTATTTCTAACTCACTGTAGACATAACCAAAACCAAATAGATCTTAGGTGGAGGTCATACATACCCCATACTATCTTCCTCTAAGCTCTCTTTCCCTAATTCATTGATCTCAAACTTTGATATCCAAAATACTTCTCTAATTCTGCTTCTATACTTAGTCAATTTTTGAATCAACAAAACTTATCTTTATAGAAATCAATTTGAAACCCATATGTGTTTCCATAAATGACATCCAAAAAGTGAATCACATTTAAAAAATTGATCACTTGCCAACAATTTCTTCTAAAAATATAACAGATTTTGTGCCTAAAAAAAAATCTTTTTGGGAGACCTAAAAAGGTTTCTATGTGATGCAGGAGTATCTTAGGATCTTGGCAATCTTGCACCAAAAAAATATATTTTCTTAGTTTGTTTTCTATTTTGTTCCAGTTGGGTTGTTTTTGGCATTTTTGGTGGCAGTCAATCTATTCTTGTTATTTTTAGTTATGATCATGACATCGTGTTCTTGGCTTAGTCCTAGAGCTTATCCTATGATCACAACTTATTTGGTTTCATCTTGCAAAAGTTATGGAAGATTCTTCTTGTATCCCTCTTGTTCTTCATTTCCTGGCTGGTGGTTGATATTTTTGATCAGTTTATGATCTTCCAGTTGGTTTTTCCAGGCGTGATCGCATTAGTTCATTATTATGTTAGAGGCCAACTTTGTTATGTGATTGCTTCACTTAAATATTTCATTGGATATTTTTCTGTAGATTTGGGTCCTAACCTATTTGGGTATAATTTATTTACTCATTTCTTGGGGAATGTAATATTTTCATGGTTGACTGATAATTTTAATTGTTTTATAAGCTTATGGACTTGTTTCTAAGGGGTAGGATGATCTCATAAGATTATTTGGCATCTCTAGGATATAATTTGGAGGGTTTTTAGTGTAATCAGGCCTGTGTACTTGACATGTATGACTGGCATGTGAAACGACATGTTGTAGATCTGTTGTAAATGAGTTTTGATGATAATAAGAATCTAAATATCTTGTTTTACCTAATTTTTCATATTTTCTTCCATTGTGTATGTTGGATGCAAGGGTTGGACTGATATCCTTGAGGTTTCCCCATCCTTGACTGCATTAGGTGGTATCAGAGCAAGGTTGATGAATGAACAAGATTGAGGTCAAATAAGGTAGAGATTCTTGTGTTGGCAGATCTGACTTACTAACTTGTGAAGCCCTATACCCATTGATTGTGAGGAGTCAGAGTGTAGATCTGACTTGAAATCACATAGGACTAGTACAAGGTGACTAGGAAGGATTTTCAGCTGCTGCTATTGGGTTTTTAGTGTTGAAGGCATATCAATTGGAGGGAGGTTGCTTGTGTGTTTTATAGTTCATCGATTAGAAGAGAATCTTGTGATAGATCACTAGTGGAGAGACAGTTGCACCTAAGGATTGGAAGATGCCACCTTGAAGGATGAACCCTAGAAGGATAAAAAAAATAATGGAAGACTTTAAGGTTTAGACAAGGAATGTGATCATAAGTGTTTTGACAAGATTGAGAAGGAATCCTAAGAATGAAGAGGAATTTGAGGAGGCTTCTGAAGATCTTGAGACTATAGATGATGAGATCCCTGTAGATGGGGAGAGATTAATGAGATTTGTGGAACAAGTAAGTAAAGTTCATAAGATAGATGTTTCTAATTTCACCAGTTCATTGCATCTTGAAGATTTGATAGACTGGATTGGAGAGTTAGAATATTTATTTGAGCTTGAAGATATCGGAGATCCATAGAGGGTTAGGTTAGAACAAACTAGGTTGAAGGGTCATGCTTACTTGTGATAGAAGGAATTTAAAAAGGGTAGAGAAGAGCATGGTGAGACAAAAATCACTAGATGGAAGGTGATGGTTTCTAGGTTAAAAGATAAATTCATTACCGAGGATTATGAATTTGAGTTGTTCAAGAAGTTGCATAATTTGAGAGAAAAAGACATGAGTGTGGAGGACTATACAGAGGAGTTATAAAAGATGACTATCAGATCTAGTCACAAGGAGGTCTCGAAGGATAAGGTGGACATGTATGTTAATGGTCTGAGATTTAATATTCAAGATGAGTTGAGTAGGTTGAGGATTAGTATTATTGAGGATGCTTATTAGTACACATTAAGGGAAAAATATAAGTTGAAGAGGAGACATGGTAACCTTAGAAGAAAGGAAAAGCAAGTTAGCAATAATGGAAATAGAAGAAAACCACTGAAGCTAAATAAGATCATAAGATACCTAGAAGAGGGAATGGTAGTAAAGAGTTCAAAGGCATTTGTTTCAAATGTGGTGGCATAGGAAAAAGGGATTTTCAATGATCTGAGTGATCTAGTAAGAACATGGGAAAAAAAATCTTATGGCACATGAGGAACAAACTACTAGTGAATTTGTGGAAAATGAAGCCGAGCCTGAGATAAGAGAGTCTCTTATTCTTAGGAGAGTTATGTTGAGTAAGAGGGAATTTGAACCTTTACAAAGGAGGAAATTTTTTTAGGAATATTTGTAAATGAGGAGTTAACTATTGTAAAATTTTTATGGATAGTGGTAGTAGTAATAACTAGGTATCATAAGAGATGGTGAAAAATCTAGAATTGAAGAGGTTTAAACATCCTTGTCCTTATGGGATAGGTTTGTTTTCAGATGATGATATGGCGGAGGTGAGAGATAAATGTTTGGTTAACTTCAACATTGGACCTTAGAGAGATGAAGTGTTATGTGATGTGGTGTCTATGAGTTATTGTCATATTCTATTGGGAAGACCTTGGAAATTTGATAGAGGAGCTATTCATGATTGCAGAAGAAATTTGGTCACAATAGAGAAGGATGGACATGATTTTACTTTAGTTCCTTTGAAGGAAGAAGAAGAAGGAAGTGCAAGGAATTTGAGTATGGTAAAGGGTTATGGTTTAGAGAAGCATATAATATAGGTTAGCATAGATAAAAAGAAGGATCTTGAGGTAGATGTGGTGAAGGCAAGTTAGTATCTGATTGTAAGAAGGGTAAAGTGGAACAACATGCGACTTTGGTTGTTGAACAAATGAGGGTTTATAATAGAGGTAGATTGGTTATGGAAAAGGGAAGATGCAGTGATCTAGGATTTGGTATTTATAGGAGGTATGAAGAAGTGACTATAGAGAGGAGTAAGTTGATGGATCTGATAGAGGAGAGTGCAGAGGTGCAGAGGTAGAGAGTTGCAGATAAAGAGGAGGTTTGGATAAAAAAACAAGCATGAGATTTATGTTCCAAGGATTTCCAAATGTTCATAAGATTCTCTTATGAAAAATTTTCTTTTACCTGGGGTGTCTGATTTAGGAGCATCTTAGGATCTTGGCAATATTGCATCAAACAAAAATATTTGCTTAGTTTTTTTTTCATTATGTTCTAGTTGGGAATTTTTTAGTGTTTTTGGTGGAGACTGATCTGTGCTTGTTATTTTTGGTTGTGGTCATGACATCATGCTCTTGGATTAGTCCTAGAGCTTATCCTATGATGAAAAATCATTTGGTTTCATCTCGCGGAAGTTATGGAAGATTCTTCATGTATCTGTCTTGTTCTTAATTTCCTGGTTGGTGATTGATTTTTCTGATCAGTTTTCAATCTTTCAGTTAGTTTTTCTGGGTGCGATCGTATTAGTTCATTATTACGTTAGAGGCCAAATTTTTTATGTGATCACTTCACTTAAATATTTCATTGGAGATTGTTCTTTATATTTGGGTCTTGACCTATTTGGGTGTAATGTATTTACTCATTTCTCGGGGAATGTAATATTTTCATGGTCGACCGATAATTATAATTACTTTAAGCTTATAGATTTGTTTCTAAGGGGAAATGCGATCTCAAAATATTATTTAGCATATATTGGATAGGATTTGGAGGGTTTTTAGTGTAATCAAGGCTGTGTGATGGGCATGTATGACTGGCATATGAAATGATATGTTGCAGATATGTTGTAAATGAGTTTTGATGATAATAAGAATCTGGATCTCTTGTTTTCTTCCATTGTGTATGTTGGCTGCAAGGGTTGGACTGATCTCCTTGAGGTTTATCCATCCTTGAGTGGATCACTATGAATACTCAATCACGTTTTCTTTCCAAAATAGAAGATTTTTGGATGCTAGATAGTGGATTCTCACATCATCTAACTTGAGACAAAAATAAGTTTGTAAAATTTGATTTATTTGATGCTGGAATAGTTAGATTTGGTGATAATAAATGTTTTGAGATCAAAGGATCAGGTAAAATTCAGCTAGATGATAATATCATATTTGCCAATGTTTATTGTTAAGGGAATGGTTCAAAATTTATTGAGTGTAATTCAAATTTGTGAACAAAATTTCACAGTTATTTTTATAGCATCTAGGTGTCATATTTTGAAAGAAAATGGTAAAAGTGTGTGCTATAGGATTCAAAACCAAAAGTAATGTGTATTGTTTACAAAGAATGTTAATTAAAACCAATAATGAAATATTTATGGTTAGTGAAATAGGAGAATGTTCTGATAAAATAAACACTATAGATTATAAAGGTCAGTTAATAGAAGCAAAAAGGGAGATTACCAGACTTACACAATAAATTGATAAATTAGAAGTTCGTCTTGCAGAATGTCAAACTTCAAAAAATGAGTTGGACAATACAAATACATATCTTTGTTCACAAATAGAAGACATTTTTAAAAAGGAAATGAAAGTAAGAAAACATCTTACAGAAAAATTCAAGAAGTTTGACAAGGATGTTTCTTAGATAAAATAAAAGTTAGCTAAATATACTAAAAAATGTTTCTTAAGGAACACACATGTTTCATGAGAAATCACCTACTACTAGATATGTCACATCAAAATGTTTATACATTTGATTCAGGTCAAAAGATCAAGATATTTACTGTTACATAGTGGATAAATACTTAATTTAAAGGATCTAAATCCTTTATCATTTGAATAAAAAATTGACAATTTTTAGAAGGATCATTCAGAATAAAGTATGACTTGCTACAAGTGTAGTTGTCATTGCACAAAAAGATCAGGCTGCCAATGCCTGATACAACCACTAGAATTATAGATTCTACAGGAGGCAGTTAGTCCCTTGTCACAAATCTTGAGGGTAGCACTAACCATTTTGTCAACAATCTCCTCCTCAGTGTTACTCGAGGAGATTCAAACCTGTGACCAAACTCTGATACTACTTGTTACAAGTGTGGTTGATTTTGCACCAAAAGATTGACCTATCAATGCTCGATACAACCAATAGACTTATAGAATCTATAGGAGGCAGTTAGTCCCTTGTCACAAATCCCAAGGAGAGTGCTCACTATTTTTCAACATGACTATACTATATTTTCTGATTTAAAATATAGTTAAATTTTTTTAGTAGCAATTTTTAAGGTGTTTTCCCTAATTATGATTTTCTCATTTCAATATACTTGATAAGGCATATTTATGCCATCTTTTTTAATTTTGAGGATAGTTTTTGCCATGTCTTGTTTCCTAGTTTCATTATACTTTTATCCAAAATAATCTGTTATCTTTATGATATTAAGTGGCATGCAACCACAAAGACATTTGACATGTTTTTAAGAATTTGACATGCATACCTATCCATAAATGCTATATTAAATATGATAATTCTATGATTATATTTTTATAAGTAAATAGCTATTTGAATGAAAATGTATGCATGTGTGTTTGGTTGATTTTATCTTGGATGTCTTGTGTGTTAGACAATCAGACTCGGTCTTGTAGTGAGCCGATCAACAAAGGGGTTAATACAAGTCATGTTACAGTTGTAAGAAGGTGAAGGTGGCAGAAAATTAATGAGGATCAAGTTAAGAATTTATCCCATTCTTACAAAGATCTAGGAATTAGTGAGAGGCTAGATATGTTCTTTTATGTTGTGACACTTCCTTTCCTACTATTCTAGATATCTCTTTCCCTCTTTCTAGATATATAATAAAGTCTCCATTTGTTTTAAGGTGTGAGAATTTAGATATTAGATGTTTTTCCTTTAAATAAAGCCCCACTCCTACATGAGAAGGAGGGCGTTGTTAGATTTCAAAAGATATAGTTTCCATTTTATTATTTTCTAGCTTTCATGAATACAATTGTACTTTGCTCTTGAATCAATGATAGTGAAGTGTTGAAAGTGAATATTGTGTAATTGAGTTTTGGATACTCACCCAAGGGGGCCCACTTGGTGAGGAATCCACATTAGTTAGAATCATTTTTGTATTTTTCATTCCTACATCTTGTTGTTTCAATTCTAAAGTTGAGACATTGTGGTTTGGAATTTCAAGCTTTTTTATTTTTCAAGATTTAATACTTCTGCATTAATTTTTCAAGAATTACATTTCTTGCAGCCATAGACTAACTTTCCTTTCAAGCAATTTTTTGTCCTACAGAAATAGTGTGGTCTGATTCAATTCTTGGTGCATATATCTTCCTGGCCCGTTTCAAGTATCACATTCATGGGTTGATAATTAAATGAGTTTTTATGATAAGGATGATAGATGCTCAGAAGGATTTCCAATCCATTCATCCTAGTGATAAACCTAGTTTCTAATCCCTTTCTAAAACTGGTAATGTTTGGCACTATTGCTGGGTACAGTGCCGAGACAAGTGTTAACTCAACCATTTGTAGAATTTGCTTTATTTTATGCTTTCATTATCCTATTTTGAGTAAAGTACAATTCACCTCCAAAAATTTCCCAACCAAATACCACAAAACCTCATTCCAACTGTATGCATAGAAGAAGAAGAGACGCTCTAGGAAGGCACTTGCAAAATTACCTTGACAACCAATTAGGAGAAATCTTTGTACCAGAAGAAGAAGAAGAGGGTCAATTTTTTAATGCCATTGTAAACCTTCATGTTTCATCATCATCATCGTCAAGTCCAGAAGGTGAACCATTGGTCTTTTACCTTCCTGAAGAACCACCTAAGTTTAATCCTTTTTCTAAAGCCTTGGCCAATCCAAGAATTCAATACTCTGAGCATCAAGAAAATGAAAATCCATTTCCTTTAGTCATCTACCAGCCTCAGAGTCAACCTCAAGGTCCACCCAGGATGGAGAATCCTCCTACTTTTCCATTTCTAATCACTAATTAGCGTGACAACAATAATCTCAAGAATATTCCATCTTTGGCCCTCCCAAAATTTTATGGACTCATGAGAGAGGACCCAAATATGTTTCTCTTCAAGTTTTATATCCTCTATCATATTTATGACTACACCAAAGATCCCCATAGGCTCAACTTGTTTCCCTCAACTTTGAAGGAGTCTACTTTGAGGTGGTTTGTGGGCTTAGGCCAAGATGTCATCCGTGATTGGGATGAAATGAAGAGTTATTTCTTGTGAAAGTATAAGGAGTACTGCATAGGAAATGATATGAGGGGGACAACATTTTTTAGATGACATATAAAGAGGATGAGAGCCTGAAATATTATGTGACAATATTTTTGTTTAGTTTGCAAAAAAACACTCAACATCATCTCAACAAGGAGTCCCAAAAGTTACTCTTCCTAAGGGGTATTAATGAAGGTTACATAGAAGCATTGGACTTGATGGCAGGAGGAGATATCACCCCATCTACATGGGATGATATAAAAAAATATCTACCTCAATTAATCCAGTGCTGTCGTTAAGAAAGGCTGCAGATATAGAGCCACTACAGGAAAAACATGTTAGGATTAAGTAATATTGAGAGGGGGGGGTGAATCAGTATTACAACACTTTAAACATGAACTTAATAAATTCCAACTTAACCATATTGTTACCCTAATTTACAGCACACATCAAAATAACAACAAATAGAAAAAATTGCATTTTTAGAAGAGGCCAATTAATACTATGCTTCATATATTATTAATCAACATTTTGTCATTACATTCATTGTCAAAAGTTATCATTTGTACTCTAAGAGTTGATCACATTCCAGAATTTCTAATTTATAATTGATCAATTACATTGTGCATTCAAAATTGAATGTAATGTACAAGTCTCATTTCATCTTCCTTTTCATGTCAAATAAATAGTACATTGCAGGATAGAAAGCATGATAGAAAGTATGGAGTAGGTGTCCCCTGCGTTGCCTTGTGGTTGGTTGCTTGATGGTTGACTATTAGATTCTAGGTCTTCATAGTCCATGTCTCCATCTACATTTAGGTCTTTTAGGATTCAACCTGCATCATGAGATAAAGTGGGGTGTTAGATCTAGTTGGATCTAAGCAATACATGGAACACAAACAACATACAATCAATTCTTCTAATGCTGCATATCAATCTGATGAAATCAATGTAACAAGAAAATATTTGTCCATAATATCTAAAAAATAGTATTAAAGGGACTTGTTCTAAACATGAAACCTTTTTCTATTTATGATCACTTTGATGAATGTTATTCTTTTCTCTATAATCAGATATCTGAATGAAAGGAACTTGACATTTCCATCTGAGAAACCTTTTTCAAAATTTGATCAACCTGTTAGGATAGTAAATACAAATGAATTCACCAACATTCATAAATGGGTGTCATCTTGGATGACACTCACCTACAAACATTAATGAATTTATTCTATCTACTGTCCTAACAAATTGACTGGTGATATATGTGCAAAAAGTGGTCATGTGATTAAATGCAAAAAGCAAAAATTAAATAGAGTGGATGTCACGAGCCCATGCTCGAACTTCACATAAGTCATTAAATGAAAGAAAGATGGTTTACATTTCAAGGGGTTACTGCTCACATACTGAATGCAAAAGAAGATGCAAATACAAAAAGAGTTCAAAAGATGCTACAGAGGCACATGAGAAAAGAAAGATTTATGATAAATTGGAGAAATGCAAAATTGAAAGAATCTAAAGTTCACTATCTTCATACAAATAAGAGAGTTTAAGAGATGTTGTTATAGTAAGTACATCTTCATGTCTTTAGACAATAGTTAAAATTTCATCTTTGAAGATCAAGATTGAAAATCCCATACCTAAGGATTGAGCATATTTTCTATGACATGAAAGGATACTATTATGTGTGTTTAAAAAGTTGAATCTGCAAAGTGAAATATGCATAACAAGAAATGAGAAAGCTTCAAGTACAGAACAAAGATCAAAGGTTTCAGTATCAACATGTTTTATACCTTCATAATAATAAAAAATGTACAGAAGACAGACATTATGAATAGAATATCAGTAATTATCCATCCAAAAAATTCATAAGATGCTGATTTTGAAAAGATACAGTTTCATGCCTTCGGATGAATTTTCAAGAGATATCTGTATACAGGGTGTTTAAATATACATCTTATGTTGTTGTTTTGAAAGATAATGTTCATGATTAAATGCAGGGTTTTACATTCATGATAATAGAACATCTATGCCAGTTAGGGTTTTTAGTTTGAGTATGACCCATGGGAGTCACGAGCCCATGCTTGAACCCCATGGGTAAGATCTTATATGCATTTAAAAGAAACAATATTTTTTTACACTGACTGCATTAACATTTTCATAAATGTAAACATGTTGTGGTTTCATTTTTTGCTCATATTTTTACCAGGTGAAAATAAATATTTTGTTTTTACAAGCATGCTGGAAAGAGAGTTTTTTTTTGTGTTTTTTAGACAAAACAGAGTAAAAGAATATTCAGCTCGAACATAGAAGCATTTTTTATGCTTACTAAAAAGTTGTGTTCGAAGACAGCAAGAGAATGCTTTTAAAAGCATTTAGTAGAGTAGTCATAAAACCCATGTTTCATTACAAGTCCAAACAAGCATCAAGACAGACAACTGCAACTGCATCTTCAAAGACCAGCTCAAAATCCATGTGGGTGTTTTAACTATAGTCGACATCAAGAAAAGCCTAAGTAATGATTATAATGGTGGAGTCGACAACAAACAAAGACACAAAGAAAAGAAAGAACTCATTGATTATCAGCTATAGCAACGTATTCATATTTTACATTTGAAAATGCAGTGAGAAATATAATAAAGATATCTTATCTGAAGAGGCCAAGTGTCATGAATAGGAGACCAACAGAGGAGTGGTGTCGAGTTGTATTCGAAGAACAAACAGTGGTGGCCTCAGTGTTTTCTCCCAACTCCATGTTGCACTGTGAACTGGGGATGAGTCTAAAGCTGTGGAAGAGACATCCCCAGTCCAAAGCCAAAACTCATGGGTATCTCTCCATCTCAACCACAACTTAGATTAATTCCAAGCTTGCAGTGGTGGTTCAACCAAATATCAACTCCAAAATCCCAAGTTACAAGCATGAATGCAGCGCCATTTGTCATGGCTTTGAAACACTTCACCTCCAAGATTGTTCCAACATTCTAAGTTGAAGTTAACCCACTGTAAAACCCAAGTTCAAGAAAATGGAAGACCAAAAGGCGCAACATTTTAGAAGGAGAAAATAATAGGAAGATGCCATGTATTATGAAAAATAAAAAACTACATGAATCCCAAGTTTCATCACAAAGTGGAGGCAAATTTTATTGCAGAAGATCAGGGTTCAGATTCAACATGGCGGCACCACAAAGGAAAACCCTAAGATGCAAAATGAAATCGATAAAGCAAATGCATTGTGTTTTACCAAAGACTGGAGTTTGCTGACAAGTGAAGTAAATGCTATGTTAGTTGCTAGTCTATCAACATCTCCTCCACAATGCCACGATGGTACTTTTGGTGCCACAAAGTATAGCAACTATCTTTTCCATGGAGATGGTCATGTCGACAACAAACTATGGTGATCAAACAAACTATAGTTACATCCAGTGCTCTAGTATGGTGTTGGCAGAGTTATGATTGGCTATGATGCCAAGTTGCTAGGGGTTATATCCCTTTATAGTTATGTATTCGAGTTTAGGGTTTTTAGAATTTGAATGTCATGTATTCGAATAAGGTTGATAAAGTTATAATGATATATATTTTATTTATCAACATTAGGGGTGCTAGACTTAAGGTTGGATTTAGGGGATTTGTTAAGCCACATAGTCTAGTATCTTGCTATTATGGTGGGCTTTTGGGGGGAAATATTTTTGAAATAAGCCATGTTGGCTATTTAGTAGATCCTTCAGCTTCATTTTGGTGGGGGGAGTCAAATTGTGAAGAGAAGAGCTTTAGTGAATTTCTTATTCCTATAAGCTATCTGTTTATGCTTTTGTAACCACTGTTAGTTCATGCTTGTGATTTTGATTTTGTGCAAGAGGATGCTTGTATTCCTTGTAATTATTTTGAAATTTACACATGTAACTGTATACAGATTTTGAGAAGAATATAGTTGCCCCACTTTTTCATACATCTGGTTGTGATCATTTGTTGAAATCCTATTCAATTTTCTGTAATTCAAGTGTAGTACATCTATAGTATGGATTAGTGGATTGTATCCTTTTCCTATTCTAGATTACAAAATATAAGCCTTTTGCAAAAAATGTATGTTGTTGATAGTAGGATTGCTATTTGTGGTTAAACCCTAGTAGTGACCTTCTAATTAGCCTATGTATTGGATAGTGAGTGATATTGCAGAGATCATTAGGGTATGTTAAGTGAGTGTCAGTTTGAAGCTTTGAGAGATCTAAATCTATTTGGTGTATCACCTTTTCAAGTTTTATTCATGCAATTTTAGTTAGAGTTTCTCCCTTTCCCTTTTTCAAAATCAGGAGAGGATAGTATAAAATTGATACCCAAATTCAATAGGAATCAGCCTAGAATCTGGAGACTCTTCCTCATCCATAGTTTACCCACAGCTAGAGGAAGTTTCCATTGTCAGATAGAATTGTCATGAAGCCCTGATGCCTAATTTAGGGTGACAATTCTAAGCCTGAACACATATAATTATTGAAATGAAAAGAAAATAAGCACACAACACATAACTCATTACACCATGAATTGTTGTCGAGGAAACCTTGGCCAAGGGAAAAACCCAGTGGGGATGGTACCCAAAAATATGCACTAAAAGTATAGTGTCCCTTTTAGGAGACCTAGCCCTATTAGGAGCTGAATATTACATTAGTACATTTCCCTGTTAGGGGCATACAAAATCCTATTAAAGGTATACTGAGCACACCGCTCTTACAATCAGAAATAGTTATCTTATAATCAATTCTCATTACTGAACATTACAAGCATCAGCTATTCTTAGATAGTTCTAGTTTTAGCTCACATATGTCTTACATCATAATACATCCATGCATTCCAGCTACTTCATATCATCTCATCTCTTATCTTCTTTTCTTTACAATTAGCTCTTCATATGTATATATGTATTACATTATTTTGTCATCTCTCTAATACATTACAAAATAGAATTAATATATAATCAAAGAGTAAATACAAATTTGGCAACCTTATACTACCAAAGAATAGGTAATCTACAATCACAATACAACTTAACATGCTAGGAGTCTACGTCATACTCCCTCAATTATCGCGATTGTTCACCTACCCTGTATCCCTATTACTCTGTCTTTGCATGAATTCAAGATACTGTAACTCTCTATGATAATCACAAAAACTGAAGAAACCTTACCAAAAGGTCATACATACTCTAAAATGTCTTCTTCTAAGCTCACATGTCCCCATGCATCATATATTATCTTCGCTGTCTAAAAATTTACTGCTATACTCTGTATTTCTATTTACTATACTTAGTCATTTTGCTATTTGTATATCCAAAACTATAAACAACTTCAAGAAACATCATTGTAGATGTGTTTCCATAATTGAAAACCCTCAAGTGTATCATATCACTCTAGAAATGCATCACTTTCCAACAATATCTCCCTTTGGCATTGATGGCAACACTTAGTGAAAAATGACTAAGTGTCAATACCAAAAAGATATATGTACATTTTCATCTCTTCTTCAATTCTTCTTTGTACATATATCTCTTTACATATATCCATTTTTCATTTCTTCTCTTCTCTCCCTTTGACATCAATGGAAAAGGTATACAAAAATGTAGAATGTATCAAAATTGTACTACTTCTTACCAGAGAATTAAACCATCTTCAATATATCTCAGAAAGAGTCTTCCAAGACCTTCACTTCCTTTGCCCAGGTCTTCACCAAATCTAACTTACATGAATCATTTTTTTCAATGCAAATGAAGAGGTCTTTGCTTCCTTTAGGTCAGTAGACATATTTTCTATAAGGGCCTATGATGTCTTCTCCATGTCAGAGATATGGACCTCAAGAATTTATAGCTTGGGAGTGATTAGATTCTTCAACAAACCAAATATTTCCATAACTCTCCCTCTTTTAGTATCAAGAACACCCAGTTTGTCCAAAATATTGGACACCTCTCTATCCAACTCCAATACAGATTGTGAGGAGGTCTTACAATTGTCCATCAACTTATCCAAAGTAGATCTATCCTTTTCCACTATGTCCTCAATGTTTTTGGCATGTCTAATAGGGTTTATACAGTAATTGTATAACTTCCTTCCTTGTGTGACAACCTTTTTCCTCTAATGTGGTCTTGTTTAGTATGCCCAAGTCCCCATAAATAGACTTACACACTTCCACCAATTTCTTCATGAGATATTTATTTTCAACCTTCTCTTCTGCAATCTTCTCTAAAGACTCATAGTGACCATCAAAGTCATCTAGTGCCTTGTTCAAGTTCTCTGCATCATCTTTTCCCTGAAAAACAATAGGTGCTGGAAGTAGTTTTTTCAAAGTGTCAACTACTCTTGTCATTACCTTAGTCTTCTTCTTTCCTTTCTGCTCATATATTTCTTTAGCTTTACTAAATGTGATGAAGGATAAATTCATCAACTCATCCTCATCCATGTTCTCAAAATCAATGCTCAAAGACTTGTCTCCACTTGCCAACAATAAAGGTGAAGAATCCTCAACCTTAATCACTGTATCTTCCATTGTTGCATCAATGTTTTCTTTCTGAATTTTTTTCTCTATCATATCCTTGTCACTGATTCCTCCAATGTATGTATTCTCCACAAAGGGGTCATTCACATCTTGAAAAGTTTCCATTGACACAGGTACACCATAAACATAAAAATGTGGTTGCTTCATAATACTTACATACTGACTAGCATCTTCTCTCATTGGTTTATCAAGATTTATCTAAACTTTCCTTGATGATTCTCCTTTTTCAATGGATTTGGGATTAGGAGGCTTAGGTGGTGAGATGTCCTTAGTTTCAGTTCCCATTAACACCTTTTCTATATCTTTCTATGTCTCCTTAGTAACTTCATCATATCTTCCTCCCATTATCTTCACTAGTCTTATTTTGGTTCTCAATAGGAGTTTAATTTCATTTAATATCTTCTACATTTCTTTGATAGATACAACATGCAACATGCCTTCAATTTATTGTTCTCTAATCACTTCATCTTCCTTTTGTGCTAATTGCTTCCTTATCTCTAATTTCTCATACAATTCCTCAAGTATACTACCTTCTATCTCTAGCAAACTCTTTTTAAAGACAAGTAAATGTTTAATAACCATGTCTTTAATCAAAAGTTTGTCAGATGCCTCATACCTGTCATAGTATTTGTTAATGAAACAAGCTTCCCTTTCTCAATAATCCTCCTCTCCAGCATTTTTGTCATGCCCAAAAATTCGTGCCCAAAAATGCAACAACTTTTTTTTTAAAGGTAAAATTAAAGCCAAGAGGGTCCAAGGGGAATCATGACTATGTGTCAACCTCCCTCAACCCAAGGTCACCTTCTGAAGATAAAGATACACAAGGTGCCATTTAATTACAAATCTCCCTAGAGTAAAATTTAGGCTAACGTTCGAGGACAATGTAAGGTGAGGTTTTATGAAAATGTGTGTCATCCCTTTTTTATTTTAATAGAGTTTGATGATGTGGAGAGGAAGACTCCCTATGCTTAGTTTCTAGGGACGTTCAGAAAATATGGAAGGTTGATAGCTTGAAGATTTTGTATTTAAAACACCCTAAGGCAAGGCACTTTCGTAATATTATTTTAATGATGACCAGTATACTGGCCACATAAAAATAACATTATAAGCCCCTAAGTTTAATTTAAAAACTTTAATTAGATTTTTTCCTTTAATATTTCTCAATTAATTTATTTAATTATCATTTATTTAATGGCTATGTTAAATTTGATTCCGTAGAGAATCTTATAACTAAATGTTAAGGCTAGATAATCGAGTCAAAGGGCTTTGATTATTTTAAAGTCAAACTTTTAAATTTCAATAGTTCAATTAAACGTTTAATTTTACAAAATCCTTGAATTTCCAAAATCCCTATATTAAAAGGTGAACTCATAAGAAATAATAATGTTATTAATTTGCCTGTAGTGTACATCAATACCATACTGATAATCAATTTCTATATTTAGAAGCCGCAAATCAACTATAAAGGTTTTTATAAGTTTTCAAACTAATGTTAAAGAGAAATAAAATTAATTTGATTTTTACTCCCCAACATTACTATACTTATTATAATTGTATTTATCCACTTTAAATATTATTTCATCTCATTTAATAAAAATGAGTTTATCCTTACAATCAATTATTAAAAGAGAAGCTCTAGAGTAACATGGGATTAATCCCTCAAAAAAAAAAAATCTTATAATAAAAAGGGAGGTTACATATAAAAAGTTTCAAATATCATTTTTCCCTCTCATATAGAATCCCTAACCCTAATTCGAAATTAGGGTTAGGGTAAAATATGAGGTAGACAAAATGATCATTTTCTAGTCTCTTCTTCTTCATTTCTTCTTTCCTCTAAACTCTATTTTTTTTTAAAACTTGGTAGTTGCAGGTCTGTAAATCCCATAGAAGGAGAGATACATTGCATTGAAGATATCTTATATGTATATTCCAATATATACACATACATACAATGTAGTGTATATATATATTATAAAATTTGCAGGTCGAGGGCTTTTTTTATCAGTCCCCATGGAGGTGGACTATTCTAATGAAGAGGCGGTGATATTAAAAAAAATAGTGGATTGAAAGGCGGGGTCTATTTTTTTTGGAAGGGTAGTGTATTTTTTTGTGGCGGGGGGGGGGGCCCAACCCNGGGGGGGGGGACCCAACCCACTGCTAGGCGGCCGAGCCCCCACAACCGACACAGTTGGTGGCTCTGCCGCCACTGTGCTGGCCTATGGTGGCCTCGGCCACCACAGCCAGTGGGGAGGGTTTTCCCCTTCCCCCGCGCGACTCTCCTTAGAGAAGCCGCAGGTGTGGTGGGCTTCGGCCCACCCTGCCCCAAAATAATTTTTTTTTGTTATTTTTTTTAAAATAGTTTTTTTTTTTGTTTATTTTTTTTAAATGTATATATATATAGATATATATATATAAATGTGTATATATATTTTTTTATAAAAGGCTAAAGAATAATT
>MU224354.1:2828216-2845415 GCA_018584345.1 Thuja plicata | reverse complement strand
CTAACAAATCTCCATATGATGGTATGGTAAAGGAAATTACAACCAGGATATAAGATTACAATAAAAAAAAAATCTTCAAAAGACCCTTTAACTACATACTAAGATCAAGGTTACAAATCGTTTGAATTCATACTCTTTTAGCAAGAAGTGCAACTAAAACCTCATATTTCCTATGCCTGGCTACAAAGTCTATTTTTCGGTTGTACCCATCTTTCTCATAGGGGTAAAATGCATCTTCACTTTCCCTTCACAAAATTGATAAGTTGAGGTTGACCATGTAGGCTCACCTCCCAACCTAGGCCTTTACAAGGCCACCCCCGAGCTTGGGGATCCAATCTGGAACAGGTTATAAACAGAAACACCCAACAAGAAGGAAATAAAATAGAGAACTCAAACACAAGAAAGCTTCCCAACATTAGGATGAACAAGAGGAAGTATCTCCAAGAGACCTTCCATAATAGGGGTAGTGGTAGACCTCACTGAAGGAGAAAGCCAAGAATAAACATAGAATACACAAGCCTCACATGGACTCGAAAAGGACCATCTTTACAAGATGCTGTCTTGAATAACCTTCTTATACCTCCTAGATGCCTTCAGGCCTTTCTTGGCTTCATGGGTATCATGTTACCCCAAGTTTTTCCCTCATCACATGAGAGACTCTAAATTAACAAGAATCATTTTCATCTACCCCTCCAAGGCTACTCTATCCTCCCAAGGGTGAGTGTACCTTGAAGACCCTTTCAAAATCAATCACAAAATAAAGACATTGAGAAACAAACATTTAAATTTTAAAATTGAAAATAAAGCTTCAAAACACATAGGACTCCATTAATGGAGTCCATGAGTTCAAGAACATACATAAACACAAATAAATAACTTAAAAGAAATCCAACCTTATTCCAAAGGTAAGGTGTGAAGAGGAATGGTGTTGAGCTATCCTTCCTAAGCTCCTTCTCCAAAAACTCCTTCAAACTGAAATCTGTCTCTAAGGTTAGAGAGTGGGTGAACACTCAACTCATCCTAAATCCTTCCCTAAATAGGAAAACCTCCAACAAGATCAAGGCTTAACCCAAAGGTGAGGTAACTCTAACCAATCCTAAACTAATCCACTTCCTAACTCTCCAAGAGTGAAGTCAAAAGAAACTTGGGTAGAAGAGAGAGTGAGGTTAACCAAAGTCACACTCCTCTTCCAAATTCTCTCAAAATTGAAAATGACACTTAAAGGGACCAATAAATAAGTTTAGAGGCTCATTAATGGCAGAAAATGACCCCTAACCCACAGGGTACCAAGTTGGGTGACTAAAAATGACCCCGGTTACCCCCTAGGAGTCCAAAAGACCTTCTAAAACTCACCCTGAAGTTAACCTACGAATTTCTAAGTCAAAGGACTTCTAGAAACTTCTAACCCTGGGGTAAGCTTAGGTACTACTCCTAGATGACCTTAGTTAACCCTTAACTAACCTTGGTTTCCCCTTTATTAGCCATGTCAATAATTAAATTACAGCAATTGCCAAACTTGACACATTAAATTAAAACAAATGACATGACTTATTCACATAAATATTTACTAATTTAATAACACACATGCAAAACACATTTACAAAATAAATACATAAAAATGAGGTCCATGTCTCTTTATATATACAGAACCTTGGAAAGCATGGGTATTTATATAGGTTCCAGTATTGGGTCCCCGATATAGATCCATGGTCAACTTTTCTTGCTCACTCAATGCACACATCAGTAGATCCAAAATGACATGATATGAAACATAACACGACATCAATGATATACATACATATAAACCATATTTTTATTAGAACTAAAATAACCTATCATTGGTTTCCTAAACCAAATTCATCATATTACATTCAAACATTTAAATCCATATAAGACATCAACATAAGCTAAAACTAAATCGAAACATAAGGCATCTCAAAAGTACCCTGATTACAAAATTAGGTGCTGAATATATAACACAGGATTTCACCAATCCTCTAATGTATAAAAAGTCTCTAATAGTCAAAGTATGTCAAAGCATAAACTACTGAAAGCATGAGAACAAAATAGTAAAACTATAACAGTCTAATGTAGGTCTCACATAAGGAAACACAATAATAGCAAGATTTACTCAATATCTATCTTATTGTTGAAGAGAAAATTTATTTACTCTAGAGTCCAATACATTCATATGGAGTTGTCAAATCTATAGATCCTTACAAATAGTTTTACAAGAGATACATAATTTAGCCTCTTAGCTTTAAACAAAACTTTTATCTTCTTGCATATAATTTTGACAAAAGAAACATGACTTTTTTTGCACATAGAAAATAGGTCTCCTTTTCTCCCTAGTTCATTCCAAGCTTCAATAAGGCTTCCAATATCAAATCTGAAAAAAATAAAAAGATAAGGGAAAACTAGAAACCATGGGGCTGCTCTCCACCCAACCTAGGCCTCTTATGAGGCCACCCCTGAGCTGGGGAACCAAACAAAGGTGGGTAACAAACATGCAACAAACAACAACAAAAGAGAAACATGAAGATCTCACATTTAACTCCCATTCCCATAGGCTTTCACAATGGATCACTCAAAGATCCTACAAGGGGTGAAGTAGACCAAGTACCCAAGGGAGAAGGCCAAACCCAAAACTTAAAAAAAAACCAGCCTTCACATGGCTGCCCAAATACTTCATTTCTCACTTTCAACTAGAACAACATCATACCCTTATGACCCCCAAATGAAAAAAAAACAAGGGAGGCTTCATGGAGCCCATACTCCATGCTTTTTCCCTCTCCTCCTTGAGGAAAGACTCTACACCAAGGGCTGTCAAAACTCTTCCACCCCCAAGGCTACTCTTCCCTTCCAAGGGTGAGTGAGCCTTGATACTCCCATTAACAACACATACAAAGAAAATAAAATAAAAGCATTGCAACAACATCAAACATAACAATAACAACAAGATCATGGCTCCAATAAGCCCATAAACACAAACAACATCCATTTTTCAAGAACACATAAGATAACAAGAGAGAGAGTTGCAACAAGTCCACAAACCTAGAATCCAAGCTTAATAAAAGATAGTTGTAGAAGAGCTCCCTTTTAGCCCAATTCCTTCTTCCAAGATCACCAAATCTTTCTATGTCTCTAAGTTAGAGAGTGGGTGTTCAAACTCTCCAACATGGAGAGTTCCCACTAAAAATCCACTAGAAAGCTCATGGGGAGAAGGAAAGTCCTCTAATTGGTCCCTCTTCCCTAAAATCTTACACCTTACTAAAAATAGATCCAAAAAGGGGAACTCCTAAAAGGTGAATTATGTCTAAACACAAATATGGAAGGGTGGTCTATCTAAAGTCAAGCCTCACAAGAGTTGATTTTCGTCCAACTTGGGAAACCAACTTTTTGGAAGGGTCATATGGTCAACTAGAGGCTATCCTAGGGTTAAAATGGCCCTTAACTATTGGTATAACAAGTGGGCTACCTAAAAATGACCCCATTACACCCTTAGACACTTCATAACCCCTCCAAAAGTCCACTTTAAGAGTAATTTCGAAACCCCAATGAGATGACCACACCCCCATCCCTCAAACCTAGGTATGCATATGGGGATTTACTAATGTACTAATCTAAGTACGTGGACAACCATTCCCAAGTTGACATGTCACGGCCTTAAGTACAAAACACAAGTGTCAAATGACATACTACATTTACACATCAGTAGGCCATGTCATATCCACTTAGGCAAAACTTACAAAGGTTTAAGAAATACATTTAAGGATTACATTTCCGCAATCAACCAAATACATTTACGAAAAAAATTACGAAACAACGAGGTCTTGTCTTTCATTAGACGTAACCTTGGCTCAAACTGAGTTCACATATCCCTTTGTTTGGTTCCCTGGATAAAATACCATGGTCTCTTACCTGCACACTCAATTCAAATATCAGTAGTCTGAGGGGATAATATACATCATAAGGAAATAAGCAATATTATGAATTTAATGAAAATATCAACATACTAAGTTTATTACTTAAGATCACAAGAATACATTAATTTCATTTTAAGTATTTAATATAAGGTAAGATTCACATTGCATGAAATCACAATTAAATATCCATTTCTAATAATTCCCAATTTCATCAATAACCCATAATATAATCATAATGTATTACCAAATCAATTGTCTCAGAATAAATATCCATAATAGAAAACATAATATAGTCCATAAGGTGCATCATAAAGCATCATGTGTCCAAAGATCCAAAATGATCAATCCATGACCTAAAGCATAAAATCCATAGGGTCTGCAGTGCATCAAAATATAAAGTATCATAAACTAAATCTATCATAAGAAGAAAAATTGGAAAACTATGATGGGGTTCGGGGTGAGGCCTCACAATTTTCATATCTGGCTTCCAAAGTTGTCTCACATTAGTGGTCTTTTATTCAACTTTCTTCTCTTCTCATTCTATCCTCTATTCCTTAGGAGGTGAGTTTGGTTTAGTGCACCTTGTGTTTCTTATAGGTACTAGCTTTGTTGTCTCTTCTTGCGATGTATTCTATGGTGGTGAGGGTGTAGTTACATCTATCATAGTAGAAGTGGACTAACTATCTGCACAACTTCTGGAAGTGGAAGGGCTGCAGTAGCAGTGCTTGCCAACCCAAAAGCTCTCTCTGTCATCTTATTCCTCACTTCTTGAATTTTCTCTTTGGATATGCCAACCTTAGCTACCAAGTCATCTACTACATTTTCTATTTTCCTCTTTGTTGATTCTCTAGTTTACTCCTCTCTAATCTTTACTAACTTCTCCTCATAAGTTCCCCATCTCTCCTTCGATGAATCAACTTCTAAAGCTAAAATGTGTTCTACTTGCATGATTAGAACTTCAGAAGTTACCTTATAGCCTAGTGGATAACACCATTTATTTATAGGTATAACTTCCACAAAACATACACAATTAGTTTTAACCATGAAACAAATCGAGTCCTTGTATTTTTTTACTATTGCCTCTAGAATTCTTTCCCTTACCTTCATCTCTCTCTGTAGGATTTTTATCATAGAAAACAATTCACCATCTACCCATGTGTTGTTTTGTCTCCTATAACTCTGAGAAATATGAATGGCAGTAGGTATATTGTCTTTCCATGCTCTAGGGTACATACCAGGAAATTTGTGAACAATGTGAATGTACATGTGTACCAACAAAGATCCATATCTGAATCCTTTACTTGTCCTTCTTTATTTGCCTTACATTTTCCAAGAATTGCTATGTGAAGACTCCACATAGGTTATACTTCATGTTTTCCTTCACCATCTTATAAGCCATTAAGATTACGCATGCTGATACAAAATTTAGTCAGCTACTATAATGGAGTTTATAGCCCAAAATCATAGTAATCAATCTTACATCATTTATCATCATTTCTCTCCTATCCCACTGCGAATACGTTAGATTTTTTACCATCTTTTTATTCTCTTCTCAGTAATAGGTACTATACCAATATTGTCCAATCCTATTATGACATGAATTAAGTCACTGCAGATCTTCACAGGATGATCTTCAAGCCATATGAACTAATCATGAACTCTACTCAACATAATCTTTATGCATTATTCTTTGTCAAAGTCATGAAGTTTAGTTATCTTCATAATGCTCAGGTTATTGAGGTGTGCAAACTCATCTTTCATCTTTCCATCATCACCTATCATGCTTTCCATCTCTATAGCAATTTCTTCATCTCCCAAAGATTCAAACTTACAATGTATATATGTCCTAGTATCTTTGACATGTAAAACTTCATAGGGTGTTTGAGAAAATGTGCCTTCGGGGCCATCCTCAGTATATTTGAAAGGGAATTTCTTGAATTTGTACCTAGGTTCCTCTACAAGATAAAAAATAATAGGTGAAGGTTTCACAATCAATCTAAATACCTTTTTACTGTGTAAATGTGAGATCTTTGCTTCAATCAAACTCTTCAATACACTTGCTCCATCTCTTTTTCTGCTCAATACTCTATTCTCCTTAGGATCTTCTTTGCAAATGATGTTTAATCATGTTATTTCAATTATCCTTATACTTTTCTGAGTGAAAAATGACACAGTTCCCAATAAACTCATTTTTGCACATAAGCCAGTTGACTAGAAATCTGGTGATCATAATATATAAATATATAAAGCCATGCAATCATAGATATATATTCAAAAACATTTCTACATAATCTCCCTAAGCTCATAAGAGCTTACTCAAATTTAGGGTCTGGATAGATTTTTGATTTATTATTCCAATGCTCCTCCTAAGTCCATGCTTGGCCATGTAGGTTGATGTAGAAATGTTAGCACCAGGCAAAGAATCAGTAGTATCTACTGACTCTCTCTAAACCTTTTCCTCACTAGATTATTTTACCTTCCATACCTTATTACTGTTGATATCTTTGTTTTCTTGAAACAATTCTCAAATTCACTTCTGTACTCCGCAAGACCCTTACCAATATCACCAATATTCTTCTTTATAATCATAGGAGGTGGTCCTCTTTTGTTGTCAGTTCTATTGTACTTGAAAAATTTTTCTATATGCCTTGGATTGTTACATTTTTAGCATATAGGAGGTGATCTATTCTGATTAACCTGCAACTTGAAATACCTTGCAATGTGCCTAAGGTTATTACATTTGTAACATGTGGTCTTTGCTACTGTATCTTCACTAATGTAATCTTGTTTGTATCTTGATTGATTAGGTTTCCTGCATTCTTCTTTCTTGTGCCCATATGCATAATAGTTAAAGCTATATCTAGATTAAGGTTTGAAAGGGTCTTTACCTCTACAATCTCTTTTCATGTGTCTAACCTTGTTACAACCAAAACATCTACCTCTAAAAGGTCTGATCTATTCTTTAGGTTCTTCAAGAGTAGGTATTTCTCCATCAATCTTTGAATCGGATTTTTCTTCTTGATTCTTTGAGCATTCAACTTCATTGAAGCCAACACTAGTCATGTCTCCTTTAGGTTTCTATCTATGTCTCTATTCATCGGTCAGGTTACTAGTCATGTGAAGTCTCTCAATATGATTCATTTCCTCAAAAAGTTATCCTTTTATGATCTAATTTTATTTCTCCATTTCCAGATACTTGTTCTTGTAGTGTTCAAGTTCAGTCTTTATTTGTCCTATCTGAATATTATCATCCTTCAAGGTTTCTTCAGTTTTTTTCTTATCATCCTTTTCTTGTTGAATCTCTTTATCCATCTATAGTGAAGTAGTTTCATAATCAAGTTTTAAGGTATCTTTCTCTTGCTCAAGCTGCATTATCTGATCTGAATTATCATTGTCTGAATCCTCTTTTATCTTAACCATAAGATATTTTCTCTGACTTATGGAAAGGTCAAATTTTCCTTGTATTTTCTTAATGAATCCCTCTGCTCTTCTTAATTTGAATTTCAAGTCACTATTCTCTACTTTAGCTTTGTCAAGATCTTCAAGTGCTAATTCAAAGTTTTCTTCCAAGATTTTAGAATCTATCTCGATCTCCCTTAAGCTGTTAAAATTTCTTTTTGAGGGCCAAAAGCTCTGATACCAATTGTTAGGATTAAGTAATAATGAGAGGGGGGTGAATTAGTATTACAAAGCTTTAAACATATACTTAATAAATTTCAACTTAACCATATAATTATTGAATTGAAAAGAACATAAACACACAACACATAACTCATAACACCATGAATTGTTATCAAGGAAACCCTGGCCAAGGGAAAACCCTGGTGAGGATGATACTCAAAAATATGCACTAAAAGTATAGTGTCCCTTTTAGGAGACCTAGCACTATTGGGAGCTGAATATTACATTAGTACATTTCCCTGTTAGGGGAATACAAAACCCTGTTAAAGGTTTACTAAGCACATTGCTCTTACAATCATAAATAGTTCTATTATAATCAATTATCAGTAGTGAAGATTACAAGCATAAGCTATGCTTAGATAGTTCCAATTGTAGCTCACACATGTCTTACATCAAAATGCATCCATACATTCCATCTGCTTCATATCATCTCATCTCTTATCTTCTTCTCTTTACAAAAACCTCTTCATATATATATATATATATATATATATATATATATATATATGTATTACATCATTCAATTGACTCTCTAATAAATTACAAAATAGAATTAATATATACTCAAAGAGTAAATACAAAGTCGGCGACCTTATACTACCAAAGAATAGGTAATCCAAAATCACAATCCAACTTAACATGCTAGGAGTCCACGTCATACTCCCTCAATCATCATGACTATTCACCTGCCCTATATCCCTGTTACTCTCTCTTTGCATGACTTAAAGATACTTTAACTCTCTGTGATCATCACAAAAAATCAAGCAACCTTACCAGAAGGTCACACATACTCCAAAATGTCTTCCTCTAAGCTTGCATATCCCCATGCATCATATTTTTTCTTCGCTATCCAAAAATGTACTACTATAATATATATTTATGTTTATTGTACTTAATCATTTTGCTATATGTATATCCAAAACTATAAAAAAATTCAAGTGATCATCATTTTAGATGTGGTTCCATAAATGAAAACCCTCAAGTGTATCATATCACTCTAGAAATGCATCAATTGCCAACAAAAAAAATGGTTTTGGAGCCTCACGGATATAAATAACTCATATTATGTCCAAATTCAAGCAAGATATCATCAATAACATGGCCACACAACTAGATACTTTGCAGGGGAAGAAGAAGCATGATGAGGCAGAAGCTATTCTGGCAGAATTTTTCTCCCATTACAGACAAACAAAGAGAGATTTTTGGTGTCAGTTTCCCACTGATTTCAAGCAAGTTGAGGGAGAAGGTGACCAAGTATTCTTTGTTTCTCAACAAAGACTATGGGCCTAACGACAAGGTATACCTCATAATCCTCTTACATTTACTGGTCAATTTTATAGTAATCAATGTTAACCTTCTATGAATAAATAGTACCCTCCTTGGAATAATCCTCAACCTTAGTGACCAAATTACCCCAATCCTCAATGGAAAAATCCCCAAGGGAATTGGAAACAATCCCAAGGGGCATGGAAACCACCAAAGGGTAATTGGAAATAGAATAAAAAATGGTGAGGAGGTCAACAATAGCCAAACTAGTTGCAAGGATTCCTACAGCCACCTCTTCAACCACAACAACAAGCACTTTTTCCACCCTCTGCTGCCACTGCTACACCTCCACGATCGAATCAACTTCCTGCCCAACCTCAACCAAATCCAAAAAATAGGCCTTTTCCCCAACAACAAAATGTCTATGTAATAGACCCTAACCAATAGCTTTCCTATGCTATAAATATAAATGATGTCCATTTACGGTTAGGTACCACACTACCTGCTCCAAATCCTCCTGTTATAATAGATGTATCCTCAGAAGAACTAAACCATCCAGATGAGTCCCATACTTCTTCAACGGACACAACCACACCGACTGATACAACCAACAACCAAATCCTCCTTTCCCACAAAGGTTTCAAGATGAAAATCCCAAGCCTTATGAAGATGAAGCTTTTAACATACTTGATCAACTCAAAAACATCAGTGTTCAAATCCCATTATTTCAAGCTATCAAGGATGTGCGGACCTATGGAACGGATATTAAAGAAGTCTGTTTCAAGAAACTTGTCCGAAAAAGAAAAGACCCCCAGATTGTACATGTGTTAAGAAAACTTGCAAATATCATGCTTGGCAAGGTGGTTGTTCTAAAATATTCAAACCTTCGTAGCCCCGTTATTGAGGTTAATATTAACGGGACAAACATCAAGAATGCTTTGATAGACCTAGGAGAAACTATAAATGTTATGACCAAAGATACTATGTAAGAACTAAACATTACCAATATCAATTTATTTCATGAATAGGTGCATATTGTCATATGGGAGCAACATATCAAATTAAAAGAAGAAAGAAAATCATTGGAGCATCTTGAGGGAGTGCTTGTTTGATTTTGTTTAAATCTTTTATGCATTTTTCTTTCATAGATTTAATGTTAGGATAGGATTTTTATTTGTATGCTTTTATAGGTTGTGGTTTCCTTGCATGAAATTATTTCTTCTTTTTCCTTCCTTCAGCGACAAAGCACAGAGTAAAATTTGTCTTGACCTCGAGTTGGATTATGAGATTGAACGACTAAGCTATCTCTAAATCTCCTAATATTTATTGTAGCTTGAGTTAATTCATGAGATCTAGCACTATCCACATGATGAGAACTACATCTATGGTTGTCGCTAAGTCTCTGAATTTTTGAGCTGAATTCACATTTTTCTAGCGACCATGCACCAAATGCATAATGAGAACAAGACCAATCGCTTGTGCTTAATCTCTGAACGTATAAGAGCATATTCCTTTCTTCTCAAGATTAAGAGATAAAAACTTGTGCCAAGTATCCATACCATAAAGAATATTCAGTCTTGATGACAAGATTAGGAGATAAAGGAAAAGGCTAAAAGGCACATGACTTATAGAACACTTAAGTTACTCAACAAAAGTAACTTCAAAATAGAACAAGGTCATGAAGGTCTAGGGTTTTTGCATAGTAAATACATAAGTGACCTAGGGTTTAAGAATTTCAACCATTTTTGCACTACATTGCATGGGAAATAGACACTTTGCAGAAAAATTTGATGGTACATTGGAACAGACTTTGAAATTGAGGGAAAAAATAGATACTGGGAACCAAAACCTTCAGCAAGACTTTGTAAACACAAAATAGTCCCAACAGTGGCTCTATCTGAGAATTCTTGAATGCAAGTTCATAGAAACAATCAAAGATTTCTGGAAGGAAGACCTCAACTACACTAACCTACTGGAAAAGTAAACACACAATAGAAAGAAAACACACCTATACATAAAATACAAGACTACTATGCATGGAAAGCATAATCAGTTGAAGAAAGGTTTTAAGAATTTTTCATGCACTAAAAATTCAAACACCTCACCATCCATATTATTTAAAAGATATGAAGCCTTTCCAAAGGCTTGGCGAATGATAAAGGGGCCCAACTGTAAAGACTCAAATTTCTTATGCTTTCCCTTATCTTCAGCCCTAGCATTCCATTGTAACACCATGTCATTTGGCTGGAATTTCCTAGTACTAGCCCTTTTATCAAACAAGTATTTTATTTTTTGGTGATTCTTGATGTTTTTCCTTTTGTCCCTCCCTTCTGTTTTCATCAAGCTCAATCAACTGGATCATTCTATCTTGTAAAGCATCATCCACTTCTATCTCTTGATCCATGATAAACTTGTAAAAAGGTAGAAAATTATTCATAGGCAACCTAGCCTGTACTCCATACACTAATTCAAAAGGTGCCTTACCAGTAGCCACCTTGATTGTCACTCTATCAGTCCACAAAGCCAACTTCAATTTTGAATGCCATGCCCTTTTATTTGATTACAAGGTCTTCTTCAAGATTTACAGAATGCTCTTGTTGCTTGATTCTGCATGTCCATTTGCTTGAGGATGATATGGGGAAGAATAAGATGTGACTATTCCATTTTCATCACATAATTATTGAAACTCTACAGACCTGAAACACTTTGCATTATCGATTACCACTTCAAAGGGACGCCAAATCTAGTCAAAAAATTCTCCATCAAGAAACCAATGACAAATTTACTGGTTGCTCCTTTTGTAGGGATTGCTTCAATCCATTTTGTGAAATAATCTGTAGCAACAAAGATCGAACAATGTCCACCACTGGAATTTTTTGCAAATTCCCCTATGAAGTCAATTCCCCACATAGTAAAAGGAGCCTAAGTTTGTACTGGATTTAACAACAAATCTCCTGAAAATTTTAACTTTGAAGAAAATCTTTGACAAGGTTCACATTTTTTTACAAAATTGAAAGAGTCATTAAAAATAGAGGACCAATGGTAGCCATCTCTCAAAATTTTATGGGCAGTTGTCTTTGTAGAGAAATGTCCTCACTAGTACATTTGAGTCCTTTTTTCAATGGCTATACGTCACAATTATGACACTACCCCGTCGGTCAAGTGACACAGACCGGTATTGCAGTTTGGGTGTCAAAATCACTAACAGTTGGTATATCCACCATGATTGCGATGGTATTGACCATCGCAATATGCACCAGCTATGATGGTTAACATGCTGTCATTACACATTATGTGTCACAATTATGACAGGTATGTGACATATGTTGTACAGGTGATGTCGAGCTGTTGAATTATTTCGACATCTAGACGTTGCATGTAGTGCTTTGGTGTCGACCATTCTTTGAATACCGTTGCATTTGCAATGATATTGACCGTTGCAATATGCACTAGCTAAGATGGTCAACCTGTCATCATTAAACATTATGAGTGTCGCAAGTACAATGGTATGCGATGGATATGATGTACATGCGACATCCAGCTGTTGGCTATTTTCGACATCTAGACGTTGCATGTAGTGCTTTGGCATCAGTCGTTCTTTGAATACCATCACAATTACGATGGTATGCTATATTTAAAAATATATATATATTTTTCATACATGGAGTGAGACCTTAAAATATTGAGCTTCTCTTTATTTTGATAATAGTTTAACATTCTCTACTTAACAGGGCCAACCACGTGAAGGTGGAAGCTCATTTGGCCCCTCCTAGGAGCCTCTTATGACCCTTTACGACACTTTAAGACCTCTAAGATGCATTCTCAGGGATCGTAAAAGGTCATAAAGAGTCATAAGGGGTCCTGGGACACAATAGCTAAGAAACATAAATGTAGGCATCATGGTCACAATTGTTTGGAGACACAACATAATTGAGTGGTATACTCAGATGATGCAACACAACCACTACTCCTCCATTTCCATTTTGACACTACAAGATCTAAAAACCATAGTAAGGAATAAATTTAGAGAGGAGGAGGGCCATAATGACCGAAATAATATAGGGAACCTATATTATTTTGGTCATTACGGACCTCCTCTGCTCTCTAAATTTATTCCTTATCTATGGTTTTTGGATCCCACAGTGTCAACTTGGAACCAGAGGAGTAGTGGTTCTGTTGCATCGTCTGGGTATACCATTCAATTATGTTGTCTCCAAACAATTATGACCATGATATCTACATTTATGGTTCTCATTTGTTGTGATATCTACATTTATGTTTCTTAGCTGTCATGTTTATGTGCATGTTAATTATGTGTTTGGTTTCTCTCCCTCGCATCCAAAATAAGATTTTCCCACTCTGAATTGAGAATGCACATGCAACTGTGTAGAATATGCATGGATAATAGGTGGAGGTGCAAAAATGCACCACATTTACATTTTTTTAATAGGTCTATAATTTTTTTAATTTACAGGAACCTTGTTGCCTAATTGACATGATGACCTAAATGCAAAATGCAACTTAGGAGATATGCAAATACAAAACTTTTTTGGATTTTTAGGGTTTTGAAAACTTGGGAATGCAACGTAAGGTATGCAAAGATTTTTTGAAATGATGTGAAAATTAAACTTAGGAAGATATTCAAATATATATATATATTTTTTATTTTTAGGATTTGGAATGATTATGCAAAATGCAACTATGTTTTTTGATTTTTGGGGTTTTGAATGATTATGCAAAATGCAACTATGTTTTTGGATTTTGAAGGGCTTTTGAAATTATATGAAAATGCAACTTAGGATTGTGAAAAATGCAACAAGGATCCAAGGAAAATGTTCTAAAATTTCATGTTCACAATGGCTTTGAATCAAGGTGTTTGTGACCAATGAATGTTTAGGCAACTTTTGAAAAGTTTTGCAAATATTTTGGAATGTTTTGAAGGGTATTATGAATGTTTTGAAAGTGTTTTTGGAAATTTATTGCAATGTTTGAACACTCACATAAGACACATAAGGAAGAATGTTTTAAAATTCTTGATTTTCTTGCATGCTGAGGACATTACCCTCACCTATAAGAGTCAAAATTATGATGTTCGCGATGGTCTATAACTTAAAACACCTAATTAAAGACCTCTATCAAAAATGCAAACTCGTTGTGTTTTTTAGCTCCACCTAATATCCAATGCATATAATTTGAGATTTCATATTGAACTAGGCGCCTCCTTCTGCATTTCCTGAAACCAAGATATTTTCATAGTTAACATCTAAAACCATTATTGAACTTTTGTTATAATTAAAAACTACATTAATACTTACTGTATAAGTCAGTTATGATTGTTTGCAATTAGTTTTTGTATAATATTGTTGTCTAGTTGACAACATGGTTGTCAATTCGAACACTCCTTAACTTTTTGCATTGCATTAAAATTTTCAAAAGGATATTATGACTCTATCCTAACACTCAAAACCTTTAAATCACTCTTAAACCCCATAAACCCCATACATGAGCCTTTTAGGCCTATTTTTCCAATTTTAGGCAATTAAATCATTTAGCCACTTTTAGTGATCTTGACAACTTTAAAAGGATCTATTGGACACATTAAAAACATTATGGAAATTTATATGTGATTAAACCCTTCATCAACCTTAGGATCCACAAATGACCCCCAAGGTACACTTTATCCCCCAAATTCCATTAAGGGTTAAAATGCTTTGATCCTTTACAGAAGGATTCATATACAATCCAAAACATAAGAAAAACATATTTAAATGACCATTATTGGTCTCATTAACATCACTCTAAATTCCCCGTTAACATCTAAAATTCATTCTTTCATTCATCTATTAATAAAATGTAACATTCATGAATTATCACAACATTCATTAACACATAAGATTAATTAGCATTCATTAACACACATTCATTAGCATTCATAAGACTCATTAGCATCCATTAACACATAAGATTAAAACATCAAGACATACACATCAGTCATTATCAAATAAGTTGCATGAATGATAATCATTTCTTTTTTGATTTTTTTTTTCTACTTCCCTATATTGTTGCAGAGGCATATCCATCTCGGCATCGTCATTTCTTCTAGCCCATGCATGTGATCTCATTGTCCTTTGTAAATGTGGGTCCTCTACAATAACAAATAAAAGGGTTAAATTAAAAACATATTATCATAATTGGGGTTAATTTAAAAACATATTATCATAATTGTTATAAGCATTTCAGTACTTCAAAAAACATAAACGTGATGCTCTTTACCTTGTCTAGCCACATTTTCTTTCCTAACGGCTTGAACCTCAACACGCTCATCGGGAACAACCTCTACATCCCCTGCAACTGCAATACAAAATGTTTTATTAATCCCAACACATTATAATTAAATTTTTATTACTACGCCAAATTCAATTTAAAATGCTTACTTGTATTAATAAATCAATAATCAAAATTTGAATAGAAAATGTATACCTTAAGTACTACAATGCACATTTGAATTGATGCATCCATCGTGCTCGGCTGCATTCCAATGTAAATAATTAGTGCATTTATCGACAATATATACATATAAATACAAGAAAAATACCGAGAAATGTTAATCATTTAGTTTAATACATATAAATATATTCACTTTAAATTTTTAAATAAACATATAATCATTGTTTCCTTACTTAAAAAAAATATATTTACTTTATGTTAGAACTTAACATTAAATACAGTAATTGGTAAAGTATTCAACTTGAAATAAAAACCATTTGGCTTATTTACCTGATCGACAGATCCACTAGAAGAACATTGTGCACTCATTGATTAGAATCATTCAACCATGACTATATAGCCTTGTTTGTAGGCTACTTTCTTGTCCTCTTCTAAAATCTTCTGTTTGAACTTCAAGCCCTACCATTTTTCTTGGTATCATGAATTTTTATTGTAGCGAATTTCATCAAAACCAAACTGATTACAATTCATTAATATTTTCATATGGTTTTCATTTACTATTACTTACAATTCATGCAACAAGTTTTGAATATCCACCCGAGCCGAGCTTGTGTTTCCCGTGGTTTTGTTTTCTTTCTTATGTTGCCTTTGATGTGTCAGGAAACCTATGTGATGTTTGAAATATGTTAGATCACATAAGTACAAAGAGTAAATAGTACATAGTTTCATTATTAAGATTATCATGTACCTTCTTTCCTTGGGTGATACTGTTTGTCCACCATGTCTTGCACGTATCTCAAGTGCATCCCTTTTAAGATTCCCCCACTCATTAATAGGAACATAGGGGGCCACTCATAATAAGGGTTGCATTCTATTTGGGACCTCTAGTTGTCCTTAATATACTTCAAAGTTTGACCCACTTTCTCAAGGAGCCTAAGTCTTTGAAAGGAGTTGGGTCCAAAAAGTTTTATCATAGAGTCAATGAGTTTATCCTTTAACTCTTTATCTTTTAGTTGCCATCTTTTAAGAAAAAAAACTATTAGATTCATAAATGAAGTGAAGCTACCTTTTAATATAATTGAAGAAAGTGATGAAAGGAAATCTGATCTAGCAATGAAATCAAAATATGATACCATGTGCGTATGGTCGGCCCAAAAATGCGCAAACATTCATCATTAAGTTTTTCATAAAATAGATTATTCCCTACAAAATATGTCATGCCCCAAAATCTGGGCACTCAAACCTTAACCTAAAGAACTTAAAATTTTCATTAAAACATGATATATTAACTAAAAGAGGTGTAGTATTTTCTTTTCTTAATATACTGTTACAAATTTCACAAATTTAAATGAGATGAAAGTTTATAATATATTTGAAATGACATATAAAGTTATAATTCTTAAGATTTGCTTTTTCATAATATTTAGTAAAACAACCATAAATCTCATTTTTGTATAACCATCTTTTTAAATAAGGGTCCAAATACTTATTTATTAATAGAAATCAACATAAATTGATTTTACAAGTGTCTTCAAAGCAAGAAGGTTTCAATTTAAATAGATTGAAACCCTTTCATATTAACTTTCTTAATCCAAGTATTCTATGACTTTTTAAAGAAGATAGCTACAATTTCTCTCTTAATGTAAATAAATTTGCCTCCTCATTAATGGCATAAAACTATCTTTGAATTGAATAAACAAAAACATAAATTAGGAATAAGGTTTATTTGAACCTTAATCTATTAAACACATGCTTTTCTTTGAACTTGATCTAATCAACTTTATTCTACCAGAAAAATAGTTTAACCATCAATATTATTTAAACAACATAGATAAAAAGAAATCTCTCTTTAGTATTCACATAAATACATCTCTAAAAC
>MU224354.1:2814513-2826438 GCA_018584345.1 Thuja plicata | reverse complement strand
CACATAAACATATCAAGATTTATAATGTAAATTGAACACACATTCACTCACATTTGCATTGATGATTCATTGAATTTAAACAACATCTGCATCTAATCTATATGCATAAACATAGTTCTTCATAAATCTGAATCTTGATTACATCTAACATCCACATACTAATCCAATATAAAAAATCATCAAAGAGCCCTATAGAAAAATATGCATCACTTACACATAGTATCACAAAGATTTCCCGATTACACAATCAGGCGTTACATACAAGAAAATGATTCAACAGATCCATAAAGTAATACATGTGTCCAAATAGTCCAACTATAACAAAATCTGTATCAACAAGAGAACATATAAATGAGAAATAGTGTTAAGATTATGTCAGACTGGGGTAGGCCTCACAAAATAATAACAGGATTATTAGTTATTGTAAGGGAATGCACAGGGGGTTAGTGCATTACATTATGAGTATAATATTGTATAGTAAAAGAAAGGATCAATCTTTAAAGTACCTGGAAGATAGGCTACTCTCATAGGAGGTCCATCTTCAATGTTCATGAGAAATTGATCACAATTCTCTATTGTTCCCGTACATCTAATAGGAGTACATCTAGGAATTTCCTGGTCACCTCCTACATAAAATGAATCCAATATTACAAAATTCCCCCTAAGAAAGAATAGTTCAAGTGAAATAAACACATGATAAATGAGAGAGAAAAAGAGGAATATACTTACTAATAATAGGTGTTTCCATCACATCTGTAGCCATGCTACGTGTTGCTAACATTGCAGGTGGCAGTACCTCTGTGGTTCTAATCCTCGTAGAAGGTGGCATAATCAATATAGGATCAATAGTAGGTGCTGAAAAATAAGATTGTTAGAGCATAAAAAAATATGGACAAGCGTGGACAACATTATTAGAGCTATTAATTTTTTTTTTTTGAGAAAAACACAAGTGCAGGATAGAACATGTGATCTACTTGAACCACCTGAAGTATCTACATCTGGGGCATGGCCCTTTAATTTTTTTTGCATCCTCTGTAAAAACAAAACGTACGTATTTTAGTTAATAACATAAATAAAAGAGTAAACTATAACCATTATTGAACTTTTGTTATAATTAATTACTACATTAATACTTACTATATAAGTCCAAACACGGTGAGCCAACTCATCCTCTCTCATCATTATTTTAGGAGTCTGAGGTTGAATATCTGCCAATCGAGTTAAATCTCTTGAAATTGCATGAAGAACCTTTTGTAGTGCAACCATAGGATCAACGTTTGAAGAAAAATCAACAATGAATTGATCCTGCTCATCCTGCGGCTCCTCATGGACAACTTGTTCCTTTCCCTTTTTTTGATCAGCACTCGTTTGTGAGAACAATATTATTAGCACTTTATTTAAAAGCAATTCAAAATAGTAGTGAAGAATAAAAATAACAAAAAAATATGCATTACCATTTTTCTTGTATGTGCATTTGTACAACAACAATGAGTTTTACCTATTAGGAAGAAGAAGTCCCATGAGAACCATCATCATCGTGCGTATCGTGTGGTTGTTAATCCATACTATAGCCCTGTATTTCAAAAAAAAATCATTGAAAAATGTTAAAACACATGATTTCTTATTCTAAGTTATGTTGAATAATAAACAATTGTTAGAATTCTTCAATTAAAAGAAGAGATAGTTTTTAAATTTTTAAATAATTTTAAATGGTGCATAGTGCATACCACCTCGTCCATGATAGTGGGTTTTTTTCGTATCTATGTGATTCAAATTTTAATCGATAAGAATCTCTTCGCCTCCACGTATTGATTTGATCGCACATGTAAATACACAATTTCCCTCGCACACCTCAAATATGCAATTGGGTTACTTCTTAGTTGACGCAGGTCATGTTCTATTTATAAAACCTACAATATTCTCTGATGCTTTTGGCCTTCTGTCAACATATATAGCTACTGTTTTACTT
Source organism: Thuja plicata (assembly GCA_018584345.1). Lineage (NCBI taxonomy): Eukaryota > Viridiplantae > Streptophyta > Pinopsida > Cupressales > Cupressaceae > Thuja > Thuja plicata. Next base: position 2,824,469 of record MU224354.1, on the reverse strand, counting down.
TTTTCACTGACTTTTTGTTGTATATAATTTTCCACGAGTGCATACCTACATACTTTTAATATCTAACAATCTACATCCAACTACTATAATCATAACAAGGTCTTACATACTCCCTCAATTTGACAACTTTTTTGTAAGAGACCTTTATTCCATCCATGGAAAATATGCCCAAACCATGTAATGAAGATGGTGCTATGTGATATATCCTCTCTCTAACACAAAAACCAGTGTTTATTGAAGGAAGTTCATCAGGGACCCATTGTTTATGTAGATTTTTGTACCTAAAGGGAACCTCAGAGTCACCTTTTCTCTCATCATCATAAGAACACGACCCCCCTTGAGAAAGGAAAAGATCCATGCATTTATTGAATTTCTTTCTGATCTTTTGACCTTGAGTCAATCTCCTTGATTTAGACACACTAAATGTCTCACTTTCTTCTTCCATTCCTACATTTTTCTCGCTCGAGGAAGACAAATCTGAAAAATACCTATTTGCTAGTACCTACACTTCATGAAATGAGAGAGATATTTTATGAATGGTAAAAGACATTAATCTCTATGGGGCTTATTGACTTATACCTGACAATCCATGAGACTATGTGGGATACCTAACAAAAGATAATAGTTATATAATTAGACAAACATAATCAGACAAACATAGTTCACTCCATAGTTTTTATTACATCTTGTGAAGGACATTATACATTGTTAAAATTATCTATTTATCCTACAATATTTTGAATATCTCAGCATTGCATATAACTGAACATCTCAACATTGCATGAGACACCACTATTATAGCATTTTGTCAAACAGTTCTCGTGCCTTGCCAGTGTTTTTATTACATCTTGTGAAAGACATTTTACATTGTTAAAATTATCTATTTATAATTTTAGAACTAGATCACTCCATTGTAGGGAACAAAGAGAATCCCATTTGATTTAACATCATTGATGTGCAAGGAAATAGAAAATTATCAAAAGCAAATCTCATAAGATAGTATTTAGATTAAATGCATTGATATACAAAAATACCCCAGAAAATGATAAAGAAAGGTAATTTTTGTAACCACGTCACTAATTTGTGCATGTCTAAATGTAGGTTCCTTTCAAGTGATTTGATTCTTGTCATGCCCACTAGAAATGAGAACAGTTTTAACTAGTGAGGTTGTTTAAGCATATATAGATTAAATACACTCTTTTAGAATGAAATTTCTCTTAACAAAAGATCAAAGATATAAGTAGGACATATAAAATAAGGTGAATAAGAGTAGTTATATATTCATGCTAAAACCAAAAATTTCATTAATATGAAACCCTAAGCATATTAGTGGAAAAAGTGCAGATTTCAACCCAAAACAATCGTTAAAACATGCCAAAGATCTATAATAATTGTACATTTCATTCATGTAATTGATATTCTTCTTCATCCACCTCATCATCAAGATCATCATCATCGATGACATCATCACCACTACTATCATCGTCGTCATCATCATCATCATCATCATCATCATCATCATCATCATCATCATCATCATCATCATCATCATCATCATCATCATCATCATCAGTAGCAGCATCATCATCTTCTCCTTCTTCTTCATATACTTCTTCGACTAACTCTCGATCGTGATCATTATCTACATCATCTTCCACTTATTCCTCTTCCTTGGTATCTTCTACTTCCATCACATTATAATTTATAAGCTTTCCTCTTGGATCATGTCTAACAAAAAATGACCAACCCGGTTTATGTGAAACCTCTGAGTAAAATACCTGCTCACATTGGCTTGGAAGAACATAGGGATCTTCCCCAACTAGATCAAACAACCTTGTATTAATCATTGTAAATCCATTTTCATGTTCAAGAATAGTTCTATTAGGATCATTTTGATTGATTCATAGTCTTTACCATTTCATGATGAAGAGAACTAATTTGAAGGAATTAAAGTCATAGTCAAGTATATCAACCAAAATACTATAGTATCAATTTTGTGACTCTCGAGGATGTAAGTCATTTCTAGATGAAATATTGGTCACCTGGAAGATTGTACTTATCCTAGAATCACAAGTTCTCTTCATGTCATCCAAATTTTTTATGCAAAATTTATAACCATTGCATAACATAGCCTTGTGGTGTTTCACCTACAATAATGTCAAACATGTATAAATTATTGCATCATGAGTTGAAAAACATATGATTGATTAACAAATTTATAATTACTTGGTGATCTCTTAAACCATATGCTAAATCTATTTCCATTTGTGTAACAATGGGATCTCCATTACAATGAGCTTGTATAACCAATGAAGACATAGATTCTCATTTTAATCTATGACCATAATGTTGACATCATTCAATCCATACCGTCATCCAATCTTGATTGTTTGCAATAAACAAATGTATTGCATCCCACCCTTTAGAAACTGTACAAAATTAAATAGATGACTTACAACAAATTTATTTTGAAGGTTAAGAATTAATTAACTACAATAACATCTCATAATTTATTACCTTTTAGTTTCCTAAATCTACCGTTTCCCACCAAGTACTCCCCTTCTAATTTTTAATGGAGTCGAGATCCCAAATGCAATCTATATGGGTCTTTGCTACAAGATTAGGAAGGTATTGAGTAATGTACACCATCATCTGGTATACCATATATCCCTCAACCATAGAATCCTCAGGATGTGCTCTTAGTCGTACCAAACCCTTCAAAAATTTCAAGTGTCTCTCAACCATCCACATTGACCTAGTTTGTACAGGTCCACACAATTCAATCTCCTCAACTTGGTGTATGAGGTTGTGTTCATGTGCATCAAAAAAAGTTGAAGGTAAACACTTTTTCATTTCACACATTAGATGAGGAATTCTTTTCTCTAATATTTTATATCTTCTTTATGGATTTCTTTAGATGAAAACCACCTAAAAGGGATTCAAGACACAAAAATATATAAATATGAGACTTTACCATATATTACTTGTTTGATATATTGAACAAATATAACTTCTTACCTCGTGTATTTTCCAGTATCATATATCACTTATTTGATATTATTGTTGAAGTTCTCTAGGAGAGATAAGGGTAGCAAATACTACAATAATTGTCAACTGATCATTTCATACAATGAAAATTGAATGCAGTTACATAAATATATTGTAAACACAAAAGATTGTGACTTACCTTGATGAAGGTATGCCAATCATGCATTTTTATCCCTGACCCAAAATCACTTTTCTTTGATATGAGATTGCTTATATTCTCAACAAATCCTATAGAAAATTGAATTTTTCATATGACTTCTTTCATGGCATTTATTTGTTGCTCTATTAATAACCAAAGAAGAGCACTTGCATTAATCTAGTCTCCATTGCTATTTGATTCAATGATATTTTTCATTGCATGATTGGAATCATGAATGTCACTAAAATTTTTGCCAAGTATTTCATTGTCACACCTTCCATCCAATATTTTCCACAGTGTCTCTGTTACATTCTTTCCAATATGCATAGTATCAAAAAAATGCACAATTTGTAGTTGTTCATAGTAGGGCATCCTACTAAATTCTCTGGGATAACATTTTAGTCCCTTTGGAAGCTGGTCAGTGATGCCTTCACAACCTTCAAGATCATCAACTATATAATTAGCCAACAAAACACAATCAAAATATATAATTTTCAAACATCAACCATTAGGTGGAATGATATTACCTCAAATTCTATTATATTCCAACTGCTATAGGTGAGGTGTCATTCTTCAGGTCTTTGATGTAGTCTCTTCTTTCCTATTGAAAATATTTTTTTTCGCACTTTGATACTTATGATTTATAGGTAGGAAGTGCCTATACTCATCAAAAACATGCTTTCTTAAAATTTTGGAATGATGAGATTTCATCTTTGGACCACACATTGGACATGAAAATTTTCCCTAGTTGTCTCCTCCCTTGTCTACAATAATATAAGGTCCTAGCCATAGTGTTTAAAATTTTCCATGCTTCCCTTTGTCTTGATCTTTAGCATTCCACTTTAACACCCAATCACCAATTTTGAAAATGTTTTTGTGTGCTCTCTTGTCATACAATAATTTCACATAGTTTTCTTTATGATATTCCTGTCTTGAGAATATTTTCTGATCTCATCCAATTATTTTAACTATTTGATCCTTTCCTCCATGAAATTTATGTCCTCATTTTCTTCTTTTGTGTCAAACTTGTATACTATAAGTAAATTATTCAAAGGAAATCTAGCTTCCTTTCCATAGATCAATTTATATGAAGAGAAAATTCTAGATTTATTGAGAATGATTCTATCATCCCATAATGCTATATTTAGTTTTGAATCCCATACCCTTTATTATTATCTAACATTCTTTTGATTATCTTCCAGGTATTTTTATTTGTAGATTTGCCTGGCTATTTCCTTGTGGATGGCATGGTGAATAATAAGACAAGGTAATTCCATAGGAATCATAGAAAATAGAAAATTATTTTGATCTAAAAAACATTCCATTGTCTACCACAAAATTATAAGGAAATCCAAACCTGGTTAGAATATTCTCCATTAGGAATTTGAGCACAACTTTACTTGTAGTCTGCCTGGTTGGTATTGCTTCAACCCATTTGGTAAAGTAATTTGTATCCACCATTATCCATCTATGAACTCCATTTGATTTATCAGTAATCTCTCAATTTAAATAAACACCCCACATATTGAAAGGATCCTCAGTATGTAGAGGTTTGAGAGGTAAAGACCCATCATATTTTAGCTTCCCTTAAAACTTCTGGCATGGCCTCAAATTTTTTGACATATGAATGAAAATATTTGAAAACATGAGGCCAATAGTACCCATCATGTAAGATCTTATGTGCTATATTTTTTTTCTAAGAAGTGTCCCCCACAAATTCCCTCATGTAATTTATTTAAGATTGAATTTTCCTGATACACATAGACAAAAGAATAAGACACCATCTCTATTTTTCCAAAAATAAATCTCCTTGGATCAACACATATCTGGCTTCTTGGAGTTTTATGGTTCTCTTATGGCTATCATTAAGACCTTCCTAGTATTTCATGTCTTAAATAATAAACAACATCCTTATACCATGGGCATTGTTCAATGCTTACCTCTAAATTCTCCAATTCCACTTGATTTACTTGAGTTGCTTCTAAATTGGATTCTTCCATAAGTTTTGTGAGGCCTTGACCCCTTACTAATTTTTTGATCTAAATATCAATATGTAACTCCTAAATTTTATTTATCCATTTGCATCTTCGGCCAGTAGTTTATGATTGTCTGAATATATCCTTTATTGCATCATTTGGCACATAAGCTATTGCACTTACTCCTACCAGATATGGCCTAAATTTTTTTACTAATTTGACCAATGCATATGCCTATTTTTCATTGATTTCATAATTCAATTCTTCTTCTTATATATTTTTTTCTAAAAAATACCACAAGTTGTTCATAGCCTTCATCATTCTTCTGTAAGGTGACAACTTCTATTGTGTGATAAGAAGAAAAAGAGAAAACCCAAAAGGTCTTTGAAAAATCTAGGGATTTAAGAACAGGAGCTTCTTTTATTACCATTTTGATATTTTCAAAGGCTTCTAAAGCTTCATTTTTCTATTTAACCTCAACTCCCTGTTTAAGCATTTTTGCAATAGGTTTCACAATTTCCGCAAATTTGAGATAAATCTTCTAACAAAATTAATTTGACCAAAAAATGATTGAATATCCTTAACAATTTTTGGTATTTGGATCTTATCTATTGCAGCTATTCTTTCAGGATCTATCCTTACACCTTCTTTTGATACAATATTACCTATTAACTTACCTTTTGTGACTCCAAAATGACACTTTTTAGGATTAAGAGATATACCATATTCCAATTCTCTCAAGAAAATTTTCTCCAAGTGATTGCAGTGATCTTCTGCTTTCTTTGAGTAAGTTTTGAGTTCATCCTAATATACCACTAGAATAATGTCAATCAAGTCCTCAAAAGCTACATCCATTTCCCTTTGAAAAGAATCCCCAACATTTTTTATTCCAACTGACATCCATGTATAAACATAGGTTCCCCAAGGTCTTGTGAATTTTTTTTTATTCTGCTCTGATCCTTTGACCTTCACCTGGTTATACCCTGAAAAATCATCCATCATAGAGAGCAATTAATTTCTTGTTACACTTTGAAACAAAGCTTACATGTTAGGCAAAGCATAATTATGTTTCAATGATGACACATCTACATTTCTAAAGTCCACACAAAGTCACATATAATTATTTTTCTTCCCAACAGGAACCAAATTAGATACCCATGTTGAATGTCTAATTGGCTTAATTATCCTTGCATCCCTTAACTTAATTATTTTTTCTTTCATTTTTGGTGCCAAAGATGGATTTATGGGATGTTTGCTTTTCCTAAATGGTTTTGCATCTGGTTTTAAAGGAATCTCATACTAAAATAAGTTCTCTTTGTATGCCCTTAGGTCATCATATGACCATGTAAAGACATATCTATATTATCTTAACAAAATTATTAAGTTTGATTTGATCTTGGGGGTAAGATTCTTTCCAATGTATACTTATTTGGGTGTATGATTATTTCCAAGGTTTATCCTTTCAAAATCATCCTTGATTGAAGGACTTGTGTTCAACTCCACCCTATCCTTATTGTCAAGTTTCTTTCCAAAGAAACCAATCCTTTTGGAATCTTATTTGTTTTTTATTATACTATCCCTTTTCCAAATATAATCTCCTTTCCTACATATTTGTCTACATATGCATTCCAATCTATAAGTTGATCCTCATATTCATCTTCATCCATGATAAAATTCATTATCTCATGGTCATCCTCAAATACTTGTCATTTCTTAACATTGTCTGGTATTACTGGTCTTGTTTTGATCTCAACTTGTGTTATGTTTTCAAATGGAATATCATTGTGCCTGATAGCCAAGTTAGCCATAAAATCTGCTAGAATATTTCTAGATATCTCTATCCAATTAATTGAAAATGCATTAAAAATTCTACTTGATCCCAAACTTCATCCTATAACATTTCAATTTTGAATTTTTAGCAACAAAAGTATTCCTAATTTGAGAAAAAATTAATTCAGAACCTCCATATACTTTCAATATTTTTATTCCATGTTTATTAACGATTCTAAGTCCTAACAAAAGTGCTTCATATTCAGCTATATTATTTGTACAAGCAAAGTTTAAAAGAAAAGATTATTTTAAATAATTTCCAATAGGAGAAATAAAAACTACTCCAGCACCATTGCCCTCTTTACTGCAAGCCCCATCAAAGTACATTTTCCACATCATTTCTTGATCTTCTTTAGCATGAATTTCAAATTGTTCAGTATTTTTCATTGCATTTTAGTAATACTTACTTTTAAATTATCCATATCGGTCTAGAAAAAGTGACTCACCTGCTCTGAATTAACATTTTCAATGATGTATGATGATCTAGGCTCCCTGTCAATTCTCACTTCCCTACCATTCACTGGAATAGTAGCATAAGATAGATCCAATTGATTATGACCACCTACTATATTTGACCATTACCTAGATAGAAGTATTCCATAATTGGAAGGTACTTATACCACAGTAATATCAATTCTATATGATACTTCAGGACAAGAAGGAAATTTAAATTCTACATTTTTCATTATTCCAACCACATGCACATATCTATTATCCATAGCATAACATCTTCCATAAGTGGTATCAAATTTCATCCCAATTTATTTCATAACTTCTTATGGCATGATATTTATTGTTGCTCCTAAGTTAATCATACAAATCTTAACTAAATTTTTGTTAATTAACAATGTAAGATAAAAAGGATGTACTTGTGTTCCATTTTTAGTAACAGGAGTGCCTATATAAACAATTGGTAGTTCTTCATTTACTTGTTCTTCATTAGATTCTCTTTAGAAACATCACCTACATTAGACAATATTTTCAAAGTTTCATTCTTATAATCTGGAATTTTATGATTTCAAGAAAAGGAACATAAATTTTCACATGTGATAATGCATTAGATATAAAATAAATACCAAATTATGAATAATTTCTACTAACCGTTGGCTTGTCCACTAGTTTTTTCATCTTAGGAACCTCTACTTGATGTTCTTTCTTTTAGGTATCATCTTTTTTCTTTCTCAAAGTGCCCATCTGGCTGCTACTTTGCTTTGGCACTTTGGAAAATATTCCAGTAGGCTTCCCTAGACCAGCATTCACTGTCGTATTCCTTAACTTGTAATTGCTCCTTTCTTGTGCTAAGGCTGCAAAAATACATGCTCTTTTCTCTTCATTTATTATTTTCCTCAAATTTGGGATTTCATCATCTATAAATACTTGTTATGCTTTACATTATTGGTTTATCCTTCTTGAATCATTGTCTAGTATATATTCATCATCAGAACTATAATCATCATTTGCCTAGAATCACTCTATTGAGATTTTATTTACCATAGGTTGGTGATCTTCATCTTGATTTTCTTTATCAAGAAAACTTTGGGCTATAACACAATTTTCAAGCTCATGTGGCAACTTACAAGCATCACACCATGGCTCACTTTCTATCAAATGGTTATTTCTCCTTAATGGATATGGTGTCTCCTTAGTGTTGTTTTTTCTTTCAGGCTTTCCATCCTTCCAATTTGTGTTATAAGGTATTTCCTACAATCTAAGCCTATCATTTTGATGAAATGGTGGTCTCTCATTTCTGGCCTATTTAGTTTTCAAATCCTTAAGAATACCCATGATTTCTTTTAGATCATCCTTCTTCAGAGTCTTAGGGTTATAAAATTTTACATCCTCTCTTTTTTACCCTCCCAATAGCTTTCCTATCATTTTTGATAGTAACAAAAATTTTGAAGGCCTATTGTAATGTGGTCGGCCTATGTGACCTAATGTCATAATGGGTCTTATTGTTGAAAGAACTTAAGTAAAAATCAAATAGGAAAGAATCAACTGGCCTAATATCCCTTGGTATTCTATAAAACACTTTATTAAATTCAACCATAGATTCATTTAAATTCTTCTTAATACTATTTAACTCATGAGAAGCAAAAGAAGTATCAGTATGATCACTAAATTCATCAATGAACTATGTTGCAAACTCTTGCCAATTATAAATTGATCCATCTGGTAATCCTATATACCATTCACCAGCATCTTCAATTAAGGATTGAAAAAATAATTTAATGAATACATATTCATGGTGGATTTAGAATTCTTCAATGGTATTTTTCAGATTTATCACATGTTCAACAGACCGTGTTCCATTACCAGTGAACTTTGGAATAGTTGTCCTTAATTCATTCTAGAGAGGATTTGGGCAGCCTACTATCCTACTAAAATCCAAATTCCTGTATTCCTCAATCACCATAGGTTCTCTTAATTCATAATTATGTCCACCATGATTGTTTAGTCTTAGTCCATGATTTTGATGGTTCATTCCTCCTTGATTATTTCCTCTATAGTTTTGACCACCTGTTGGAGTTCTCAATTTTTGGCAAAATTTAGAGTCCTATAAAGTGATAAAACTCTAAAAAATGGAATCCTAAAATATATGCCCAATAATTAATAATATGATGAAGTACATTAAATGGGATACAACAACATATTGCTTTTCAATTAAAATTTGAGGGATTATGGAAGGAAGCTCTATGAGAGAAACAATCAAAATTCTACAAGCGAAGGTTTCCGAGATGCTAGAATTTAGACCTGCTGCAAAGATTATGTCGACAGAGGATGAAGATGGTCGAATTTTAAAAATCTAAAAAAGACCCAGTTCGGGAAATTAAATTTACTATCTCCAAAAAAAATCTTATAATTTTACAATATGTTTTGGATTTTTGACCAAAGCCAAATCCGAAAGTAGGTAGTTATTTTTTAGTTAGTTTATTATTTTTTCAAAATAATTTGTAATAAGAGTT
>MU224354.1:2792015-2810412 GCA_018584345.1 Thuja plicata | reverse complement strand
TCATTATTTGGATTATAGTTATTCAGTTCATTGTTTATAGTTTTGTGATATCTTATCTATCTGTTCATTTTAAATTATATACACATTTACTAAACATTCTTTCAATTACTTAAAGTATTTCAATTTATAGTTCATGATATATTGATTTTAGTTATATTTATTTCAAGTTCCTTGCCATACTTTGAGAGACGAAAATTTGAGTTTCATACACAGGTTATCTTCCATAAAAAGCCTATTCAGGTGAAGGTTCACCCGCCTTGGTCCTGTAGAGCCAGAAGCGTAGGGGAAGAGGATCATAATCGATCATTCCCATTAGTTGGCCAAAAATAATTGGATTTCCCATCATTGGATTGGCAAGTCCAAAGGAAATTCAATTCAGCATTTTTGGGCACCAACACCACCATTATCCTGGTTACTCTTGAGCATTGTTTTTACACAAGCCAACTTGCTAGGATCTTGAGATTTGATTTCCTCTCTTGAAAGAAAAAAACAAAGTTATTCCCAAGGTTCTCCGGGCTTGGGTCATAACCTGCTTGGTTACTTAGTTGAAGATAAATGTGAATGTTCACAAGGAGGCCTTTGCTGGTACGTTCAAGACATCAAACTACAAAACAATCTTTAGTACTATTTTTGGGGTTTTCTATTTTAACAAGATTTCCTAATTAATTAAAATGCAATTTTTTATTTTGAGATGATTACTTTATATGAATAAAAAATTCAAATGAGCAAGGTAACAAGAAATAAAGTAAATTACTAAAATGAAATCCTACGAACATAAACCGCTACAAACCCTTCCTTGCGAATTGAATTGTGAGGAGATTTAGAACAAGCCTAAGAGGTATAAATCAGACAAAGTTGCAATTCTATACCCAATGGGTGCAAGTGTTTGGAGAGAAGATGAATTCACTCGTGTAAGATATTCAAAATCTATCAAATCATGAAGCCACCAAGATGTGCACACCCACAAGATGGATTTATCATTAAGCCCAATAGATGATCCCTTTCATGCATTCATCACAACAAGGTTGATAGATAACAACAAACTACAACTAAGGTAAATGTGATTTCAAAAAACAACAAAATAAGAGGCTCTTTGAAAGTAATGAATAATGCATATACACATTCACCAATTTGCATAGATGGCAGAAATTTACACACCATAAATGAAGCACCAAATGTAGATCTTTATTGTATTAAGAATTCAACCATATTACATTGATTTGATTATAATATATAGAGTTTTTGATCTACCAACTTTGAATGTCAAAATTAGGGCATCAGAGAGTAAAATTATGAAAATAAACTAAAACTAAAGCTAAGCTGAAAAGAAACTATTGCTAACTGATAATAAACATCTTGCATGGATTTTAAATCCATTTATAATTAGTTTGTCCATGCAAGAGGGATCAAACTCATTAAGAAAGAAAGAGAAAGAAGATAGGGTTTCTTCTGTGAACTACATTCTTCTTCTTGGTTCTTGGAGTTCTTCCTTAGAATATTCATCTGGAGGTTCTTCTTGCGGTGGGAACTGATAGGGGGCCCTTAGTCCTTCCAAAATGAACTCAATTTAACCATCAATTTGATATGGAGTTCAATTGGCATGCAAAAAGGCAATGTCACTGGAAGCACTTAGATTTTCAGCCCCTGACCTCTACTCTAAATTTTTAAATGCCCAAAGTTTTCTAAGTGTTGAATCACCCTGAAGGTCTGAAATTTTCGACACTTTCAGAGGCTGAAAGGCCAAAAAATCCATAAGGATGAAAGGCTAAAAGAAATGGGAGGCTGAAAGGCTGAAATTTGCATTTTTTGAGGAGGGCCAAAATGCCGAAAGGCCGAAAGGCCGAAACCTGCCTTTGGTTAAAATTGCTAAGTACTGAAACTATTTTTTCCAAAATTGCTCAAGGGGTCCAAGGAGCTAGTTTGGGAATACTTCTGGGTGTGCATCACGGAGCCTTTGTATGATCTCCTCAAGTTCTTCAAAGTTTATCTCCTTCCTTTTTACCTTGTTAACATTTTGTTCTTTCTTCTCTTTGAATATTATCAATTTGCAAGCGAAGAATTAGATCTCCTCTTTGTGCTCCAACATCCTTCACATCTCTTCTCTTTAATAGAATATTTTTTGTAGGGCCTCATTGGAACTGCTACTTGCCAGAATGTCCCTGAACTATTGGAACACTTCTTTTGATGGCCGTAAGATGTGTTTATCTTCATCTCGGTACAAGTTGAGGCCAATCCCTGTGAAGAAAACATCAATTTCTTCTACCCATTCTAAGACCTCTTTTTGTTTCTCTAAGATAGAGGATTGACATTTCTTATAGACCTTAATGATCTTGGCCATCCGTTTAGTCTAGGTCTCAAATTTTTCAAGCTCTTTGCCTTCATATATTTTCACCAATATCTAGAAATGTTGTTTCCTGATTACTTTTAGTTCTTGGAAGGTGACTTGCCATTTTTATATCTCAGAGTTTAGGCCACCTTCATTCTCCATACTGCTCAAAGTCTCCCTTTCAATCTACACTTTCTTGGATAAATGACGGGGTCAAACCTCTCGGCAAGTCTAGGGTGTTCCTTTTCTTCAATACTTCCTACAGTGAGGCCTCCGGGAAAATTTGGTCGATAGGACCAACCATCTTGTGAATGAACTTCTTCAAAGCTTCATTTTGTTCTATCAATGATTTTATGGTCTCCTCATCCTTACTCATGAACCCTAAAGCATGTTTAAGCCCTAAGGCTACCAATGTTTTTCTCGCTTCCCTAGTGGGCTCCCCTAAATCCACCTCCTCAAATGTGTAATCTTATGGAGTTGCTTCTGTTTGAGAGGTGCTAGTAGAAGGAACTATAACCTGTGCCTTCTAACAACCCCTAGTGTCTTGCGTGACATAGGACATTGTTTGTGCTGGTAATGTGACCCCTATTTTGTGGAAGGCTTTCCCTAAAGAAGCCATATTTGTATCTTCACCCTAATATTCATCTATGTAAGTTATTTTTCTTAACTAAAGGACTCAATCCAAGTTTTGGGGCCCCAGGATTACTTCCTTATCTGACCCTTCTTCCCATTACTTTCTCTGTTCCTCCTCATTCCTTCCTTCCCCTTGTTATTCTCCTTCTTCCCTTCCCTCTTCTACCTTTTCTTCTTCTTCTGCTACCTTATCTTGTTTTTCCTTGTCTTGGTCTTCATCTCCTAAGGAGATAATCAACACTTCGGTATTAAGACCAGTCATGAATTTAAATGTGGTTTTGAAAGGTGACATGACTTCTGCACTTATTGATCCTCCAAGGGCTGGGATGAAGTAAGGCAAAGAGATTGATGGTGGTGGAGTAGGTGTAAGGATAGTTGGAATGGGAAATGGGAGAGTAGTATTTTGAGGCAGAGTCAGTGTTGGAGTTGGGAGAAATGGTGGTGGAGCAGGAATTAGAGTCAAGAGAGTAGTTGGTGGAGTAGCAATGTGAGGTGGTGGAGTAGTAGTGAGGGTCTCTCCTATGGCATTATCCCCTATTACATCTTGGGTGACTAGGGCATCTTTATTTCCAGGCCCTTGATCTGTATTAGAGCTCACTTCTGTGATAGGTAGATCAGGCGCTAGATTAGTGAATAGAGTGGGAGGTGGAGTGAGGGTTACCTAGGGCTGAAAGAGAGATAGACCTCTCATTTCATACCCTATTAGATAACCTAGCATGTCTTGCCCTTGGTACAAAAATTTCTCTAGACCTTCAAAGTCAGACATTTAGAACTCATCTGATCCTAAAGCCTCCAAGGGATTATCTTGTTCTTTGGGATCCTATTGGTGTTTCCTAGTAGCCTCCTTCTCTCTCCTCTTTTGGGACCTTGTCCTTTTGACTAGAGGTACCTCTTCTTCTCTTTATTTTGGCTCCTCTTGTACAATTTCCAATTGTGGAGACTGAAAAGTTCTCTTCCTTTTATATGCTTTCTTACCCTTTTCAGTGGTAGGAGGAGATTGTCTAGAAGTGGATGGCCCTTCATTTGGTGAAGCCTTTGCTGACCCCATTGGAGGATCTATCTGCCCAATCACTATATTCTTGGGAGCCTTGTGCCTTGGATTTGACCCATACTCTATTTCATGTTCATGGCCATACACCATGTTTGGCTTCTGTGGTGGTGCCTTCTTGTATTGTGGCACTCTATTTTTCTCCCCATGTTGTTTATCCACCTTCTTGGGTGGATCCATTAATGTTTTCACTGGGATTGGATCCATTTTATAAGGCCTTTGGATCCAAGTTTTTTTTGTTCAGAGTACATTCCTAGCCCAAAACTCAATTTCATTGTTCTCTTCTTTATCAACTTCTCCATTCATGATGGGCCTATCATATATTTTATCCAAAGTGTAAATGGCCTCTAATACCCTGTCTCAATCCTTCTCCCAAACCTTCAGAGAAATTTAGGTCTACAAGGTGTTCTATGCAAGGGTAAGGGACATCCTAAAATAATCTTGGATCCTAACCTCATGATCATCTACATAATTGATCCAGTGGTCTTCCAGATGTGGTTCATGGATATATAACCTACCGATGATGTGGCTGTATTTAGCTATCAGGTCAAACCTTGGCTGGTTTATTTTATAAAGTTATAGTGGGCATTCATCCCATTCAAAGGCCAAGGATTTGCAAACCTTAATATGTTGTAAAGTGTATGGGCCTAGAGAAATAGAGAAGTCCCAACAATGTTTCTTCTTGTGCTTGATATGCTCATAGGCATAAGCAAGCTATCTGGCCATTTCTAAAGTGATTATTCAATCAGATGGATATCGCGGAAACTTCTTAGGTTTCAAGGTAGAATCTACCACCTGGATTTAAGTGAATGTATTATACTATATGTAGTAGGCCCCAATTGACCTCACCTTGGTGGCTACTTCCTCTAACATCCTCTTTGCAAAATCACCTTCAATGGATCAGATGATTGCGAAGCTGAAGGCATCATTGACTATCCTGTAGTCAGGGCTGTCTTCTGACATTTTTTCCCTTCTTTGTAGTTGGGGGTACACAATGTGATGCCATGCATTGGGATCATTTATGTTTCCCCTATTGGTGAGTCTTAGGTAGTTTTCTAGTGCTGCCAATAAGTATACCACGTAGGTACTCATATAGAATTTAGGGTTGTGTTTTACTGCAACCAGTTGTTTATCCAACCTATTGTTAATGATAGCTCCCCAATCAAACCAGGAATTACAACCTCTAATCTTCTCTATTAAGAGGATCATCCAATTCTCTAGTTGGATAGACTAAGGTAATCCATATACCTGGCTTAGTAATGTTAGGGCTACCTGGATATCATCTTTCATGTACCCCCTCCTGAGGTCTATCTTATCGAGTCTATTTTTTGGGGAGAGGTTGCTCGAGGTAATTCTTATTGGCAATTTCATATGCCTCTTCCCCTTTTCTGTTGAACCATCAGTTTCCCTTTTCTATGAAGAAGTCATCAAACTTGTCTATGCCTTTGTGGAGGTGGAAGACCTCTTCTCTGATATCTGATCTGATATCCAATACCACCTATCCCTCTGTATTTTGGACCACCCTTTTATCTGAGTCATAATGGTTTTCCAAAGTCATGATCAACTCAGATGATGTGATATCCACTAGGTGGCTGCCGTGTTGACTAGGCTTGACATGACTAGTGAGGTGCAGTCCTCAGATCTCCCAGCCAGTTGGGAACATCTTGTTTGGAATTGATCCCAATCTACATTTTAGATATCAGTGTCAGTGATTTCAATGTGTTTGTTTCCAACCTTTGAATGGGGAGTGTTCCCCTTGTATAAGTAATTCATCGGTGACGCAGTCCTTTTCTCAAGAATTCCTAGAATGAAATATGCAAGTATCAGGGTTTTCTTTGTAGAAGAAACTAAAAAGAACTGACTAATCTAGGAAAATAGGAGTAAAAGGCTCTCTTGGTAGCCAAAAATGCAGATTTTGCACTTTCAAACCTTTCAGGGTTTCAGATGCCAAAAATTGGTTCAGAGCCTGAAAGGGCCGAAAGTGCAAAAGAGCGGTCATTGATGAGAAATATCTGTTAGACCTTTTGGCATGTGACACTCCGAAAGGGTTCTTCAGACGCCAAAAGTCCAAAAAAGATCTCGGACTTCAAAAGTCTGAAATCCCACGAGTAAGACAACACTTTTTGTGATTCGGTCTTGTCAGTATTTTGGAGGTCTGAAATGCCAAAAATTCCAAACCTCTGAGGAGAACTTGGGTGACAAACTGGACCCGGTTTTTAGCCTTTTGGAGGCTAAAACCTGCGATAAAGGTTGCAACAGAAGGAAATACAAAGAAAACCCAGACAAGACAGATGCAAAACTGATGCCAAGAAGGAAAAGACAAGGGGAGACCTCCTCGCAAGGTTGAGGGTGTAAAGAGAACCCTAAGATTTGAGTGGAGGCGTATGCAACTAGACAAACCCTAAACTATGAACAAAAAACCCTAAACCTGATAGCACAAAACAAAGAAGATGCGAGCGAACCTACCTCGAGATCTAGGAGTGGAAGATGGGGGGCAAGAGGTTGCAGATGCATAGGAAAATTGAGAAGAGAAAAATCAGCGAAGCAGAAAAGTTGTGAGGAGCTCAGAGGATGCAGAAAACTCAAAAAGAAAATTGAATGTCCTTAGGGATTTTTTCCATTTTATAGCCTGCGGGGGGGGACATCAACACTTTTGGTGTTTTGGCATCTTAAATACCAAAAGTATGGAAGTAGATACTTTCAGCCTTTCAATGTTTTTGGTTGTTTTGGTATTTTGGAGGACTTGGTCCTTTGAAAGGGCAAAAAGGCTGAAGAAGGTGTCTCCTTTGTTCAACAGGCTGATAATGAGATTGATTTGCGAGGGACTAGGAAAGGGGGTAGACTCAAAAGACCAAAAGACACAAAAAAAAGAAGAGGGGTCCCCATGTTTAGAGGACCAACATGGGGTGTGTATTGTGGACCAATAACAAATAGCCATGAAAAAAGGAGGAATGACAAGGCATTTCTTCATCATCAAGACTCTTCCAGGTTAAATTTTTGCAGTAGAAAAAAAACCAAGAAATGTACGAGTTAACAATATTTCAATGACTTCCAGTTCTAAATTTTCTACTAGTCTCCCTAGTGTGTGTTCATGTGTGTCTATTGCTTGACCTTTGATTGTGGTAACCCAAACATTCATTAGCTATTCCCAACCTTCGCCATGTAGACCAAGGCTTTCTAGAAAGAGCTTTTCTACTAGTCAGGCATTCATAGCCCCAACAAATTTTTCCCTGAATCCCAAGTATAACCTTGCTCTACTGCTAGGTGGGCATTCATAGCCCTGGTAGACATTGTCATAGTCACCCTAGTCCCCTCTGTCTAGTAGGATGTAGCATTTTTCTTGAGATTTCTTGTTCTTTGGATAGTTGTTCTCATCCTTTTATGGGTACATAAAATGTCTCCCACTTGGATGTATGTTTATTCCATGCATTCAGGTCCATATTTTCTTCTCTGATTGCTCTGAGTAGTGATTAGGTGGTGCCACAAAGATTACACACTCGTTACCTCTTTGGGCCACTTTTATTTTTGCGTTCTTATTTTCTTCTCCCTTTTATCTTTTTTCTCTTATTTCCCTTTGCCACTTCCTTTGCATTCATCCAGAATTGGGTTCTGGGATCAGTGGGTACCCAAATCCATGCACTAATGTTGGTTGCAACTAACAAAAATTTGAGAAACAAATGTTCTTAGGTGCTATTTATTAATGTGTTTTGGTGATTAGGATGACCAAGCTTTCAACCTTTTCCTGTCTGCCAATGAAAGACTCCACCACTTTTCCTTTTGGAGTGTTCTCTATGCTATGTGTTGCCTTGGAGAATTTGAATGAGAAATACCTCTGCTCCTATTTGGGAATCACTTGGAATGAATCCATGGAAAACTTTACCCAAAGCAAAATAAGCCCCAAAAAAGGAGGAAACTACCACAAACGGAAGAAAGGACTGATGACGGGGACGAAAAAAGAGAAAAAAAAGAAAAAAAAGGATATGATACAAGGGATGGAAGGAAATCCCCCCTAGGATCCAAAATAATGTTTGAGAAATTTCCCATTGACTAGAAATGGATTCAAATCTCCATTTAAGGTACTAATCCTAAAAGTGTTCTCTCCCAAGATTTTTGATATTTGATAAGGGCCTGTCCACAATTTTTGGAATTTGGTGTGGCTACCCAGATTTTCTTTTGCCTTATCCCACATGAGGACAAGATCAAAGATCCTAAAGGCTTTGATGGTGGTTCTCTTTTCAAACCACCTCTTGATGATGGCCTAGTCTTTTGACACATGCTCCAGGGTCCAAGTTGAGGAGGTTCATGAATCTGATTTGTACTCGATCTTCACCTCCCATGTACTGGTCCATAAATCTCAAAATTAGGATTTTCAAGTTCATAGGGAAGACTGGATGCAAGCCATAAACTAGTTGGTATGGGGTGTCCCCAGAGTGTTCTTGATCCTTACCCAGTCGGTCCATAGGGCATATTTTAGTTATGTGTGCCAATCCTAGGGATTGTCATCTAGGAGATGTTTGATCACTATTGTCAAGTTCTTATTGGTAGACTTTGCCACTCCATTTCCTTGTGGATAATAATTAGAGGAGAATTTAAGGATTACCTAGTTTTCAAATTCCCATTGCATGAGCGAGGTAGAGGAGAAAAAGGGAGCATTGTCATATATCAGATATGATGGCATTCCAAACCTAGTTATGATGCTCTCCTCTAAGAACTTGGTTACGACGTTTGTGGTGTAGTTTTTTATTTCTTGAGCTTCCATCTAGTGTGTGCAGTAATCGGTGGTTGTCAGAATAAAATTGATTCCTATAGATGAAGTGGGGTTAATCATTCCAACAAAATCTAAGCCCCATTGGGCAAATAGATGTACCTTGTATATTGGCTGTAGGGGCATTACTGGATTTCTCTCTTAGGTAGCACTTATTTGGCAAGTGTGGCATGATCTCTCATACTCACCAGTGTCTTTGAATATTGTTGGCTAGAAATATCCTTCTCTCAGGATTTAGTGGGCAGTTGCCTCAGCCGAACTGTGCCTTGTCCCATATTTGTCATGAAAATCTTCTAGGATGTGTTTTGTCTCCAGCCAGTCTGGACACCCGAGGTACAAGCCTTCATAATTAAATTTATACAATTTTCCATTCTTTCGCATGTAGGAGTTGCTTTTAATTTTTATAGCTCTTCTCTGTGAACCATTCATCCCCTCTGGGAAGCGGTTCTATAGTAGGTAGTAAACTATGTCTTGGTACCATATGTCGGTAATCACACCTTGATCGGTGTAGGTCTGACACACTAGACCTTCTTCAACTTGGAAGATCAGCTTTGTCAGGCCTTGGCCTCTCACCAATTTCATCAGCTAGATCTTCGGGTCAAAATCTTGGAGGATTTTCATCCATTTTCCTCTTCATTCTCCCAACTCATTCTGCATCAAAAGAGACTTGACAACCATGTCAGGGACTATTCTGAAGACTTTTATCCTCAAGATGTAGTGTCATAATTTATTTAATACTTTAATGAGGGTGAAAGACTATTTATCTAAGTTGGGGTACCTGCTCCCAGCATCCTTAAAGGGGAAACTCATAATGGCTATAGGTCTTTCATTTTCATTGTCCTTCTTCTATATTAGGATGCTTGCGCATGAGTGTTCAGATGCAAAAGAATAGATCTTGAAGGGTAGGGTATAGTCAGGACTGACAAGGACTGGGGTCATGGAGATAACACTTTTTATTTCCTCAAAATATTTCTTTACCTGGATGGTCCATTCGATCTTGGCATCCTTTTTGAGCATGTCGTTCAATTTATTTACTATCCCCGTGAAGTCGCTAATGAACTTCCTTACAAAGTTAATCTTCCCAAAGAAAGATTTCATCTCTTTGAAGATGTGGGGTGGTGTCAACTTTAGGATAGCTTCCAAAATTTTGGGGTCTATGACTATCCCATCCTCTAAAATGATGTTTCCCACGAGCTTCCCTTCAGTTACCCCAAACATGCACTTCTTTGGGTTGAGAGAGATACCATATTTCCTGCACCTTTGCAGAGATATTTTGAGGTCATCTATGTGGTCATCTCTTTGTTTCAAAAATACTATGAGGTCATCCATGTAGATGATAATGCACTTCCCAACTAACCCTTTGAAGGCTATGTCCATTTCCCTTTGGAAAGTGGCCCTGGCATTTATCAGACCGAAGGACATCCGTCGGTAGGTGAAGGTTCCCCATTTGGTTGTAAATGTCATCTTCATCCTATCCTCTTCCTCCACCATTAATTGATTGTATCCTAAGTAACCATCTAGGAAGGAAATCATTTTGGATCCATTGACTATCTGTAATACTTAGTCAAGAGACGGGAGTGGGTAGTTATCCTTTTGGGAGGATTTATTCAGGTTCTAGAATTCCATGAATAACCTGATCTCACCAGTCTTCTTTCTTACTAGCACCAATTTTGCGACCCATGTGGAATGTCAAATTGGAAAAATAATTATGGCATCTAGTAACTTCTAGACCTCCTTTTGGATCAAGAGCTCCATAGTAGGGTTCATAGGCATTTGTCGTTGTCTTAAGGGTTTGGAATCTAGTTTCAGAGGGATGTTGTGTATTATGGCCGAGGTATCATACATATTTATTTATTCATAGCTCTAGGCTATAACATCCTAATATTTGGTGAGGATTTGGACCATTCTCTCCTTTTCTTCTTTGGTACCCACTTTGTCGATGTGTACCTCTCTTGGTTCTTCCTCCGTGCTGAGGTTTAATGTTAGCACTCTTTGCCATCGAGAGTTACGTCTAGGTGTCTCTTTATGATAGTCCCATCACTATCAAAAATTCTTTCTAGCTCTACCATCCCCTTTTGTATAGCATTGGTCCTTAGGTTTATGATGCCATGGTTGTCGAGATCCTTAGGATCAACTTCTTCTTCTTCCTTCCTTTCGTCTATGTTCTATTTTTTGAATACACCCAAACACATGATGAACTCAAGGATGTGTTGATCATCTTGGAAGACTTGGAAATTAGTGATGTTATCTAGGATGGCCAGCACTATGATGAGTTCAACCAAAAACTTCTTTAACTTGGACTTCTCCATTGGATGTAGTGAACTGGCGGATACAGCTAGGGCATCAGCGATAACCTTCTTTCTGCATGGGATAGATTGAATGTTGAAGGCTTCAAAGTCATTGATCAAATCCCATTCCCTATTTTGATAGGCTGAGAGCCTCTTATCATTGCAACAATACTAACTGCAGACTTTCTTGATGACCAATTGCAAATCTCCTTCCACCGTCAGAGCCTTTATTCCTTTCTTGTGGGCTAGGAGGAGTCCATGGATCAATTCTTTGTACTCTGCAACATTGTTAGTGCATCGAAATTGTAATCTATATGGAGTGCAAGAAGACTTACCTCTCAGGTTAATGAGTTTGATCCCCACACCTTCTCCTTATTTACATTTAGAGTCATCAAAGCATAATTTCCATATCCATTTCTTCCCAGCGAGGCTAGACTTGGTGGGGGTCTTTTTGGTGAAACCCATGGTTTTGGTCCTTTATTTATTCCCTCCATCACTATCTAAGGAAGTTGATTCTCCTTCCCTTGTCCCTTGGATACATCTAGGTTTAGAGATTTCAGCACCTTTACTATTTTTATCCTCTAGTAACCCATTGTAGGGAGGACAGGCTCCATCATCCAAAGTGCTCCAAACACTAAGTATGTTTAGGGAAGAGCTTTTGTTGTCAGAGCTTGACTCACTTCCCTGACTTAGTTTTGGAGTGTTTGGACTGTCTAGGCTTTCTTCCTTTGGCATGGGGGTACTCTCATCTTCCGCCTTAAATCTATCTTCTTCCACCACATGTGCTTCCTGTACCTTCTTTGGTAGGGCAATCTGGGGTAATATTCATGACAGTGCCTCCTGTGATTTGGGGCATGTGAACTCTGAATAGCTGGCTTGGTTTAATAAATAGTATCCTAGTAGTAACAAGATGTTGGGGTCGACATCTTGACCCAAATGCCTTAGGCTTGCTGTCGTGATGTTAAAAAAATTTCTAAAGATGTCGTCATTGATGGGTAACTCTAGGAGGCCCTGGATGGGACTATGATCTAAATCTTCCCCTTCTCAAATTTGAAACATGAGGAAGTTGTCCATTTGATAGGTGCCTAAGTTAGTTTGTTTGAACATAACTTCATTAGGAGTATTATATTCTGTGATCATCCTCTTCAGTTTTAGTTCTACGTCTATCTTGATCTGATTGTTCAATCCTCTCCATGGCAGCCAGAGTTGGGTGAAATATGTAGACAACCAAGATCTTAGACATTTGGTCCATTATCAGCTCAATAACATTCTTTAGGTTTCATGGATGTCCACTATATGTATATTAATGCATTCTTGTATCTTTGGATCTACAACCAATTAAATATGCACATCTTTGAGAACTCCGATTACTTTGACTTCAGTTTTATCTAGTTGTATCACTACCCGATTGGTTATTTGGGGCACCATCCCTAATTTTTCACAAATTGACAAGGGTATGACATTGTATGACACTCCAGAATCATTCAAGCAATTGTGTAAATTATTCCCAAACATCTTCAAACTGAGTAGGAAAGGGGGTACCTCCATCTTGTCTTTGAACATTGCAGGAAAAGCTTCAAAAGTATTGACATTGGATGTAGGTTCCCTTGTATTCCTATTTGACAGACCTTGCTTTGAATGGTCCTAAGATTTTAAAAGGGCTTTCTTTTGAGACGGGCAACCTTGTAGTAATTTGAACATAGATTTGTTCGCCTTGGCCCTTTTCAACTCTTCGACTGCACTATATTTGTCACTTGACCATGTTGCACTCTTGTAACTAGAAAATGAGTTAGGGGGAGGAGTCATAGGAGAATTCGGCCCTTTAGGAGGCATGGGGTTGTTTTTGGGTCGAGGATCTGGGGGAGTCAGTTGTTTGCTAGGAGGTATACCATTAGTGAGAGGTTCTTTCCTACTTCGTAGATTATACAAATTTTGGTGATCATTTTGGAAGGCATATACTTCAGAGTATTCTGGTTCCTCCTCTTTTTGAAATGGGAAAAAAAATATTCTTCTTTTGCATATGTATCTGAACCTTCTCCATTTCTACACTCGTAATAATTGAACATCCTGACGTTGAATTGAACGGGTGGCTCATCGGGATTCTGAGTATGATGGTTGTAGGAGTTTCCTCTGTATCCTTCATGGCCTTGGTATGATTCTAGAGCCCCAAAAAATTTTATTCCAAAGCTTTGTATGTGTTTTCATTATCCGTGGGGATGCTACCATTGTTTGGTCAGGTGTTCCATGTCCTAGTGGGCCACTACTACCTGAATGGTTTCTCTTAGGTATTTTTGTTGTTGTAGGTATTGAAACTCTGATTGGAATTCAAAGGATAGGAATTTGAACTAGTAGATGTCCATTGGTATCCACCTTGGTTTTGGGTTGGATTTAACTTCATCCTGGTGATCTCACTTGTGAGTTGTGACAAGGTTTTCTTCACAATGTCTAGCTTAGAAGCCATGAGAGTATCGGGTTCAGGTTGGGGCACAACTCTTTTCTCTAAAAATGCTGCCTTATGGGCTTTGTAGCCTGGGTAAGTGATGGATGGTGGTAGGGATACAAATGGTTGTAGTGGAACTGGATTCATTCATGGCATGTGGGTGGAAATAATTTGACTATTTTCTATAAATGGATGTGGGGCAGCAGTGTTGTTAACGATGGGCATGGCTGCAAAGTTCCCTTCTTGCGGATCCATTTGATGTGTAAATGTAATGGCCTCTTTGTATACCTTTTCCATTGTGTCTCTATCTACAGGGGGAAGTCTTCTTAGGAAAATTGAGGTGAAGGAGTTCAAAGCTTTAAGATAAACTTGTAGACAGTTGCCTCTGGTATGGTGTAAGGAGCTTCCGAATTTTCATGCATTTTATAGAGGCGATGGTTGAACATGGAAATGGGATCCTTGGGATCTTTTCTTGTTTTAATGAATTAGTGATGTATTTCTGCTAGATCCACGTACAATTTGAATTGGTTAATAAATTTGGTTTCAAATTCATTCCATGTAGAGATAGATCCTGTTGGAAAATTAAGGTACCAGTTGTACGCAAATTCTCCCAAAGTGTAAGGGAAAAGGCGATAGAAAATGTCCTGGTGGGCAATCTCCTTACGATTAAAAATTTATTTGAAGGTGTGGATGTTCTCTTCTGCTATTCTTGATTCACCATATACAAAACATGTGCAAAATCTTTCCGGATTCTTGGGCAGTTCATGGAGCTATCCAACAAAATTTCATGGTGAACTTTGTGCATTGGCAAAGAAAGCCATCGAATGAGGAGGTTGCAAAATTCTCAATTTGTAAGTTTTGATTTTGATCTATGGATGTGGGAACAATTGGGATAGTGATGTATGATTTTTGTCCAAATAGATTTTATGGATCGACGGGATGGTGAGAGGAGTTCTCCTTTGTTTTTACTTTGTCGCAGTGAGGTCTATGATGGTGAGTGAGTTCAATGAAATCTCTTCTCTTCAGAGATGATCTAAGCACTCACTCAAACCACTATGGGGAGAAGGATCCAATGTTTCCTAGATTTTCATTCTTGAGGCCCTCCTTCTAGCACCACTTCTGTTCAGCCTTACTAGGATCTTGAGATTCAATTTCCTCTCTTGAAAGAATAACGAAGTTATTCCCAAGGTTCTTCGGGTTTGGGTCACAACCTGCTTGGTTACTCAATTGAAGATAAGTGTGAATGTTCACAAGGAGGCCTTTTCTGGTACATTCAAGACATCAAACTAGAAAAATTTTTAGTACTATTTTTGGGGTTTTCTATTTTAACAAGATTTCCTGATTAATTAAAATTCAATTTTATACTTTGAGATGATTACTTTAGATGAAGACAAAATTCAAATGAGCAAGGTAACAATAAATAAAGTAAATTACTGAAACAAAATCCTATAGACATAAACTATTGCAAACCCTTCCTTGTGAATTGAATGGTGAGGAGTTTGGAAAAAAATCAAGAGGTATAAATCTAACAAAGTCGTAATTCTATACCCAATGGGTGCAAGTGTTTGGAGAGAAGATGAATTCACTCATGCAAGATATTCAAAATCTATCAAATTGTGAAGCCACCAAGATGTACGCACCCATGAGATAGATTTATCATTAAGCCCAATAGAATATCCCTTCATCACATTCATCACAACAAGGTAGATAGACAACAACAAACTCCAACTAAGGCAAATGTGAATTTGAAACACAACATGTAATACCCTCTCCTATGGTGATACTTGGACTTTTGACTTGGAAATTTTATTATGATGGTTAGAACTATACATTTACATTTATATTTTTGTGGATGATGATATGATTGATATGCTCATTTATGGTTATCATTTATATGTTTATGAGATTAGAAAACCATCTATTTTTGTATGTTTTATGGATCTAACCCAAGGATTTGAATCTAACCATTATCATGATGTTTTATGTTTCATGGATATGTGTCTGATGTGTTTTCATGGCTCAGGACAAAGTCGTAGTTACTCACTTAGTTGAGGTCCACATGATGTATCGATCCTGGTCATCTGTTTGCATATATCTGACTTTTATGAATATCCATATGTATATATATATATCTTCTTGGTGATGTAGGATTGCAGGTACTGGGTATCGTCTCCACCTGGCTTCATAGGTCTGAGTGATCCCTCAAAATCCTTGATCGTTGTTGTTGTTATGGAGATATCACTAGGTTCCATAGGAAGAAACTCCGCTTCTGATCCTTCTATCCTTAGGTGGGGAGTTCCCGAGTCAGTCCCTTGTGTGGATGTATTATGTGATCTCTTAGTTTGTTGGATTTGTGGATCTTGTAGCTAGTACTTGTCTTCTTGGTATGCTCAACGTTGATTATTGATGTGAGTCATTGTTTATTTGAAGGTATGATTTAGTAATTTATCTTTAGTAGTAGCTATTATTATACTAGCATATCTCGTTAGGAACGAGTTGGTATGTGATTTAAATCATGTGATTTTAATATCAATAATAAATGGTATTATTTTATAATACTCATAATAACAAAGTGTCTATGGTAATATTAATAATAAAATATTTTTCTAACCTATGTTAGTAGCTTCCTAATATATATTTTAGAGTGTGGATGAGTGTATGAATAAATAACATATTTTATAATAATTTTATTTTTAATATTTAATATTAATAATAATGTGTCTTATTTATGGTATATGTACCATAAGCATATGGGTGCACACATATGCCTATGAATACATATATTAATATATATTATTACATAATAAATTAATTAATTATTTGTGTGAAGGAAATTATTCTTATAAGTGGTAAATAGGATTGGTAAATTCTATTACCATAGTTAAATAAGTTAGTAAATTATTTTTAAGACTATTATCTATTTTTTTTGACACCCTTAAATTTAGGGAACATAAGATTATAGTTTTGGTTTAAAATTTATTTCTCCCTTTACGGGAATGGTTTTGCAAACCATCTCATTAACTATTAACGGATGGATAGTTGAGATGGTTGCATCGGTTGGATTACCTGTGCAACCATCTCCTCCATTCTATTTATAGGAAAGACTCTCCTGTGTGTGGGAGTTGAAAGAAAAGGAAAATCTTATTCTGAGAAGAGGCTTTAATTTTAGGATATTGCTATAGTTTAGAGAGGAAAAAGAATTGATATTTTCTCTGAGAAGGAGTTGGAGTTTTCCCGTAGGAGGAATTCAAAGGAGTGTTGGAAGAGATTTAGAAGCTTGCTTTCTTCTTCTTCAACTGATCTTCGCAGGACTCCAGGTTGGAATCCATCCCGAGAAAAAGATCTATTTTATAGTGTGAATGTTGTTTTTTTAGATTTGTTTGAAAGTGGCTGTATTTTGTTTTATTTTTGCAGAATGGTTGAGCACTATTGTATTGTTATTGTGTTATGAATAATACACTATTATGGAATGATGATATATTGTTGTATTATTGTAGAATGTGTATACATTATTGTATTGTTTTGTCAGCAATCTATACATTATAGAAATGCTATATCATTGTATTACAAATGCTATGTTATTGCAGTATTATGTTATTTTCCGTGTCGTGTATACAATAAAAACGTTATTATGTCAGCCATTTTTGGTTTTATTTGTATTATTCCAGCCGTTTATAACACTTTGTCATTTCTTATATTCCATCATTTAATTATGCCAACCAGCCGTGTGTACAAGTTAATAGAATCCCGAGTATAACAATTGTTTTATTCTTGTATTTTGTTCTCTATCATTTGGCCGAGTTTATTGTTATAAGCTGTGTCATTTTCCACATGTTTAGGTGCTGCTTTTGTTATTAGGGTTGAAGTTGAACAAATGAAATAACTAAGACAAGTAGTATAATAATAAAGTTTTCGCTTTATGCAAGTATAACATTTAAGTATATGTTACGATACTTTAGTATCGTAACATATACTTTAAGTTATACTTGTATAAAGGGATTAGGTACCTTTTGGATTGATTGGGATAGGTTTCAAGCTCCTAGAAGTTGAGTTGCAATTCCTAGATTGAAGATTTTAATAAGATCAGACTTAGTCAAATTTTAGGCTTAGTCAAAATTTCAAATTTAGAATGAACTTTATGGAGCATTATCTTTTGGGTATATGGAATGTTGTGTAAACCTTAGATTTGTCCATTCCTTGTGGGTGAAGGTTATGTTCAGTGCATTTAGATGCCTTATTAGGCTTAGGATGTGTGTAGGAAGTATTTTAGGGTTTAGAGTTGTTTAACAGGATCAGGACATTCTAAACATCCTCAAACGTTCCTAATTTCTCTAAAAATCCATAAACTATCTTATTAATTTCTATTCTTTGTAGCAGTTCTCAAATGTGGTTATAATATGTTTTTACTATGTGTATTATGTAATGGTGATATGTGGGTTAAGGGTAGAAAACCAAATGACACCTAGTGAGTGGCTCTCAGTGCGGGGTTGGGGCCCTAAGTGGCTAGAACCAGGATAACCGATTGAAGAGTTGTTTAACAAGCAAAAACTTAATTAAACTTATGGGAATGGGTCCTAACATTAAAAAGATTAAATGTGCCTTGCCCATGCCATTAGCGCTAGTAAAGGCTATGGATGGGAGTGGGAGAAGGTACCTACACGTATGTACGATCGAATGGTGCTCATCTGTACGAAAGACATTCGATCCCGCATGTGCCTACTTGGGGGCCGGGGCCTGGAGTGGCTAGTACAAGGACAACCCAAGGAGGGATATGCGATGACACTCACTTAGGTGGTTTCTTAGAGTTTCTACCAAGCCCTAGAACCTTTTTGGGGAATGTTTTTATGTTTTGACCCTTTCTTTCCTTGCTATTTGGGAAAAGGTTACCCAACCCTAG
>MU224354.1:2756009-2772560 GCA_018584345.1 Thuja plicata | reverse complement strand
TGGAAACAATCCAGTTCCACTTAGTTAACTGATTCTCCACTGTTTATCATTTTGGAAACATTTCAGTTAACTGTGAACTAATTTTGGAAGTTTCCAAAATAATTGATCAGTCAGTTCAGTCAATTGAATCTCTTGACCAATCGAATCACTTGCACATGGATTGTGCTTCTTCAATAGAATCTGAGCCACTCTTTTTGTTCGATCTTGACCGTCGATTCGAGAGAGATTTCTATAAAAGAGAAACTCTTTTCCTTCAGAAAGGATCCTAATCTTTTATCTAATGTTATTATGCTGCATTTTCATCTTAGCTTTCTTGCATTCTTAGCATTTATTTAATATTGTTGTTTACTTTTATTCAAGCATGCAAATCTAATCATTAGAGCACATTCAATTTGGGTTTTAAAAAGAATCTTTCACTTTCAATTTGGTGCTTCTAAAATCAATCTTAAGTAGCTTGGATGAACAACAAAGTTGCATAATCATTTAGATTAATCAGGATTTTACTTTCAGCATATAACTTTTAAATCCTTCATTTAGGTCTTCGGTGTAGTCACTGAGCTTGCAATGACCTAAGAGAAAGCTCATACTCCTGCCTTCTAGAAGGCAATAGGTCGATTCATTCACACATGCATGATGAATTAATCTATATTCATTTCTGTATGTGATTGAAGAGCAATGACTATGTTGAAGTGTATGGCTAAATTAGAGGCCCACATTTAGCTATCACAGTTGTTATAGTTAGTCTTATGGATTTTAACTTATTTATGAAAGACCAATAAGATATATTGAAGCCTTGACAACCAATCTTCAAAATGATGATCAAACTGAAACTAATTCAAATTATTATGTCATAAGATAGCACACTGAAGTATCTAAAAGAAATAGATTATCACAAAGAACTGATCAAATTAAAAGAAGAAAAATACCATCAAGAATGAAAGAACAACTTGAATCATATTAAAATAAGAATGATTAAATCTAATTGAATACAAATTGTGTAATTGTTCTTCTCCACTTGTGCATCTTCAAGAGACAAGACCAACTTGCATTGTACAAAAACTGTATTTGTTATCCTATTTTTTTGGCATCAAAATGATCCCCTATATATAGACAAATATTTAGTTTGGGTGAAAAGGCATACCCTTTCACAAAGACTTGTAACTAAAAACTAAAAATATTGTTGTAACAGATTGATTACATAAAAACTCATCAAGACAGCATTTTGAAACTTTTAGTTTCAATGAATAATCCCTCAACAACTCGCAACATTTCTCGATATGCTCTAAGAATTTATTCAGGGGTATATGTATCTATATCATGGATGATATCCCTGACTATAATCTCCAGCACAATGAATTGTGTCATGTGCAATATTTGCATCCTCTTGTTCTGTGAATCCTTCCATATTATTTGTCGCTAACAAGATCTTGCACAAATAAAAATAAGTTAATCATATATCTATTTATGAAAAAAAACTTACCTGTTGTTAGGGAATGTTTGGAGAATGATCTGCAACCTTCTTCTTTGTAAATTTGGATATCGCACCACCTCCCTACATTTTTCAAAGTTTACACTAAGTTTTAGAAATTACACTTTGTTGTGTTCTTTGGCAACATTAAAATTTCAAAATGTGTGGGCCCCATCTTTATTTCAAAGTTTTAGGAGTTCCCTTAGAAGGCTTCCATTCCTGATTATTAGCACCTCAAGAATAAAAACTTCACCTCAATGAAAAAATGTCACACTCACTATCTCGCAACCTGAAAGACTGACCGACAACCAACCTTGTGACCGAGTGGAAAGTCATCTTCATCTAATCCTTGGAATTTTTTATTTAATACCACTTAAACTCATGAGCTAGTGACTAGTTACTATCTCCAGCTCTCGACTTGAATCACTAACTGTCTTAAGCCCTCATAATATAGTGACTATCTATAATCTCCAGCTCACTAAGAAAAGTGTCAAAGCTTCAAACCTTCATGAGCTAGTGTCCAAGTAAATGAAATCATCCATCACTAACTCTCAACTTGAATCACTAACCAACCTCAAGCCCTCACAATCTAGAGACGAAAGGAGACATCCTCTATCACTAACTCACTCCCTAAAACTATTTAGTTCATAAACTATAGCAATCCAGCAACAACTAACAAAAAATTATTTGTCGCTAATTATCCAACCTTTTATGCTATCCACATTAACCACTATGAGCTACAGACAACCGTTGGTCAGTAACAATTTGGACATGTGGAAGTCACTTGCTAGCTATCCAAATTAAGAAAAGACCACCTTGAGAACCTGAGAGTTAGCAACAACCAAGAAAATTAACCTTTATTATTATAGAATCTAAGAACCTCCATATGGAAATTGCTCACTAACTCTCCATCCTAAGAGAATATTCATTTTCATCCCACAAGATAGAAATGGGGCAATAAAAAACCTTTAGCTTATAAAATTTAAGATACATGGTATCCTATCGCTAACTCACAACCTGTCAACACTTAACCACTCATGACCTCATGAGTTGGCGATAAAAAAAAGTATTTAATTTCTCACCCTTCACTGGCTGCATTTAAACTATCACGAACTCTCCACATCTTTCATTCACCATAGTGACTTGGTTACTAACATTTTGTAATTGTCATTCCACCAGTTCCATTCTTTTGAGCTTTGGGCATTTCACTTCCTTCCTCCATTCTGTGATGAATTCACACTTCCAACACCATTTTCCCAAAGAAAGGGGTTCCGCCAAGGTAATAAGTCTTTTCATCATTCACCAATTGGGAATCTTTTGAGTTAGCTTCTTCCACCATCTTTCAACCCTGCAGATCGAAAACCAACAGTAACTATTTTCATGGCTTAACTAAAAATGTAAACATAAATTTATCAAAACATAAGCTCAAAATATGTTATATGGGAAGCAACATCAAATTGAAAATTTGTGTGCCAACACGCGTGAATCAATCATTGAGTGATACTAAGAAGAGCTTAAAAGAGTAGACCACTCAAGAAAATAATGACGAGAGGATTTCACTCATCACCTTTCCACTTTACATAAGCAATCTAATCAGTTGGAGTTAGAGAAAGAATCCCTAAAGAAGGAATCAACACAAAGGTTCAGTGAGTTAATGTAAAGTGATAAGGTGTTGGCAGCTAGCCAGGCTTGATGGTTGAAAGAGGAGAAGGATCCCCAAGCAAGGGAAGCACAGATTAAAAGTGAACTTCAAAGCCTACAAAATGCAGTTGATTCAGAAAAATAAATGTCAAAGATAAATTAAAGGTAATACAAGGAAAATAGAAGGAGTTGGCTGACTTTCAACAAAGGTTTTTGACTGAGAAAACATGTGTAAGCCAGCTAGAGGGGGATGTCAAAAGAAAAGATGAATAGATTTGTAAATTATAGGTCCCCACTTTAACTCCCACCTCATAAATTTGTACGCTACTGGTGCAACATATGTATACCTCCTTATGGAATGAAATCAAGGTGTCCACACTCTCCCTAAAGACAAATTTCAAGTTCGTGGTTGACACTAAAAAGTTAAGTACTAAGGTGGAAATGAATTTAGAAGCAACCCAAAAGTAGATTGATCCTATCATAAATGAGGCAAAGAGATTAATTATGAAATTTTATGAAGTTGATGATGGCACTTTGTCATCATCTCAAATCGTAGATAGAGGGCTTGCAACAGTGCAAGCTAGTGAATTCATCAAGTGTGGAGAGGTAATTGTGCATGCTAGGAATCCTTGGAGAGGATGAAGACTTTAATTATCTAGAAAAGAAAAAATATAGATGAATTTATAAAGGATGGGCTCCCTTCACCATTTATAATGAACGGGTCACTACTGGATGAAGGGTAGGTTAAGAAAATGATGGAATTAAAATGAAAGGATCACTCTTATGATAAAGTGCTAGGACGTGATCCCAAAGCCACCTAAGACAAAGCAATTTTGAACACTCTTGCATTCCTAAATTTTAGTTTGAACACATCTATGGATATCTTGAGCAGCTTTACCTTCATAGAAAAGATTGACTTGTACAATGCCTTCCTCAACTTCCAGCTCTGCAGTTTCCCTAGCAATGAAGAATGGACTCCGTAATAGTCCTCGCTAGCCATGATCTAATTATTTTTTATCTTCCCCTCTTCTTTTTGCAGGAACCATTGTTTTTGGTTGTCAAACATTGCGACAAAGTTTCCCAAGAGTCACCAAATCTATATATCTTTATACAGACCACCCATGTTTTCCAAGCATCCTTCCTCGGGCATTTTGTGGATTAGAGTTTTCTATGTGGGTTAGAATTTTCTCATGTTTGTGGGCCCTCTTATTTTCCTTTGTCATGATCATTTGGATTCTATGGACTCATGTTGTGTCCACATAATTTTGGAGAGGACACAAAGAGTTTCTCTTCCTAGAAACTCCACTATGCTTCCACATGTCTTGAACCTTTTTGGATGAGTTTTTTATGCCTTGAGGAGTGGAGAATGATTCTAGATACCCATTTTTTTTCCTTCTATATTTGTGTCAAAACATCAATATTTTCATGAGAAAACCTATTAATGGTGGTTCCTCTAACAACCTTGACAATGATTTTTCCCGGCTGGTGGTCCGTCCGGTGTGGGAGATTTAATTTTGGGGAATCTTTCTGTTAGAGGATTTCTTTAAGAGGGGATGTTTTTCTTGTATCAAGAGTTGGATTATTAGTTTTTAGAGAGACTAATAATTTGACCAGAAGATTATTTTCTTATGATATAATTTTGGGATGTCATATTTGTTGACTTTACTTCTTAATATTTTTATGTTAGTTGAAATTTGATTGTGCTCGACTGAGCCTTTATAGTTTTAGTTAATATTAAATAGACTGGAAGTCTATGTCATTTTGAGTATTGATTATCTTATAAGACTTTAGAATTTTTATATTAATATTTCTTTTAGTGATGGATCATGTTTGAAACTAACTCATCTAGTTGAACGTAATTGAAAGATAATGGTGTTCCATGTCTGTGATGTTATCATAAATAAATAGATGAATAGGTATCTTGAATTTTTGTATTGTTGCTCATCTTTTACAGATGCACCCATGAAATGATATAGTTTTTCTAACCTCTGTCTAGGATCTTTGCATTATGTTCTCATTTCAACTATGAAGGGATTGTGGTATACTATGCCAATTTATGGGACAATACTTGCATTCTGATGTTATGGTGTTGTCTTTGTATTTAAGAAATATTGTGAGTTAGTAATGAAATAATTTGGTGCATCGCCTTTAGCCTAGCTTAATTTTAAGTATTATTCTCTTTCCATCCCCCTGTTCATGGAGAGTCGGCTCCTCAATCTCAGAGATTTTTCTAAGTGTTATAATTTTGGTCCCACAAAATTTAGACTTTTCCTAAGGCATGTTACAGTTCTGAAGTGCAAATTTTAGGATCAACAGTATCCTTCCAATTCTAATACTCTATCTCTCCACCTGATCAAATGATCACCTTTAAATTGGAAAGGAGCATCAAGTTGAGGTGTAGGAATTATAAGGAGGGTCTTCTTCAATATTAACAGGCTCAAGAGACTATTCCTCAGTGGTTATCTCAGGGTGTTGAGATGAAACTGGCAAATTAGGCTCAACTTGCAGAACAAGGCTAGAATTTTCTACTTTTTCTTTTTCTACTCTTTCCCAAATTATTCTACAAGACCTCCTCCCCATTGGATGACTCAACTCACCTATCTCAAACCCATTTTTTTAGGTGCAAAGGTTTTTTTGATTGAAATATTTTATTTTTATGGTTACCCATGAGAAACCTAAGTCATCCTTGTTTCCCATATTCCTTCTTCATGAAATGATATTTTATAATCAAATGAATTAAAGACTGATATATAATTTCACTTTGTTTTTCCTTCACTCTACTAATCATTAAAACAAGCTGATAAAATAGAAATACATGAAAATTTACCCTTACCTCGGGTATCTTTTGGCCATATCTTATATGTTTCAACATCTACATTCCTAGCCCCATCACGCTTTTGTATTGGCCTTCGTAGGTGAAAAATTTTGTCAACCACATTACCAATGTTTTCCACAGATCCTCAAGACTAGCTTTACTAATACCTTTAGTATTTCCCTTATGTTTCTGAATCACTACTCTTTTCTTGTCATCTGAGTGGTGGGATGTATCTATCGAATCCTTCAAGTTCATCTTCCCTTTAGCAGCTAGCTCACCCTCAGTTGGAATTCTAGAGAGTTCTCTTATAACTTAGGGATTTACCTCTATGATCTCACCCCTAACTTGGGTTGCATTTACATTGAAATTATGGATGAATTCCTCCACCATTTCTTCATTATAACCCTTGCATATTTTAATGAAGTTTAACCATCCAGCCTCTTTAAGCAATTCTTCTGTCGTAGCATCAAGATTGAAATATTTTGGTTCACACTTCCTCTTTTTCCCATAGTTTAAGAATTAATGGAAACTTCTATAGTAACACAGCTTGAAAGTTTAGAGAAAAAATCAATTGAAATAGACACAAATTTTTTTTCATTGGGCAACTCAAACTAAATGAACCTTTGGTGTCTAAACATGTGAAAGGTGAATAATTTTATTTCTTACATCACAATTTCTAATTTCCTTACTATAATCCATCTTGTCACACACACCTTACCATTAATTACCTTTTCTCCACACAATTTGATATGACTAGAATGTGCACTTTTACACCCATTTGTGGAATTTGGCAACACTTATACCGCGGACTATTTCCAAAAGTTATGATTTTTGCTGATTTCAAAGTACTATCAATAGAATATGTTAGTACTTCCATCACCTTTTCATTAATACTCAGCAATTATTTCCCTTTATGTCTTCAAAAATCGCCTTTTTAACTTCATTTTCCTATTAATTAATGGGTGATGATAACATACATTATTTCTATCCACCTATTTAATTTCATGCTAAATTAATTTTAGGAATAGGATTCTATTGGCAAGTTGACTCCCAGAGGATATATGAATTATTTTGTGTTGTCATTATGGCAACAAAGTCATATTAAGTTACTATCAAGAAAGACAAATGACTAAGTATGAAAAATAGGGTAGATAGAGATATACATTGATCAACACATCAGCGCACGTGTGAGAGATCAAACCAGAATATGCACACTCAGATATATGTTCTATGGCCTGTGTACATACTAAGTCCAGACACACATGGTATGTAATAATAGTACGGATAATCTACAGGAAGAACAATAATACTACAGTTCAAAAAATAGAGCATGGAGCTGACTTAGGTTTTTGGATCAGCGTGAATTGTTTTGTTGTGTAAAGGCCAAGTGCCTTTGATTTTATGTTTGTAATAGTGTATTTAGTCTTTTTGTAAACATGCCATTTTGTATTATGTTTTTAGGGTTGACTATAGTCTTGTTTTGAGTCGCGTCTATTCAGACATGAACATATAAATATGTAATGTAAATGTATATTACAAGTGTCAAAGAATATGCATGAGAAAGACATAGAAGAGCAGTATAGTGAAGTCAGTATGAGATAAATCTCTTTAACAGAGTAAGAGCATCAGTGCATAAATGGAACTGATCAGACAACAGTGTCATCACATCAGTTCATTTTTTATATAGTGTATATCAACTATCAGAAGGTTGTAGCCTTCATCTTATTGGGCAGTGAGCTTAGGCAGTGAGCCATACACCTCTAACAGGGTTTTGTAATAGACTCCTAATAGAGTCATTGTACTTGGATTGTAAATACTGCTCCTAATAGGGTAAAGGAACTTTAATAGGTTCATTATACTAGTGCAATATTTGTGGGTACTAATTCCCACCGGGTTTTTCCTCTGATCAATGTTTCCCCGTAATCATATCATGTGTTATGAGTTCTTGTGTTAAGCTTCATTGAATATATGTTTGATTTATGTTTAAAGTGTTGAAATATAATTAATAGATAAACATTGATTCACCCCCCTCTTAGTGTTTCTAACAATTGGTATCAGAGCTTTGGTCCTCTGGATGAAAGTTTAACCACTTGAGGAGATCATGGACTCAGCAGAAGAAAAACATTTGAAAAAGAATCTTGAAGCAGCTCTTGAAGATCTTGATGGATCTGAAAAAGAAAATGAAGAACTTAGACTGAAAGTTGATGGCTCACAAATGCTTATCAAGAAATTAAGAAAAGATTTGAAAGATTGTTCTACAAGTGATTTAGGGAAAATGGTCAAAAGGTTGAATGAAGAGAACATGTCTCTGAAAGATAAAATTCAAAATCTAGATGAACAACTAACAAACAGTCAAATTGCTATTGAAGAAAAGATCAAAGGAAGCAAACAATTAGAAGATGAACTTTTTCAAGCAAACATGAAAGTCTTGGAATTGGAAAACATAAAGAAAAAGATGGAATCTGAATTAATAGAAGCAAAGAATAAGATTGATAAACTCCACACAAGTTTAGATTTACTTCGATCTCAGCTCTATGCACAAAAGCTAATAGGTGACACTACTGGTGTTGGATACAGTGTAGCACAAGTTGAAATCAATTTATTGAAAAAAAGAAAGAAAGCTCATGAAGCATCTTCAGAAGCAAAGAAAGTTGAAAATGTTATAGAAACTAAAATAGATCCACCCAAAGGAGAAATCAAGCAAGTTAACATAACTTGTTATGCATGTAATAAATATGGGCATTTGGAAAGAGATTGCAAAGAGGTAAAACCTTTCGATGGTTATATTTACTCCTGTAATAAGTTTGGTCATAGGGCTATACATTGTAGAACAAATCAAAGAAATCAGTCACAGCAGAATCAGAGAAAAATGAATCAAAACAATCAAAGAAATTAACCTCTAAGAAATTTGCAGAACATTACATGTCAGATATTTAATTACAATGGACACACAGCAAAGCAGTGTAGCATGATGAACAAAAAAATCAGACCTCCCATCATTTGTCACACATGTGGGAAGGCTGGACACATCTCAAGGTTCTGTAGATCCAGAACTCAAAAACAAGAGGATCCTAAGAAATCACTATTTGAAGAAGCAGGAGAAGCCAAGTTTGTTCAAGAAAAAGAAGATTCAAGAAAAATTTGGGTTGAAGTGAAGAAGGAAAATGTAGAGAACAAAGTAGTTGATGCATCCACAGTGGACGCATCCTCTACTTCTGGTTGAATAGACCTTCTTGGTCTTAGGGGGAGATATTCTAGCTCAGAACCCCTGCACGGCTGGTATACTCACCTCCATGTATGTGCCTATGGATCAATTCTTATGATCACATGATATAGCAATATGCATCCATGCATTGTCTATAATGCATTCTGAACAAATTTTTAAACTCTTTGTGAAAACTGCGTACGGTTGCAAACATTAAATGCAATAAATTTTATAAAAAGATATAAATATTCGATCTTCTTCACATTTACATTTGAGATCACAGAATTTGGAGAGAATAGGAGCATTGAGAATCAAAGCACAAAAGCACGACAGATTTGGTTGTTAGGTAAATGGATAAGAAGTTGGAACGAAACCCTAGCAGTTGCGCCATTTTGAATTATCATGGAACCCTACTTAATCAAGTTCCAAGTAAGTATGGCAACCCCAGTTTTTTTTGACACTACTGAGAGGAAGAGATTTGTCTTTAAGAAGCATCCATTCAAGTCCATTCTAGATGATGTTGAAGGAGCATTCTCCAAAAATCCACTCAGAGTCGTGCACGTGGAAGATATTTGCGCATACATCTACTGCAAGAAGGAAATAGTAGGAGACAACAACATATCTACTCTTATGGGATCCATGATGAATCCAGACTACTCATTCAAGGATGAATTCATGCATTTGACTAATAACCCTATATTTGAGTACTCCAATGTGCACAAGTTTTATGAGCCAGAATGGGTGAAGATATTACTGAGAAGAATACATGATGACCTTTTCTGGATTGGTGAGGTTCCTATCCACATCACTTCTGACCTAATCCATGAATTAATTGGACTTCCTAAGACTGGACCAGTTCTTCCTACTAGCAAGGATGTCAAGAAGCAAGTTGAAAAAGTTTGTTTTTCTAGAAGTGACAAGTGCGGTATGATAGTTGATCCTATCAAGGAAGATGACATAAAGCTTCTAACTATGATACTTGGTTACAAGTTCTAGCATGAAAGAAGAGTAAATTGTGTATCAGCATCCATAGTTCTAGCAGCTATAAGTATGGTGAAGGATAACACTCAGTACAATCTATGTGAGATATTGCGTTCTCAATTGATTGACAACATTCGAGTTATCAAGAATGACAAGAACAAGACATTCAGGTTTGGGTCTTTGATCATCTACCTGTACTTCCACATTGTTGGTAAGGTTGCAAATCTTTACCTAGATAGAAGAAAACCTACAATGTCTCAGATTTCACTTAAAGCCACATCAGAAAGCAGTGTGAAAGATTCCATGGACATGGATATTAAAACATTCATGATCAAGATGCAGAAA
Source organism: Thuja plicata (assembly GCA_018584345.1). NCBI lineage: Eukaryota > Viridiplantae > Streptophyta > Pinopsida > Cupressales > Cupressaceae > Thuja > Thuja plicata. The sequence continues at coordinate 2,762,105 of MU224354.1, read as the reverse complement.
AGGTTCAGATTATCTAAGAAGATAGTTGATAAATATAAGGAGACCATATGTTTCATGGTAGAAATAGATTGCACTTGTATGGAGGCAGTTGAACCTAGAACCAAATGGATTCATCCACTTGGTTATGAAGTGGAGGAACATGTGTTAGAAGGATATGCACAAGTTCTCTTGTCTGCGCCCAAAGATCCAAATGAGCCCATGTGGGGCACTTACAGAGAGAAGAATAATGAAGTTGATTCTATATTATATAGTGCTGATAACAAAAGGAAGGCATCCAAAATTACATCTATCATCCAAAGAGTTCATGGAGTCACTCAAGAAGACTTAGATAAAGCCAAGGAAGATAAGATTGCAAAAGAACTTGAGAAGACTGATGACATCTAGAAGAAGAATAAAGTAGAGAGAACCTCTGTGCCCTCTACCACCATTGACCTAGACTCATCTCCACCATCTATACCAAGAAAGAAGTCTAGAGGAAGGAAGCAAGCACCCACAGGTCACCCATCCTCAAGAACTACACGGAGCACAATAATAATTACTCAAGGTCCTCCTGAAGTAGGATTAAGACCTAGTCTAAATGTCTTAAAGAACATAATTGTTAATGAAGGAAGACTAGACACAATTGCTAAGCTTTATGACAAGTATCAAGAGATAGATAAATCTGAGATACATTTTATGATCATCTCTCATATGATTAAGTTTAAGAAATTAGTTCTAGAACTCAAAACAGTGATACCTGATAAGTTATGGAACATACTAGAAATAATGAAGAGACATGAAATTGAGAAAGATATGAGGATAAGAGAAGAAACATTGGATAACCTTCTCCTTGTATGCTCACATGATGAGAAGGCAATTCTGTTAGATCTGGTGAAGCCTCATCTAAGAACTAAGACAAGAACACTTCATATTATTAACAAAGAATATGAGTTAGTTGGAAAAGAGATAGAATTTTTTTTTGCACAAGTGTTTATGGATAGACACATGTATCCATCAACGGTGCCTACAACAAAGGTAACTCCAGCTCCTCCCAAATAGGTTACAAAACTAGTGATTCAAAATGCACCTATGACAGGTCCACAGGTTTCAGCGCCCTCAGTTTCAATAACTTCTGATACAGCAAAAGACTCAGAAGATACTATAGTGATTAATGATATCAAGATATCCATGACAACATCTGACAATGACATGGACAAAGTTGATAAAGCATTTGTAAGCACTGAAGAAATGTTCACTGATGATACATCTTTACAACAAGATGAAGTTCCCTCCAATGATCCAATAGACTTGAATAAAGAGAAAGATACTCAAGATAATGAGACACCGGTCAAGGAGATACTAGTAAAGAGTGAATGCATGGATACCAGTCAAAATACTATATTCACTCCATCCACTTTACCATCTACTTCATTGTTGTCAAGGTTAACTCCTAACTCAGCAAGTCTAGATGCATGGGGAGAAGAAGACTTAATGAAGATTAGTGTTCTAAATATGGAAAAATCCAAAGAGAAATAAGTTATGAGGAACCCTCTCTTCTTGGAATTAGTAAACATCTTGAATGATCTAGTGCCTGCAGACAAGAAAGTAGCCAAAATTTAATCAGTTGAAGATGTCGACAACATTATAACAAGGTTCAAAGCACACTTTACAGACCTAGTAGACTCTACTACTACAAGTGCAGAAGATGAGTATAAAAAGGAGAGATTGAATGAATTGGTAAAGAATTTTACCTTAGACTTAAAATATTTAAAGATTGGAAAATCTATATTGAAAGAGTTGGCAGCTAAAGGTAAGAAGGTTATAGAAAATTGCATGGACAGAGTGAAATTCACCTCTGAACATATCAAAAAGATAGAAGAGGCAGAGATCATGGTGGACAGTATTATAAAATTAGTTGAGTCATCCACCCAAGACATGAACATCTATAACAATGTCTATCAAGGATAGTTAGACAAAATTGAAAAAGAAAAATTCGAGATCAATAAGATAAGAATCAGGCAAACCCAACTGAGGAATGCTCTAGCGCCCTCTCTAGCAATTTTGGAAGTTAACATAAAACAAATTGATGCCACCATTGTCACATATGATCAAGGTCCCTGCATGGATATGATAAAGATGGAGAAGTTAACTTATGCCCTATGCGCCCATCTCCAAATAGTTGATGCAATGAAGGTATTCTAGCAGAAAGAGATCCAGTCTCTTCAGATTGTGTATCCAGATGTATACTTGGAGTAAGTATCTAGAGACTTATAGTTTTGTACACATTTGTCATTAATGTCAAAGGGGGAGTAATGTATGTATGTGTATATATGGGGAGTAATATATGTACAATTTTTTGTGTTAAGTCATTTTGAGTAGCTTGGACACATTCCCTTGTTTCCATTAATGACAAAGGGGGAGATTGTTGGCAAGTTGACTCCCAGAGGATATATGACTTATTTTTTGTTGTCATTATGGCAACAAAGTCATATTAAGTTACTATCAAGAAAGACAACATGACTAAGTATAGAAAATAGGACAGACAAAGATATACAGTGATCAGGACATCAACGCACGTGCAAGAGATCAAATCAAAATATGCGCGCTCAGATATATGTTCTATGACATGTGTACATACTAAGTCCAGACATGCATGGTATGGATAATCTACAGGAAGAACAGTACTACTATAGTTCAAAAAATAGAGCATGGAGCCGACTTAGGTTTTTGGATCAGCGTGAATTATTTTGTTGTGTAAAGGCTAAGCGCCTTTGATTATATGTTTGTAATAGTGTCTTTAGTCTTGTTGTAAACACGCCGTTGTGTATTATGTTTTTAGGGCTGACTATAGTCTTGTTTTGAGTCACATCTATTCAGACATGAACATATAAATATGTAATGTAAATGTATATTACAAGTGTCAAAGAATATTCATGAGAAAGACATAGAAGAGAAATATAGTGAAGTCAGTATGAGATAAATCTCTTTAAGAGAGTAAGAGCATCAGTGCATAAATGGAACTGATCAGACAATAGTGTCATCATAGCAGTTCATTTTTGATATATTGTATATCAACTATCAGAAGGTTGTAGCCTTCATCTTATTGGGTAGTGAGCTCAGGTAGTGAGCCATACACCTCTAACAGGGTCATTGTACTTGGATTGTAAAGACTGCTCCTAACAGGGTAAAGGAACTTTAACAGGTTCATTATACTAGTGCAATATTTGTGGGTACTAATTCCCATCGGGGTTTTCCTCTGATCAAGGTTTCCCCGTAATCATATCATGTGTTATGAGTTCTTGTGTTAAGCTTCATTGAATGTATGTTTGATTTATGTTTAAAGTGTTGAAATATAATTAATAGACAAACATTGATTCACCCCCCCTCTCAGTGTTTCTAACAGATTCAAATTAATAACTATAATTAATGCATACCTCTTTAATTGTCACACCATGAGCTATCAAGAACTATTTTTCTTTCCTCAAAGCATTAAATTCCTTGACCAATCAAGACCAAGAAGAATTTTTTATATTTATTTTTATTTTTAAATGTATGCCACTTTCCAAGAGGTACTCAGAGCGATTAGGAGCCATACTTCTCAGAACATGAAAAGAATTATTTGTGAATAATCAAGAGAAATTAGGAGTGATATGAAGTTGATCAAAGTAAGTTATAATTACTGTAGACACCCTAAAATGGACAGACTTGCGACTTGACATTAAAAATACTAATTTTCATATATTAATTAATGGTTTTTTAAATCGTTAATTAATCATCTATTTTATTCTAAATTAATTTAATCTATTAATTAATGGATTTTAATAATTAATTAATCATCCATTTTCTTCTAGATTCATTTCCCAAATCATCTAATCAAAATCCCAAAATTAATTAAATAATTAATTTTATTTAATTAATTAACCTTAATTGATTAATTACCATTAATTAATTAATTAAATTCAATTTCCTATAGTTTAAATGGAAATATTTAAACTTACGAATTAAATTAATTTGATTTAAATTAATTTAATTTCATCAAATAAAGAAATTCTAAATAAAAAAGAATTCAATTATCTCATGTAAGATAAAATAATATCTTTCTTACTAAAATGTAAAGGGGGATGGAATTAGAGATGTGTTTATTATTCTTTGAGTTGCCTAGATTGTATTAACCTTAATTGAATTGAATTGATTAAGTATTGCAATTGTGATTAAGGAGAAGATAAGATGTTCCTTTTTTACCCTCAAATGCACAAATGGGAGATCGAAGTTGATCAACCCAAGAGAAGGGTTAATGCACAAATGAATCAACTATTTGGAAAGGAGAATAACAAGGGAGATAACTTAAATTCTGTTAATTATATGTATAGAAATTATGTATGACAGTAATTGAAGAGATAGGAGAAATGCACTAACCTTGAAATATTGCAGATCAAAGAATGTTGCTTTTTGAGGTCTGTAGACTGTTTCTGGAAAAACTGACAGTTGATACCGAATTGAAATGCAGAGATGAAAAAAACTTAGAAATCGATTTCCCTTCTGATGTCGTCTTATGAAAAAGGTTGACCTTGACTCACAAATTTCAACACTGACCCAATAATGTCAACCCTGACCTACACAGATCTTAAAGTGACTTTATTTGCGGATCCTGAAAGTTTGCCGAAAAGGGTATCCAGATCTGGGTTCAAATCCACTATTTGATACCTGTACCTGCAAGAAAAAGGAGATTGTTTGTTGTGGGGGAGGGGTTTACCTTGGTCAAACCCCAATTTTGGAATTAACCTTAAATATATGTAATTGAAATTGTAGAAAGGGACAAAGTAAATGCATAAATTTATCTTGCTTGAAAAAGTCCTTGTGGCAGATTCAAATCCTTGAATCCACAAGTATGCTTCAAATGTAGAATGTAGAAAGGTAGGATTTCTTCAATCTCTTTTCTTGTAGATCTTCAAAACCAAGTCTTTAATGGGTTCTTGAATTTGGAATAGGTTTGGAAGATGGTGGATGTAGAGATCACCAAAAGGGTACCTTGTAGCTTTAATCCTTCAATGGCCTCCAATGGATCTCCTTCATGAAAATTGATACTTGAATGGATGAATGCTTGCTTGAAATCTTTCTTGATTTCTTGCTTGAAATTCACTTGATAATGCTTGATCTCAATTAGGAATGCTTGATTAGAAGACTTCGTTTGCTTGATGATGGTTCTTAGAGAAAATGAGAGAGAAAGATTCCCTTTTATATGAGATTAGGGCACAATCTCCTAAGGAGGCCTACATAGGAGGATTAAATTCCCATTAAAGCCTTTACCCCTAGGAGAGGACCTATATTAAATATAATTTAGGAATCAACACTTCGGAACCCAAAATAGCTGACCCAGAAGTGGGAAATACTTTTTGCAAAGGCCGACCTCCTGAAATGGAAAGACCCTGGGATCTGAATCCTGGGTCAAGGTCGAGGTCGACCCTAACCTAGGTCAGGGTCAAGGTTAACATAGACCTAAAATGTCGACCTTGACCCTGAAGCCCAGAATCACCAGTCTACAGTCTAGAATGTAGAAATCAGGCCAAAAAAGAGTGGAAAGAGGAATAGAATAGGGAGGAAGCCATGTCAAGATCAGGAACCCATTCAAGGTGCTTGCCATGACCTCAAACCACTTACTCGGAAGGCTAAACATGTCTACAATGGAAGTGCTTCCATTTTCTGACTATACATTTAGCCCCCACTTTAGCAAGAGTATGAGCTCAACACAAACTCTTGGTAAAGGAGAATATACAGAAAATACAATCTTATCAGAACCAAAAGGGATAAAGAAACCCTCAAGCTCCCAAGGGACTTAAGTCTTTATCAGCCCTAAGATCATGATAAGAGAGACATCACTTAGTTAAGTAGAGAGAGAAAGGGTGTGATTATCTCGCCTAATGAGAACTTATGTCTCATTGTGAATCACACAAAAAGTGTAACTGGAAAGATGGAATTGAACAACCTAGTGGATGTGGCTACTCACTAGTCAACCCATCAGGGAGATCCATTCTTAAAGGGATCAAATTATTGTAAATTGAAAACTGGCGGGATCAAGAGATCCATGTAAATTTAAACTGGAGGGATCAAGGGATCCTA
>MU224354.1:2710977-2752358 GCA_018584345.1 Thuja plicata | reverse complement strand
GTGTGACCCCTAACTCTTGAGCTTCTTGAGCTAAAGGCTTAACATTCAAATTCACAAGGTGAGTAATACTACACAAGAAATTAATACCTTGATCATTATCATAGAGAACTTTCTTAAGAGCCTCTATGGCTTGGATAGAATCTTGATTATGGTTTTCTTGGATAAGACAATTTTCCATTTTATCAAGTTCGGTTGAAAGATTTTGCACTTGTTCAGGAGGAACCCTTAAAGTGTCATCTTCATCATGAGATGAGTGAGAAGAGTTATGCTCCATGGAAGGATTGGAATCATGAGTTGTTAAATTTTCATCTAGGATCCTAAGGAAAGGAGAGGAAGACATGGGATCAAAGGAACTCATAAGTTGATATCTTCTTCTAACTAGGATACTATAAGTAGGACTAGATGTGATAAAGCTCATACACCAATACAATGCAAATGAACTAACACAAAATTTTGGTCTATTAAATTGAAATGCAATTTTGAAAGAACATGCAAGATCTAGCATAAATAATGTAAATCTAACACCAAAAATAAAGAGGTGTCTATCACAGGTTCACCAAAATGGAAGATAAAATAAATGTGTGGTTGGTTTGTGTTAATTTGATGTTAAGTGTTAAAATGTAAAGAGATTGAATATTCTATCTTACGAAAATGTAAAGAGGGATGGAATTAGAGATGTGTTTATTATTCTTTGAGTTGCCTAGATTGTATTAACCTTAATTGAATTGAATTGATTAAGTATTGCAATTGTGATTAAGGAGAAGATAAGATGTTCCTTTTTTACCCTCAAATGCACAAATGGGAGATCCAAGTTGATCAACCCAAGAGAAGGGTTAATGCACCAATGAATCAACTATTTGGAAAGGAGAATAAAAAGGGAGATACCTTAAATTATATTAATTATATGTATAGAAATGATATATGATAGTAATTGAAGAGATAGGAGAAATGCACTAACCTTGAAATATTGTAGATTAAAGAATGTTGCTTTCTGAGGTCTGTAGACTATTTATGGAAAAACTGACAGTTGATACCAAACTGAAACACTGAGACAAACAAAACCCATAAATCATTGTTTGTTCTGATGTCATCTTATGAAAAAGGTCGACCTTGACCCACAAATTTCAACCTTGACCCAATAATGTCGACCCTGACCTGCACAGATCCGAAAGTGACTTTGTTTGCAGATCCTAAAAATTTGACGAAAAGGGTATCCAGATCTGGGTTCAAATCCACTATTCTGTACCTATACCTGCAAGAAAAAGGAGATTGTTTTTTGTGGGGGAGGGGTTTTCCTTGGTCAAACCCTAGTTTTGGAATTAACCTTAAATATATGTAATTGAAATTGCAGAAATGGACAAAGTAAATGCATAAATTCACCTTGCTTGAAAAAGTCCTTGTGGCGGATTCAAACCTTGAATCCACAAGTATGATTCAAATGTAGAATTTAGAAAGGTAGGATGTCTTCAATCTCTTTCTTGTAGATCTTCAACACCAAGTCTTGAATGGGTTCTTGAATTTGGAATAGGTTTGGAAGAAGGTGGATGGAGAGATCACCAAAAGGGCACCTTGTAGCTTTAATCCTTCAATGGCCTCCAATGGATCTCCTTCATGAAAATTGATACTTGAATGGATGAATGATTGCTTGAAATCTTGCTTGATTTCTTTCTTGAACTTCACTTGATAATGCTTGATCTCAATTAGGAATGCTTAATTAGAAGAGTTCATTTGCTTGATGATGGTTCTTAGAGAAAATGAGAGAGAAAGCTTCCCTTTTATATGAGATTAGGGCACAATCTCCTAAGGAGGCCTACATAGGAGGATTAAATTACCATTAAAGCCTTTACCCCTAGGAGAGGACCTATATTAAATATAATTTAGGAATCAACACTTCAGAACCCGAAACAGCCGACCCAGAAGCGGGAAATACTTTTTGCAAAGGCCGACCTCCTGAAATGGAAAGACCCTGGGATCTGAATCTTGGGTCAAGGTCGAGGTTGACCCTCACCTAGGTTAGGGTCAAGGTCAACCCGTACCTAGGTTAGGGTTGAGGTTGACATAGACCTAAAATGTCAACCTTGACACTGAAGCCCAGAATCACTAGTCTACAGTCTAGAATGCAGAAATTAGGCCAAACAAGAGTGGAAAGAGGAACAAAATAGGGAGGAAACCATGTCAAGATCAGGAACCCATTCAAGGCACTTTCCATGACCTCAAAATACTTATTCGAAAGGCTAAACATGTCTACAATTGAAGTGCTTGCATTTTCCGACTATACATCTCACATGTTGAAAACTTTAATTAAATAAATTGATTAAATATTCATTTATCTTCAAAGAGATAACTCCAATTAGATCACATGGCTTACTCCACCCATCTCTCTTGTTCACATGGGTAACTCCACCCACCTCTTCAATTTTAAAAGGTAACTCACAATTAGCTCTTCAGTCAACCAAACTCTATCTCCTCTCTCCTAGTTGAAGAGGTGGAGTTTACTAATGGCTTCTCTAGTTCCCTTTAATCTCAACCGTTGATCTCCCTATCTCTAGGATTGATCTCAACCATTAATTTAATCCTCAATTCCTATATAATAAACCCTTCATAACCATTTTAAGGATCCAAGATTTCAAGCTCTCGTGCGCCATTACTCCGTCAGTTTGGTTCTAGCATTCAAGCCATCTTGCGATCACACACACATTTCAAGTATCAAATTATTGACGCTTCTCAAGTCATAGATGCTACCCACACCAATAATGAGCATCAAAAATAGCATTTCAGAAGGAGTAGAGAGAGACAATATAAGCTTCAAGCACTTTGGGGTTTGTATTTATTTGTTTTCCTTTCTTTGCTTGTACATTTTATTGGTTACATTTTAAGTTATTCATTATTGGTAGCTTTGTGTATTTGATTTCTATCATTGCAAACCGGTGCTACTAACCCCCACCTTTGAAAATCTTGGGAACCATGAACCAAAAAGAGAGACATACATTTTGGTGACCCCAACATGAACTAGTTACAAAGCACAGTGGTCAGATTCAAATTTGCACAGACTTTAGAGAACTTAACATCGCTTGTCCCAAGGATGAATTTCCTTTTCCTAACATCGATATGATATTAGATCTAACTGCTGGACATCAAATTATATCACTCGTGGATAGATTTTTTAAGGTACAATCAGATAAGGATCGCACTAGAGGACCAACATAAAATGGCTTTCACATGTCCTTGGGGCACTTATTGTTGGAACGTCATATTGTTTGGTCTAAAAAATGTCGGAGCACCATATCAAAGGGCCATGACTACCATCTTTCATGATCTTATCCAAAAAAAAATGAAAGACTATGTTGATGACATACTAACCAAGTTAATGCTTTGAAAGGATCATCTACAAGTATTGGGACCAATCTTTGATAGAATGCATGAATACAAAGTCTGTTTAAACCCAAAGAAATGTGCATTTAGGGTCACAGCAAGGAAGCTACTAGGGTTCATAGTGTCACATAGAGGCATTGAAGTAAACCTAGAGAAATTTAAAGAAATATTAGACATGCCTCCACCAACCAACCAAAGGAAACTAAGGGGGTTACAAGGAAGGCTCCAATCAATTAGGTGCTTCATAGCTCAGCTATCAGATAAGTATCACCCATTCCAACATCTACTGCACAAAGACATAAAATTCATATGGACAGAGCAATGCGAACAAGCATTCCAAATATTCAAGGACTATCTACTCAAGTCTTCTATATTGGTGCCACTAGTCCAAGGTAGACCATTTCTTCTATATATCTTGGTAACAGAATTAAAATTAGGCATACTCTTGGCACAACATGATTACATAGATAAGGAGAGAGCTATCTACTATCTAAGTAGAAAATTGGTAGGATATGAGCTCAACTATACGCCAATTGAAAAATCTTGCCTTACAGTTGTCTTCACTTCCCATAAGCTGAGGCATTACATGTTGATTCACCAAACAAAGTTGATAGCACATATTGATCCTTTAAAGTACCTCCTAAGAAAAGAAGCGCTCATTAGATGAATTGAAAAGTGGGTAATCATCTTAAGCGAGTTTGACATTGAGTACATAGATAGAAAGGCCATCAAAGGGAAAGTGATTGTTGACCAACTAGCAGAGGAACCTATTTAGGATCACCAGCCTATCATTTCTGACTTTCCCAATGAGTCTATCATGACATTACAACCAGCGATTGAGATATGACAACTATACTTTGATGGGTCATGCATGAACCATGGTGCGGGGGTAGGAATAGTGCTTATTACTCTGAATAATAATGCAATTCCAAAATCATTTAGACTCAACTTCCCCTACACAAACAACATAGCAGAATATGAAGCACTGGTCATCGGATTAAAAACAACAATTCAATGGAGAATCAAGAACCTTAAAGTCTACAGAGATTTGCAGTTGGTCATTAGCCAAGTCAATAATGATTATATGACCAAAGATGAGAAACTAATACCATATAGAGCATAGATGGAAAGGTTGTGCACTAAGTTCCAATACATCTTCTTTGAGAAAATACCATGAGCTCAAAACAAAGTGGCAGATGTGATGGCTACCATAGCATCACTGATCGATATTCCAGGTAATGAAACATGATTCTGGTTTCTCATGGAGAAACTCATGATGACATCACATCAAGCACCAATCACAGAATTAGCATGCATCCCCGTTTGTCCTGAAACCCTATGGTACCATGATGTGTATAATTACCTCCAAACTAGTGTCTTACCTCCCAACTTGTCTAGAAACCAAAATAAGTCCCTCATTCACCAAGCCTCTAGGTATACCATCCTCTCAACTACTCTATATAAATGAAGTCTAGACGGAATGCTATTACGATGTCTCACTTCCACAGAATCCCAGAGAGCTATATACGAGGTACATGAAGGAATTTGTGGAACCCATGGAGGTGGCAACAACTTAGCTAAGAATATCATCTGCATGGGATACTACTAGCCCATAGTAGAGATAGATGCAAACAGCTATATACAAAGGTGTAGGAAGTGTCAAATTCCTGGAGACCTCATACATGCACCAGCCCAAGAACTAAATCCTATCACTTCACCACTACCATTTTATATCTGGGGATTCAACCTAGTGGGAAAGATTACACCTTCTTTAGAAAATGACCACAAATATATCATAGCAGCAAAAAATTACTTCACTAAGTGGGTGGAAGCAATTCCCCTCACGTGCATAACTAGAATAGAGATATCAATGTTCATACTCAACCACATCATCTATCAATACGGGATTCCTCAAACCATCCTGATAGATCACGGTACACCTTTCCAAAACAAAGATGTTGAAGAGTTATGTGAAAAATTCCAAATAAAACAAGAGTTCTCTTCATTCTATTATCCTCAAGGGAATGGTCAAGCTGAAGCTACAAACAAAACAATTTTGAAAATCTTGAAGAAAATAGTGAATGAATCAGGGCAAGACTGGCATTTACAGCTTAGTCCTGCATTATGGGCATACATAACTAGCATGAGAACACCTACAAGAGCCACTCCTTTCTCCCTTGTCTATGGATTAGAGATGGTCCTACCCCTCAAAGTGGAAATCCCATCCTTGAGGATATCATTAAAGAACCTAATTTCAGATGAAGACTACAGAGTAGCAAGGCTTAGTGAACTGGAACTACTAGATGAAATAAGAAAAAATGCATTCAATCACTTACAAGGCTATCATAATCGCCTTAGAAGGAATTATCATAAGAAGGTGAGGTAATGAACATTTTAGGTTTGGAGACCTTGTCCTCATGGAAAATCAAAAGAACCAAGTAGAAAGAATGAAACCAGGAAAGTTTGAGCCTAACTCGCTAGGACCATATGTCATTGTCATCTCTACCTAGAGTGGGGCATACCAACTAGCAACACCAAAAGGATATCAGCTCCCTAGATATCAGCTCCTCGAATACATAATTATCATGCACCTCAAGAGGTTCTACGCTTGAGGTCTCAATGGTTAAGGAAACTATCTACATATCCATAAAAAACCTAAAAAATAAAAAATAAAAAAATACAAAATGTTACCTTGGTGAAAACCTGGCAATCAGGCACCTTGGCGATAAAAAATAAAATAAAAAAGCAAAAAAGTAAAGAGAAACAAAATTTCTCTCTCAGTGAAAACCTGGCAAACAGGTGCTATTGAGTAGGTACCTTGGTGAAAACCTGGCAAACAGGCACCAAGTGTTCAAATCCAGCTTCACCATCAATGAACTCCAAGATCAAATGTTTGAGCACACTACAAATGCAAGACTGATTACCCAAGCTATATCCAGAAGCACAAGCCCCTCTAAGCACCAACACTTAACCATGGCTAGTACTAGTCCACTAGACAAGGGGATGATTCTAAATGTCCTAAAAAAATACCTAAAATTTAGAAAACTCATCAAAAATTCTAAAAAAATCAATCTTCATAAAAAACAATAAAAAAAAATTACAAAATCCCAAGCAATAAAACTGACTCGGTTATCAAGAGATCAAGCCCAGTCAATCAATCTCACAACCATGAGCTTTGCGAATTAGCATTGGGCCCATATGACACAACTTTATCAATCTATCAAATCTATCAATAAAGAAAACTAGCGACCAATCCAATCTATCAAATGTCACAATCATGAGCTTTGGGAATCAGCATTGAGCCCATCTGACATAGCTTGATCAGCCACCAAAATGATCAAAATCAACCAATCAATCAATCAATCATCTTACACAGTGATGGATATGCTCAAATCCAGACAGGTGGGTCTTATATGAGTCATTTATTTACTGAAACCAGACACAATCAACACAATCAAGCCAATCAAGCCTATCAAGAGAGTCGAGCCAATCAAGAGAATCCAACTGAATCAAGGAACAATAAAAAATGTTGACTAGGTTAGTTAGTTGGTTAGATGTTAGTCTATATTTCATGGTTATGTTCTTACGCTACTCTAGGAGCCACCAAGAGAGGAGAGTAGCTATGATGGATCATTACTCATTTTCTTTGATTGCTATTTGTTGAATGTTCACTTCGATTCTAGGGCCATGATGATTTAGGGTAAATGTGGTAGGTGTTGTCACTTATCTGGCAGCCACATAGTTCCATGATCTGAGCTTAACCCTGGGAAAGAATTGGACATTCCTTCTTTGTTATATGCTTGTTTATTTACCAATAGAATCATAGTGGTATCTAGATGGACTCTGGGTGCATTGGATTTCTATCTCAGTTTTTATGGGCTTTCTTTAAAAAAATCAAGAGTTCATGGTGTTAGCCAGATAGACTCTGGGTGCATTGGAATTCTATCTTGGTTTTTTAGTCTTTCTTTTCAAAATCAAGAGCTCACAGGTGCTAACCAGATGGACTTTGGGTACATTAGAGTTCTATCTTGGTTTTATTTTTTCTTTTGTTTAGATCATTCAGAGGGAAAAGCGGTATCTAGATGGTCAATATCTAGGTTCTTTTAACTCTCTTTCTTTTCAAACAGGGCACATAGCTGAACCCAGATGGTCAATATTTGGGTGCACTAAGTTATCTTTCTATTCAATCTCTCTACTCCTTTTGGTTATCAATAGGTCATGGTGGTATCTAGATGGTATGTGATCTGGATGCATTGGACACTCTCCAGAATTTCATTAAAAGATGCAATGATGACAAATATTGGAAACAGGGGCAGCAACTTGGGTCACTCATCCTTTCTATCAATTCATATCTATCAAAAATTCAAAAAAATCCTTTCTATCATTCCATATCTATCAAATTAATCCTATAAAACCTATTTCCAAACTAACTTCCTTCTAACTAACACATGCATTACTCAGATATTTTTTTCATAATAGATTGCATCCATTCCATTTAAGTGCATCAGAAAAAATGAAAAAATTTAGCAATTGCATACATGGTAAATCATAAATCACATGCATCCATAAGCATCTAATATAAACATACATTTCATTTCCACCATCCTACATAAACATGTCAGTATCATACGAAAATCATATCATACATCTAAGAGTCTGCATCATAGAATCACATACATCCATAAACATCTCATATAAATCTAAATATCTGAGTACAATGAATGGTCACAAGTCTAAACACAAGGAAGTAATCAACATATATATCAATAAATATCAGTGTGTTGAGATACAATAATGGATAAAGCCTCATAGTATATCAAATGAACATCACTACAAAAATGGTACATGATACAAAAGAGGAAGGGAATCAAATTAGCATGTGCTACCCCCACCCTTGTCACCAGGTGGATGACAGGGTGACATATCAGACATAGGTCTCTGTGATGAACTAGGAGAACCAACACCACTACTCTGTGACCTCTGAGCCCTACTAGATCTCTGTGATGTTGTATAGTTGGGAACCCTCTGATCTACAGGAACAACGCCCTCATAATGGTGCCACCAGTACTCAATCTCTCTCTGGGCATCACACCTAGATCTATATTAGCAATCCAACACATCCCAATGTGAGGCATCCTGTACACTATCAATAAAAGATCGGACCTCTGCTCGAGCCTGTCACTCTCTAGCCTCTGCTATAGTTGTCTTGGCCTTAGATGTGTATCATCTTAAAATGGAAGCACTTCCATGTTAAGAACATTTAGCCCTCCTTAGGGGATGTTTTTTGCCTCCATCATGTCATCCTCCCATTTCTGCATCATCCCCTACTTCTGTGTCTATTTAGGACCCTGACTGGGCCTCTCCAAGCACCTTCCACCCCACCCGACATGTTTTCCAGGGGTTCTAACCCACTGGGTCAAGGTTGAACTTGACCATGACCTAGGTCAAGGTTGACCTCAACCTTGACCTAGGTTAGGGTTGACCTCAACCTTGACCTAGGTCAGGGTTGACCTCAACCCTGACTAGGGTCCCCCTTTTGAATCTGGAAGCCTCTCGGCTATCGGGGGTCATCCAAAATTCAATTTTTCCGCTTCCAGGTCGGCTGTTTTAGGTTCCGAAGCGTTGATTCCTAAATTATATTTAATATAGGTCCTTTCCTAGGGGTAAAGACTTTAATGGTAATTTTATTCTCCTATGTTAGCCTCCTTAGAAGATTGTGCCCTAGTTTCATATAAAAGGGAGTCTTTTCCTCTCATTTTCTCTAAGTCTTCTAACCATTATCAAGTAACAAGCGCTAAGGAAACTAAGCATTTAAAGGACATTCAAGCATCCATTATTCTATATTTTTTCAAGCTCTCAAGGTTTTCAAGTCTTCCTCTCAAGCATTTAAGTTCTCCATTTAAGATCAAGGATTCAAGCTTTCAAGCCTTTGAAGGGATTAGGTTCAAACATTCAAGATTCACCATTCAAACCCTAGATCTAGCCATCATGGTGGTGTGATCTTCCTTCAAGATCCTTTGTGCATCCTCAAGACACATTCTTCCTCTCTTCAAGGTGGATTTCAAGCATACAATCATGGAGGTTTATGGTTTCTAAAGCCCATTCTTTCATACTTACATATTTTCTTACATTTGAATTATAATTGCATATCTATTGAATATCATAGCTTCATTGTTAGATTCAATTCTACTACTTGCTAGCATTCTATACTTTATTGATTTTAAGGTTAATTCCTAAATCAGGGTTTGACTAAGGCAAACCCCTTCCCCCCAACAAAAAATCCTCTTTTTCTTGTAGGTACAGGTTCGGGATTGTAGATTTGGACACAGATTTGGATACCCTTTTCAACTTTATTTCGGGCTCCACAAACAGATTCTATGTCGGACCTGTGTAGGTCAAGGTTGACATTATTGGGTTAGGGTTGACATTTGTGGGTCAAGGTCAACCTTTTTCATAAGATGACATCGGAATAGAAAAATATTTCTGGGTTTTGTTCCTCTCTACATTCTGGTTCTGGATCATAGTTCATTGTTTCCAGAAATAGTCTACAGACCTCAGAAAACAACATTCTTTGATATGCATTATTTTAAGGTTATTACATTTCTCCTATTTTCTCAATTACTATAATAAATCATATTTACTTAATAATTAACAAAATTTAAGATTCTTCTTGTTATTCTCTTTTCCAAATAGTTGATTCATTTATGCATTAGCCCTTCTTTTGGGCTGATCAACTTGGATCTTCCATTTGTGTATTTGGGAATAGAAGAGGAGTATCTTATCTTCTCCCTAATCACAATTAAAATATATAATCAATCAAATTCAATTAAATGTAAAGTAGGGTTAAGGAACTCAACAGACTCTAATCAAATCAAACAACAATTAATAAACAATCTCCTTACCCTTTCCACCACTTTACAGGATGCTATAACCCTAGCCTCCAAAGCAGTGGCACATGCATCAGAGGAAGCCATTTTGGCCTGTAAATCAACAACCTGATGTGTGAGTCTCTCTAGATTGGAAGGATCTATGTTCATCCCTCCCATGGCCACATCCATGTCCCCCTCCTTAGCTATATCCCCCAATCCCTCACCAACCCTCCCCCTCACTACCCAAGAATCCCCACTATCGAAACTCTCACCAATACTGCCGCCTGTACTGCTACTACTAGTAGAAGAGCTTGAACCAGTGCTCTCTGCCTCCAAGGCCTCAATATCAATATATCTAATATCCACATCCACATCCTCTGCAATAACTTTATCCTCCACTCTCAGAGCCAACATAGAACTAGTACTTTGATGTACTCTCCAAACTAACTGAGGTGCCTCCTCCTTCATCACCTCCTAATCTTCCAAAATGGCACTCAATCCAACTCTCTAAGTACTGCTCTGCCCACCCCTTGTCTGAACCCCACCACCAACACCCCTAGGACCAGGATCATCTCTGCCATCATCTCCCCTCCCCTGCCCACCATCCTTCCCTCCATCCCTACCGTGTCCTCCATCGTGACCTCCATCTCTACCAACTCCATCCCTACCACCCCCAACCCTCCCTCCATCCCTCCCTCTACCTCACCTCTGACGTGGCCTCCTAAATAATCTATCAACCACTGGCCTTGAGACATTAGTGAGTGGCTCTAGACGTGTAATCTTCCACCATGCATCATACTGTGGAGTGGTGCCTACAACAGAACAAATCCAGATATCAATAACATATACATAATCAACATAAAGGTATATACAAAAGAAAGATATCTAAATAGTGTAGAAAAAATAACAAAGTATGGCCACATTAGAATAGAGAACTACATCAAGCAGGGGCAAAAATTAGAATATGTACTAGCATCCACAGTAGCAGATCTCCAAGTCCACGCAATAGGCATAATACCCTGGAACTTAGTAATAGCTACATCCAAAGGCACAAGCGCAACCCAAAGAGTAGCATCTCTAGATCGATGAGAAAAATAGGCATAAGAATCTGTAACATCCTGTGTCTCTCCAAACTGCCACAAGATCCTATCAGTGTTGTGAAAGTCTATCATATGCACATGTCGACTAACACGACCAATCGAGAATCTCCACTGTCAACGGAAGGGTAAGTGAATGTCCTCTCCATGCCAAACAAGATAGTCCCTGTATGGCCTCCAAATAAAATATGACATCATGTCGAGATGCTACCACCAAAAAATCAAATGTCCCATATGTGACTCTGAACACCTACAGGTCTCCCCATAGGAAGACTCTAAACACCTACAGGTCTGCACACTGCAATGTGCTCCCAATCCCATATGTGGAGAAAGGTAGCACCATAACCAAGCAACTTACCTCTAAGGTAAGCATCATAGAACATATGATGGTACATGTGTGCCAACATGCATAGACCCCAAGTGTATAAGGAATGAATGCAAACCATACTCTGGAGACAAGCACCAAACCCGATAGAGAATCTATGCTGACGATGATCGGGACATGGGATCCCACATATAAGACTCCCTAACAATGTGGTCAATCTATCTAGACCCATCCCAAATCTAGACCATTGGATGTCATAGGGATCCGACATCCCAAGCTGATGCGAAGGCAAACCAAAAAGCTCAGAGAGAGCAGTCACGCCAGCATCACGATTGTACTCAACAAGAGAACCCTGAATAGGAATTTGCATGATGCAATAAACATCCTCCAGAGTGACTATACACTCGCCAATTGGTAATCTAAACATGAAGGTCTCTGAATGCCACCTCTTTAATAAGGCAGAGATCAGACCACTATTGGACATGATCTTAGGCATATAACATATCTAGTATAGGCCTAACTACCTAAGAATGTCTCTCTCACCCTCAGTAACCTAAAAGAGAAGAGTCAAACCTGATGGTCTCCACTCCCGGCACCACAAGATAGTCCCAGAATACTACAAAACATAGAAAGAAATGTATCAGTAACAGATCAGTCATTAATGCATGTCAAAAGAGAACTAATAGAATAATTGCAACACTTTTGAGGCCTTTGCGGCACTATTTCATCATTTGTGGCATTTAACATGCATTTGCGGTAATAAACATACCTACTATGACACATTTATCAATTGTGGTAAGAAACCGTCAATTGTGGCATTTAAACCACAATTGTGACAAAATCGTAGCTGATTGCGACACTCTTCTAAAAATTCAAAAAATGCAATAATTTTGAAAGCAATAAATATGTGCATTAATGACAAAGAGATCAAGATCACTTACTGGAAATCCTTTTCTAGCTGGCTGATGAAAGGTACGAACCTAATTAGAGACATGTACGATGCCTGGAATGCCCGCTATAGCTCACAGAAGACACGAAAAGTAGAGAAAAATAGACTACAAACTCACTAGCATTGTCAGAGCTCCATAATGAAAATGAAAAATGAAGGGCTCTCCCAACTACTTATAGGGATTTCCAGAAACCCTAATTCCTCCAGGACTTCAAAATTTCCTTCCCGGCCCCCAAAATTTTCAAAACACAATATCAGGGGCATAATAAAGCTTTTTTCAAAACAATCAGCTACCCAAATTCAAAAATTGTAGTTTCAACTAATTAACGCTCATGTCACGACTTTTCGCTCAAATTTCTTGAGGGGGCATAAATACACCTACTATCGCCAGGGCAAGCTCAAAATTAGAGAATCTTTAACACACTGTGACAAGTCACATTGCATCAAGAGGGCATATGTAGACACCCTAAAATGGACAGACTTGCGAATTGACATTAAAAACACTAATTTTCATCTATTAATTAATGGTTTTTTAAATCGTTAATTAATCATCTATTTCTTCTAAATTCATTTCATCTATTAATTAATGGTTTTTTAATCATTAATTAATCATCTATTTTCTTCTAAATTCATTTCCCAAATCATCTAATCAAATTCCCAAAATTAATTAAATAATTAATTTTATTTAATTAATTAACCTTAATTGATTAATTACCATTAATTAATTAATTAAATTCAATTTCCTATAGTTTAAATGGAAATATTTAAAATTACTAATTAAATTCTTCCAATTAAATTAATTTAATTTCAACAAATAAAGCAATTCTAAATAAAAAAGAATTCAATTATCTCACATGTTGAAAATTTTAATTAAATAAATAAATTAAATATTCATTTATCTTCAAAGAGATAACTCTAATCAGATCACATGGGTTACTCCACCCATCTCTCCAATTCACATGGGTAACTCCACCCATCTCTCCAATTCACATGGGTAACTCCACCCAACTCTTCAGTTCTAAAGGGTAACTCACAATTAGCTCTTTAGTCAACCAAACTCTATCTCCTCTCTCCCAGTTGAAGAGGTGGAGTTTACTAATGGATTCTCCAGTTCCCTTTAATCTCAACTGTTCATCTCCCTATCTCTAGGATTGATCTCAACCATTCATTTCATCCTCAATTCCTATATAATAAACCCTTCATAACCATTTGAAGGATCTCGGATTTCAAGCTCTCGTGCGCCATTACTCTGTCAGTTTGGTTCTAGCATTCAAGTCATCTTGCGATCACACACACATTTCAAGTATCAAATTATAGATGTTTCTCAAGTCATAGATGCTACCCACACCAATACTGAGCATCAAAAACAACATTTCAAAAGGAGTAGAGAGAGACAATAGAAGATTCAAGCACTTTGAGGTTTGCATTCATTTGTTTTCTTTTCTTTGCTTGTACATTTTATTGGTTACGTTTTAAGTTATTCGTTATTGGTAGCTTTGTGTATTTGATTTCTATCACTACAAACTGGTGCTACTAACCCCCGCCTTTGGAAAGCTTGGGAACCATGAACCACGAAGAGAGACGTACAATTACTAGTGTTTAACTCAATCTAAGGTGTGAATCATCATTTATGGTTTTCAATCCACCCTTGGGATTGACTATCCTTTTTGGTTTTCAATCAGCCCTAATTGTTTTTCAAGAATATACCACTATTTCTGGCTTTCAGTCTACTATCTTTATTTTTGTCTTATACTAATGAACTACAACTGATTGTATGTTTGATGTCTTTTTTTTTATGATCAACTAAGTTACAAATGTGATGATAGACATTAATCAGTTAATGTATTGTCATTGATGTCAACTTATTTGATTATCATTACGGTAGAAAATATCTATAATGAGTTAAAGATCTGGAATAGAAAAAATTTATGTGGTCAGTAATTGAAGAGTTTTGTATACACCGAGTAACAGTGAACAACGATTAAATATAGTGTATACCGATCACAGTGATAACCGAGCTAGGGATCACCGACACATCATGGTATTGACCAAGTGATTAAATCAAACTGAGGCTGACTAAACTGATGAGCTATAAAATTGATGATTCCAAGGTAAATGATAAGATTTTTTATGAAGATCAAAGGGCTATGAAAATTCAAGGATGATCGAATGAAGAATATTGAAATGTTTTTTTGACACAACTGTCGAGGAAGGTTTAAGTGGCAAAACCAACGATGGAGATTAAGCGGAAAAATATAAATGATGGAAATTAAATGAGCTATGATGTCTATATAAGACACAAGAAATTCATTATGAACACACTTGATGTGCATACATGCAAATTTCATGCATGACTGATCAAACTAGTTGAAGACGTAACCGAGCATTTCTGCAGACAACACCGAGCGACAAAGGAAACAAATTTTACCGAGCAGAATAGAGTATAAAGAATTAGAGGAACTAAAGTGAAAATCAGATTTATTATGTACTTAGCATAGATTTGAAAATCTACAAATAGAGTTGTATTTGAATCAGATCATTACTGTATCAGTTTAACCATTGCTACAGATAAATCTCTTAACCGAGTAGGATGTGAAAGTATTTATTATGACATTCTAATGAATGTTGAGTATTTTCTTGTTGACCCCATAGTGAATAAATGGTCAAGAGAGAATTGTTAGTGATAAATCCTCTAACCAGGTCACATTTAACAATGTGAATTGTAACCTTTAACAGGGTTGGCTCTTAATCGAGCTCACTTCAGAAGAGTTAAATATTTTGGGTTACCGGTCCCAGGTGTTTTTTCTCTAAGTAGGGTTTCCACATTAAAAATCTATGTGTTAATGTATATGATTGTTGTGGATTGTTATTTTTCTTTACACATTACTTTATCTACATTGATCGATAATCATAGTATTGATTTATTGCTACTTGGTAGATGACTAGACAACTTGATAGTTGAGTAACTAAAGTTTGAGATCACAGTTTATATTTCACCAAGTTGAGTTATATGTTTCAAATTATTGTTATATACATATGGGAGAATTTGGGACTGTAGGATAATTGGAGCTAACTAATTCACCCCCCCCAGTTATCTAACAATTGTTATCAAAGCATAAAGTGCTTAGAAGGAAAATTTTAAAGGACTTAAGCTAAATATCACAATATGTATAAGAGAGATGCACTGAAGTTGAACAAGGAGAACTTCTCAACATGGAAGAGAAAAATGAGACTATACCTATCAGGAATTGGAGATGAGATAATTCTATACCTAGATACTAAATTTATCCTACCTACTGGACCTTTGACTGTTAATTAGATGAGAGAGAAACATGAAAAAAATACTATGATGGTAGAACTTTCTTCTTCACTAAATGATGTTGAATTTGAGGATATTAAGACATGTACATTATCCAAGCAGATGTGGGACAAGATTACACAATTTTATGGAGGTGATGCAAATTTGCAAAGAGCTAAAGTTGAAAGTCTCTGAGGAAAATTTGATGACATGAGAATGAAAGAAGGAGAAAACATAACACAGTACAATAACCAAATCAAGGAGGTTGTGAATTCTATTCATGGAGAAGGTGAAGTTATTGATGAAGACACTATTTTGAGTAATATTCTTAGAACTTTATTGCCTATTTAATCTATTAGAGTCTCTGTAATACTTGAAATGAGAGAACCACGTAGAAACAATATTACAGTTCATAGCCTTGTTGGTAGACTATTTATTGGGAGCTAAACAATTTTGACAACAGTGTTGTTCCTACTTTTGAGTCTGCATTTCCGTCCTCTCTGAAAATTAGTAAATCTGGTAACAAACACATGATAAGAAATGAAAGTGACAGTGACAGTGACAATGATGATAAAGAACTTGATGAACTTGAAGTATTAATGGCTAGAAGATTGCACAAAGGTAAAGGAAGGTATAAAGGTAAACTACCTTTGATATGTTTTTATTGTAATAAATTGGATACTTTGCTGCCAGATGCCCAAATAGAAAAAGTGATGAAAGAAATTAAGTATCTAATGATAGAAAAGATGATCGAGAATATAGAAGAAATTGATAGTATGACAGAAGGATTGACTAAGATTACAGAGACAAAGGCAAAAAGGCATGTTACATTGTTGAAGATAAAGACAATGACACCAACACTGACATTGATGAAGACATTGAGACAATATTTGTAGCTTTGAAAGAAGATTCAGAAGAAGATGAAAGGTATGTTTAAACAACACTTATTTATAAATTTAGCAAGCATGATATTTGGGTTATTAATAGTGGTTGTACACATCACATGACTGGAGATAAAGAAAAAATTTAATTTCTTGAGCATTATAATGGTGGATCTGTTAGAATGGGAAATGATATACCTTGTCAAGTAAAAGGAAAAGGTACTATATTGATGAAAAAAAAGATAAAATGTGAGAATGCATATTGGGTGAAAGGACTTAATTATAATATGTTGAGTGTTTCATAGTTGAATAACACAGCTCGCTGAGTTGCATTTGAAAACAAAGGAAGATGGAATTTATGATGAAACAAGAAAGTTGATCGGCACTGGAGAACAATCAAAAGGTAATATATTCTATCTTGACACTTCTAAAACTACTTGTTTGATAGCTAAGAATGAAGATATATGGTTGTGGCATAAAAGGCTATGTCATGTAAATTTTGACAATATGGTTAAGATCAGTAATAAAAGAAAAGTAAGAGGCTTACTGAGCTTATCTAAAACTAACCATGTTATGTGTAAGAATTGTCAAATGGGAGAAATGTAAAAATCTAGTTTTAAGAGAAAGAATTTCTCTTCTAAATTCTAATGATATTTTGGAGTTAGTTCATACATACCTATGTGGACCAATGAGAACTCAATCTTATTATGGTGATAAATAATTTATTTTATTTTTTGATGAATATTCTAGAATTATGTTTTTTATGTTCTTAAAATATAAATCTGAAGCATTTAAGATGTTCAAATGGTACAAAGCTAAAGTGGAAAAAGAAAGTGGTAAAGAACTGAAATGTTTGAGATATGATAAAGGAGGTGAATTTATTTCTAATGAGTTCACTAAATTTTGTAATGAGTATGGAATTAAGAGACAGGTCTCTGATCCGAGAACACCACAGTAGAATGGGATTTCTGAAAGAAGAGATAGATCAATTGTGGATTGTGCTAGAACACTGATGATTGAAAAGAATGTCGCACAAGTATACTGGAGGTAAGTTGTTAGTACTGTTGTATACACATTGAACCGAGTACAACTAAAGAAATATAAAAACAAGACACCTTATGAATGCTAGGTATGAGTTGAGTAACTGAGAGGGGAGGGGTGAATCAGTTACCACAAAAAACAAATCCAAGTCCCTTAGATGTCTTAATCAAACTTATCACTCTGATCGGTTAATAAAATATATTATGGTATAACTCGATTAACAAAGCAATCTTAAGATATTAAATGTAATTAACCTTTAGTGATTAAGTACAGAAACCTAAAGCATAAATAAAATAAAAGGTACACATATGACACCAAGATTTAACGTGGAAACCCAATTTAGGAAAACCACCAATTGCAACTAGTTACTATTTTTCACTCTTCTGAAGTGAGTCCTATTAGGAGCCAACCCTGTTAAATGTTACAAAACACACTGTTAGGTGTGACCCTATTAGAGGATTTAATCACCCTGTAAGGAGTGGCCTTGTTAGAGGTCTTCAAATACTTCAATGTAGAAATGCCACCTTGTGAGAGGATTTACAAAAGATTGTTAAGTCTGCTCTGTTAAGAGAGTTGGATCACTTCTACAATTTTTAGAGAATAACAATCAGTTGACCTGATTGAAGAAGCAACTAACTTTACATATTCAGATCTCTATTCTAGCTTTAAGTGGATCCTCACTGATCAAATATTCTTTTGCATCTTGGTCTGGATATTCTTTCCTTAATTAGAATTCCTTCTTACTTTGCCTTCACTCTTCATATCAAAAAATCTACATCCTATTCAATCCAAACTTGACCTTGTATATATATTATAAGCCTTGTCAAGTCATCTTGAATACCCCTCCAAATAAATAATAAAACTCAAATATTTTAGCTTCTATTAACCAATTAAACATAAAGTGTAAACTATTTTAAGTCGCCTAACACTAAATTCATAACTCAGTTAACACTATAATCCTTCGATTCCCGACCATTACTCGGCTGAAACTAAACTTACTGTATTACCTGAGTGAACTCGGTTAATACAGAACTTTCTTCATTAACCAATTGAGATCGGTTAAGTTTAGACATTTGTGTAGCATCAATACATTTGTGTAACATAAATGACAATACACAATTGAATAATTGTCTTCAAAAATCTCCCTCTTTGGCATTGATGGAAACACAACATTTAATTATACAAATAATTTCAGAGAAATAAAAACAAGAATAAAAATTTTAATGTCCTTATTTTCATTCTGATTCTCATCCAAAAAACTCCCTCTGTCTTCACAGTCACTGATATACAAATTTCTCCCTCTTACATCAATCTGTGTCTCTGATAAAATTTCTCCCTCTGACATACTTATTTCTTTGGCATGACATCAATAATCACTCCCTCTTTGACATCCAATGCCAAAGACTCCATCCAATGAAGTTGTAATGTACCTGATGTACTAATTCATATGCAATAAGCTCTAACAATCTGCATCAACTTGTTAGATCTTCATTGTGGCTCGGTTGATGCATCACTAATCTATGCTTTAGTGAGCCTCAGTTAGGGGAATCACCCCTAGCTTTCCTCTAAGATACAAGAATGCATCCTTAGGTAAAGGTTTTGTGAATATGTCTATAACTTGTTCTTTAGTATTCACATATTCCAACCTTACTTCCTTGTCCTAAACCAATTCTATCAATAAATGATACTTTATTTCAATATGCTTAGTCTTAGTATTCATCACAGGGTTCTTTGAAATGTTAATAGCACTAGTGTTGTCGCAGTAGATAATAAATGGTTCTTTGATTTCCTCCTTCATACCTGACAATAGTTGTTTGAACCATATGATATTTGAACAATTCACTACTTTAGCAACATACTCTGCCTCTGTTGTAGACTGATAAATGCAATTCTATTTCTTACTAGTCCAAGAGACTAACCTCTTTCCAAGATAGAACACTCCACCACTGGTGCTCTTTCTATCAACAACACTTCCTACCCAATCAGCATCAGTAAAATTATTCAAATCAAATTTTCATCCTTTCTTATACCATAATCCATAATCTTTAGTTCCCTTAAGATATCTCAGAATCCTTTTGATATCCATCAAATGATTATCTCTAGCATTAGCTGAAAACCTTACAATAATACCAACTACTAATGCAATACCAGGCCTAGTGTGAACAACATATTGAAGTTTACCAATCATGGATCTGTAGGTAGTCTGATTTACCTCCTTTGAATCATCATCCTTAGACAGCTTATATCCATTAGACATAGGAATCCTAACTGGTCTGGAATCTTCCATTCTAAATTTCTTCAGTCTCTTTGATGTATTTAGACTAAGTAATATAGATACCATCCTTCATCTGATGAACTTGTAAACCAACAAAGAATTTGATTTCTCCAAACATAGACATCTCAAATTCCTTACTCATTTCTTTAGAGAATGCTTTGCACAAATCATCATGTCTAGTGAATAGTATATCATCAACAAATACCTCTACTAATAGTATCTTGTTCTGAGGTCCTTCTTTGATGTACAAGCTACTATTATCATTAGTTCTTTGAATTCCAATACTTACTAGGTAACCATGCAGTCTTTCATACCAAGCTCTAGGAGCTTGCTTTAGTCCATACAAAGCTTTGTGCAATTTACAAACCATATTATTTTTGTTAGGATCAACAAACCTTTAGGTTTCTCAATATAAAATTCCTCTTCCATAATTCCATTCAAGAATGTAGATTTTACATCTATTTGGTATACCTTGAATCCTTTATGTGCTGCATATGCCAGAAGAGTTCTAACTCCTTCAATTATTGCAACAAGAGAAAAAATTTCTCTATAATCAATACCCTCTTCTTGAGCATATCCATTATACACTCATCTTTCCTTTTTTCTAGAAAATTCACCTTTTTCATTCAACTTGTTTCTAAAAACCCACTTAGTACCAATCACATTCTTGTCTTTTGGTCTAGGCACAAGAGTCCAGGTCTTGTTATTTTCTATTTTCTCAATCTCTTCATTCATGGATTCTATCCAACTTTCATCATTCAAAGAATCTTTGATGGATCTAGGTTCAAATTCACTACACAAACATGTGCCTTTAAGTTTGTTCCTTGTCATTATACCTTCTGTCTAATCTCCAATTATTTTCTTAGGTACATGATGCCTTCTGACATATTTGTCAAGTACAGGTTCCTTCTTCTTTGATTCTAGGCTTGCTTCACTTGGTTCACCAAGCTCAAACATTTTGTTTTGTTCTTCTGACTAAGACTCGATTGCCTCTGTCTGAGACTCAGTTTCCTCTGTCTGAGACTTGGTTTCCTCTGTCTGAGACTCAATTTCCTCTGTCTGTGACTTGGTTGCAATTGTTAGCAGCTCAGGTTGCATAGGTTATAACAAAGTTTGTGCTGATGAATTTAGTGGTCATCATGGTTGTTGTCCAATCACCATTTCTTGTGTCTTATGTATAGTATCATGTTCATAATACACAAAGTTCATGTAGTCCTCAGGATCTTTACTGCTTTGTTCTTCACTTCTCTCTATAAACTCATCAATCTTTACATGTACATTTTCTATGACTTTATGAGTAGTAAGATTCAAACATTTATATGCTTTTCTTTTATAGGAGTTTCCTAGGAATATGCCTTCATCACCTTTTACATCAAATTTTCCATTTCTTTCTTCCTTCAAGATGTAACATTTACTTCCAAATAATTTGAAATAACAAAAAATGTATTTATATCTCTACCATAATTCAAAGGGTGTCTGATCAATACCTTTCTTCAGTTGAACTTTGTTCAAGGTGTGAACTGCAGTGTTGATAGCGTCCTTCCAGTATTTGGTTGCAACATTATTTTCAATTATCAAGTTCCTTGCACAATCCATAATAGATCTATTTCTTCTTTATGTTATTCCATTTTTTTTTGGTGTACCAGGGGAAGATACTTGTCTCTTGATTCCTCTTTCAATATAGAATTCATTGAACTCATTAGAAATGAATTCACCTCCTCTATCAGATCTTAGGCATTTTAGTTTCTTTCATGATTCCTTCTCAACTCTGGCAAGGTACCACTTAAAATTCTGAAAAGCTTCTGATTTTTCTTTGAGAAACATAATAGTCATCATTCTAGAATGATCATCAACAAATAAAATGAAATACTTTTCTCCAGTGTAAATTTTTGTTCCGGTTGGTCCACATAGATCAGTATGCACTAACTCCAAGACTTCTTCAGTATTGTAATTCTTTCTCTTCAAACTTGTTTTGCCCATCCTCCCAATTTGACATTGTTTGCACATTGCCAACTCAGGTTTCTTCAAAATAGGAATACCTCTTACTCTTTTGTTCTTGCTTATGTTGACTAGGTTATCAAAATTCACATGACATAATCTTTTATGCCATAACTAGATTTCTTCTACTTGAGCAATAAAACATGAACTTTCAGTGAGATCAAGATAGAATAGATTACCTTTTGTTTGCTTGCCAGTTCCAACTAGGTTTACCTTACCATCCAGGAGCTTGACCTTGCCATTCATAAATTCTACCTTGAAACTAATGTTATTCAGCTGTGCCATACTTAGTAGATTATGCCTTAGTCCTTCAACCCAATAAACATTATCACATTTGATTCGTTCAGTTAGAGCAATACAACCTTTACCTTTCACATAGCAAGATTCATTATTTCCAAATCTAACACTCCTACCATCATAGTGCTCAAGATATTCAAATTTTTTTATCACCAGTCATGTGGTGAGAACAAGAACAACCACTATCAATTATCCAAGTGTCATTTTTGCTAATATAAGAGAAAAATGCAGTCTTTTCATTTTCTTTATTATCTGACTCATCCTTAATAGCAATGTAAACCATTTCATCTTCATCTTCATCACTATCAAAATCTTTTGCAATATAACAAGATTTCTTACCTTTGTCCTTGTAGCTTTTGTGACTTTTTAAATCTTTCTTGCCTTTATACTTGTTGAAATTTCTCTCATCATTGTCCTCTTTATTTGGACACTTAGCAACAATGTGACCAACCTCGTCACATGAAAATAAAATCAATGGTACTCTTCCTTTGTACTATCATTTTCCTTTGGAAGCTCTCTTTTCAAGTAATGCTTCAATGATTTCTAGATCTTCATCATCAGATTCATCATCACTATTATTGTAAATCTATTTTCCTTTTGAGTTTCTATCTATCTTACCAAGGCTTAATTTATCTTTGAATGCAGACTCAAAATTGCTAGGATTAGGAGAATAATTTTCAAAATTGTCCAAATCAAAAGTTATTAGTCTTCCAACCAATGCATCTAGAGTTATATCATTACTACACCTCATCTCTTGAATAGCTAAGACTCTAATTGCATAGATAGGAAGTAAATTTCTCAATACCTTACTAACCACTATTTTGTCTTCAATCTTTCCACTAGTAGCTCTGATGGTACTGACACTTTTCTTGATTCTTTCATTGTATTTTGTAATGTCTTCTCCTTCTTTGATTTTCATCTTATCAAACTGATCTTTGGGACTCTCTGCTTTGGCTCTCTTTACATTGTCATCTCCTCCATGGGTTTCATGCAGTTTCTTCCACATATCATAGGTAGTAGGGCAGACCTTGACTTCATCAAATTCCAAATAGTTGAGTGAAGAAGCTATATCAATCATCATTATGTTATGATTCTTCATGTCCACCATCTGATCTAAAGACATAGGTCTGTGTGGTTCCACATACTTTTTGTCCAAGAATTGCAAACCATTATCTCCAATAGTATATAGATGTAGCCTCATCAATTCTTTCCATGCAGTAAAGTTGTCTTTGTTAAGCTTGGGGATCTCCCTTCTGTAAGACATCTTTGATCTTTAGCTTAGGCCTTGAAACCTTCCCTAAAAGAACCAAATACTCTTATATCAATTGTTGGAAATGAGTCGAGTAACTGAGAGGGGAGGGGTGAATCAGTTACCACAAAAAACAAATCCAAGTCCCTCAGATGTCTTAATCAAACTTATCACTCTGCTAGGTTAATAAAAGATATTCTATTGTAACTCAGTTAACAAAAACATCTTAAGATATTAAATGCGATTAACCTTTAGTGATTAAGTGCATAAACATAAATCATAAAGAAAATAATAGGTACACAGATGACACCAAGATTTAACATGGAAACCCAATTTGGGAAAACTACCAATTGCAACTAGTTATTGTTTTCACTCTTCTGAAGTGAGCCATGTTAGGAGCCAACTGTGTTAAAGGTTGCAAAACACACTGTTAGGTGTGACCCTGTTAGAGGATTTAATCACCCTGTAAGGAATGGCCTTATTAGAGGTCATCAAACACTTCAATGTAGAAATGCCACCTTGTGAGAGGATTTATGAAAGACTGTTAAGTCTACTCTGTTAAGAGATTTGGATCACTGCTACAATTGTTAGAGAGTAACAATGGGTTGACCTGATTGAAGAAGCAACTGACTTTGTAGATTCAGATCTCTATTCTAGCTTTAACTAGATCCTCACTTATCAAATATTTTTTTGCAGCTTGGTCTGGATATTCTTTCCTTAATTAGAATTCCTTCTTACTTTTCCTTCACTCTTCATATCAAAAACTCTACATCCTATTCAATCCAAACTTGACCTTGTATATATATGATAAGCCTTGTCAAGCCAGCTTGAATAACCTTCCAAATAAACAATAAAACTCAAATCTGTTGGCTTCTATTAACCAATTAAACATAAATTTTAAACTACTATAATTTGGCTAACACTAAATGCATAACTTGGTTAACACTATAATCCTTCGATGCCCGACCATTACTCGGCTAAAACTAAACTTACTGTATTTGTCGAGTGAACTCGGTTGATACAGAATTTCCTTCAATAACCAAATGAGCTCGGTTAAGTTTAGACATTTGTGTAGCATAAATAAATTTGTGTAACATCAATGAAAATACACAATTGAATAATTGTCTTCAACAATGAATTATGGTATGGTTATACACCTAATGTGAGCTATTTTAGAATATTTGTAATTCAACGCTATATTTTGAAAGATTATAGAAATGGAAAATTTGACTCAAAAGGTGATGAAGGAATATTTCTTGGATATTATACTAAGAGAAAAGCTTATAAATGTTTGAACAAGTATTCTAACAAGATCATTGAAAGTGCAAATGTAAAAGTTGATGAATTTGCTGAGAAGAATGATGAGGAAAGAAAAAGAGAACCAGAAGACTACAGTAGATTTGTTTACATTGAAGAACCTAACACTTTTCCTAAGAAAATACCTAACGGGACTGAGCAATAGGGTAATTTTATTAAGCATCAAGATGCACCAACTAAGAACTAGGAAGATATTACAATTGGAGATCATGATCAAGGACACAATGAACCAATTGGAGAACACAGTGAAGAACAAAGAATTGAACCTGTACTTGCTAAATATGTAAGAAGACATCATTCATAGAATCAAATTCTTGGAGATAAAAGAGCTGGCATGATGACACGAAGTAAGTTGAATAACAACACATGTTTGATTTATGAGTTTGAACCTAAAACTGTTAGAGATGCACTTGAAAATGAAGAATGGATTAATGCAATGATTGAAGAAATTGAGCAGATATAGAGAAACAAAACATGGGCATTAGTACCAAGACTGAGTGATAATAATTTCACTGGCACCAAATAGATATTCAGAAACAAATTGAATGAGAATGGATATGTAACAAAAAATAAAGCAAGACTATTATGCAAAGGGTATGCACAAGAAGAAGGTATTGACTATGGAGAAACTTTTGCACATGTTGCTAGACTTGAAGGAGTTATAATATTAATTTCTTATGATGCATACAAAGGATTCAAAGTATATTAGATGGATGTTAAATCTGCATTTCTAAATGGAATACTGGAAGAAGAGGTATACATTGAACAACCTGAAGGTTTTGTTGATCCTACTCAGGAAAGCATGGTGTGTAAGTTACACAAAGCATTATATGGACTGAAACAACCACCGAGAGCATGGTATGAAAGACTACATTCCTATCTTATCAATATTGTATTTATTATAACAAGTGATAACAACAATTTGTATTTAAAATGAGGAAATAATAATAAGACCCTTATTGCTGAAATTTTTGTTGATGATATTATATTTGGAGGTAATGATAACTTATGCAAATCATTCGCTGATAAAATGAGGAAATAATTTGAAATGTCAATTTTTGGAGAGAACAAATTTTTTCTTAGTTTGCAAATATTACAACAGGCTGAAGGCATCTACATTACTCAATCCAAATACATCAAGGAAGTAATAAAGACATTCAAAATAGAGGAATCAAAACCATTTGGAACACCTATGGTTACATGATGCAAATTGATCAAAGAAGGTCAAACAACTAAGGTAAATCAAACATTGTATAGATCTATGATTGGAAAGTTGATGTATGTTGTACACACAAGACCAGATATTGCAAAAAAAAATTCTTGGTTTGCAAATTTTACAACAAGCTAAAGGCTACTACATTAATTAATCAAAATACATCAAGGAAGTACTGAAGACATTTAAAATGGAGGAATCAAAACCAGTTGGAACACCTATGGCTATAGGATGCAAATTGACCAAAGAATATCAGACAACCAAGGTAAATCTAACATTCTATATATCTATGATTGGAAAGTTGATGTATGTTGTACACACAAGACCAAATATTGCAGACGTAGTTGGAATTGTAGCAATATTTTTTGCTAATCCTAAGGAATCACATATGACTGCTGTAAAAATAATTTTTAGATATTTGAAGAATACTGAAGATTATGGGTTATGGTACAAAAGAGAAGGCAAATTCGAACTGAAAGTTTACATAGATGCTGATTGGGATGGGAACATTGATGATAGAAAGAGCACTATTGGTGGAGCATTCTTTTTGGGAGAATGATTAGTTACTTGGATAAGTAAAAAGCAAGGATACATATTGTCATGCCCAAATTTGCATATAAAAAATGAGACAATTTTTTTTTTGAAAAGTTTACTAAGGGTTGAAAATGACTATACTCTCTAGCTAACTAAGTGCCAAAAGGAGCTACAAGTTAAGATGAAGGGGTTGAGTACAAGACGGGTTGAAGTCAATTTCAATAACTAGGGTTGAGGGGTAATCATGACGTGAGTCAACGTCCCTCAACCCATTAGTTTTACAAGGTTCTAGTCTGATCAAAAGATTTTTTTTTCCTTAGTCTTCTAGAGTTAAATCTAAAATTGGATTCACTACTACCTAATAGTTAAAATAAATTCAATATTTTAAATCTTAGTTATCTAATCTATTTTATAACATTATTTTTACACTGGCCACATGTATTGACCAAATAAAAATAACATTTCTTAGTTAAGTACATATAAATAATTGACCAATGATTTCCTAATGCAACTAATGGATCAATTAATATTTAAGGAGATCCTAAGATATAACTTTAAATATATCAAATTAATAATGTTTCCTTACTAAAGAGGGTTACATAATTGCAAGCATGAATATATTATATTAGTTAATACAACTCTCATTCTTATAGATTAAAATCTAATATTTAATAAAATTATCCATTTAAATCACCACATTCTTTACATTAGATTTTTCTAATAAATTTAATTAATATGCTCTAATAATATCTTATTTATTAAATAAGCTCTATGATTTTCTATACTAAATAAACTAATAATTTAATTTATTTCTCTATTTAAATGTGTGGTTAATATAAGAAACTTATTAATAATGCATAAGATGAAAAAGATTTCCACTAAAGTTTCTCCAAAATAATACATTCACCTAAAAAGAAAGAGTCCACTAAAGTGTGAAATAGACATAAGATTTAAGTAACAACATAAACTACTCTCATTAGAGAATCCCTAACCCTAATTTGAAATTAGGGTTAGGGATCCAAATAAAAATGTCAAGAAATGGATTCTTTTACTTTGCTTCCCTTCTCTCTTTCCTACACTGTGACCTAACCCTAAGATAGGATTTTAAATGGTTATGTTGCAGGTCTAGTTCAAAGAAAAAAACCATGGAGGAGAGGAAAGATTTCACATGCATGTGGAGGAAGATGATCATCACCACTGCCACGCGGGGGTTACAACAGTCTACAGGTGGCTGCAAGTTTTAAGGGTGGAGAGTGGGGAGAGGATGTGGCCTTCCCCTCCACTGCTGTGGTGGTGTCCAACCATGGACACCACACTGTCAACGGCGTAAGCTGCCACTATGTGGTGGTCATGATGGCTGCACCACCACAATGGTAGGGGTAAGGCCTATGCCTTCCCCTACCTTTGAAAAAGGGCCGCGGGGGGTGGCTCCTCCACCCTCCCAAAATTTCTTATTTTATTTTTATATTATATTTTTTTTTGAGTATTTTCTTCGTTAATTAATATGTATACACACACACACACACACACACACACTTGTTTTTAACACAGCTATAGCAGAATAAAAGTTATAGAAAAATCTCAAATTTAGTTTATAATGACTTCATTTTTTGTGTCTACAATATACATGTATTTATAAATACATAAATAGTAGTTGCCCAGATTTATAAATAAGACATACCATATATATAATAGCATATTGAAATAAAATTTCCTTCTACAGATTGAAATCAAAGATTTAAGGTTAAAATCTATTATGTTCCATTTTTAACTTTAAATTTATCTAATATGTTTTATGTTCACATTGAGATATGCATTTATGTAGTACTATTTACTATGGATTCTAAAAGGAAAGAGTAAACACAATCTCCTTTTAAAAAGAAAGATCAACTAATATGTTTTACAGAAATCATTTACACTGCATTAATTAAACAGAATAGCAAATATCTAAAGAAATATAATACATACATATATAAAACATAGGAAATTTTAAAACTCTATAACTAAGGAAATAAACTTAACAAGAAGATCTAACCTTATAAAACTATTACAAATTGTGAACAAAATTGTTACCTCAGGAAATCAATAAATCAATAGATGATTATTAAGATAAATAGATTATTTACATTCATAGATGCAGATTTACTCTCAGAATTTACATAAGGGAAAATATTTACTTTCTTTAATTAGTTTTATAGTTAGGTACTATTTAAAACAGTAATGTATTTGTTGTATGTATTTCTTATAACAAAAAACAAAACATTACACTCTTTCCCTTTTTAGCAACCTATTACAATTTATATGCTACAGAATTTTTAAGCCGATTTCCAGAAATTTCAATTATCAAGACTCGGCCCTATGGCTTGAGGAGAACTTAATTTCAAAAAATAAATTATACAAATAAACTAAATTCCGTCTTTCTAGCCTTTATCATGAATCCTTCCAAGTAGAAAAAACAACTATAATCTGCAAAACCAAATCTTGGAATAAACCATGGGAGCTCACCTCCCATCTCAGGCCTCTATGAGGCCACCCCTGAGATAGGGGAAACAAGAAGAGGCTGGGTGACATACAAGAAAACCACCACACGTATAACAAGCTTTAAAACAAAACACATAACTCCCTCTCAAGCTTAAGCACATTTGGGTCATTATGGACTCAATTAGGGGTGAAGGTGGAACAACCATGTAGGAGAATGCCAAACTAGGATACCTCAAATATGCACACAAATTCCCATGCCTTCCCAAGGATTTTACCACATCCAAAGAGCTTCATAAACACATCCATAACCCCTTATCACCCCCATGAAAATTCACAAGATAATATGGCACATGGAGCCCATAACATCCATGATACATCCCTATTCTTCCCAAGAAAAGACTCTACACTACCATGGTTTTCCCAACTAAGCCCTTCACCCACCATGACTCTCCTCCCTCCCAAGGGTGAGATATGTCAATTCAATCCCATGAAAAACACAACAAAAAATAGAAAAGAAAGAAGAACAAATGAAATTCCTTTCACAAACATAATATCACAAGATCAACATTTGCACAACATGAAAAATTGAAATAACTAAAATTCAACAAGATTTTGAAGCAAGATTAACAAAAAAGAGATCCTCACATAAAATTTAGGAGTACCAACCTTACTCCTAGCAAACGTATTCTGGTGGAGATGATCCTTTCCCTCCTAGGTCTTCTTCCCTTGGTTTCCAACTAGTAATCCCTTCTATGTACAATCTACAAGTCTCCAAAAAAATGGAGAGTGGGAAATCAACCCCAACTCTCCTCTCCTTCCTCCCTAAAAGGATCTCCCTCCAACTCCTACCTCTTTCCCAAAAACAAGAGAGGTGACATGAGTCCTCTACATTAACACTTGTCCAAATTCATGCATGGAAGAGACTCCACTTTCTTGAAGGAGGAGATGGTCTTTTCTCTTCCCAATTTTCGCCACTTACCAAGAATGGTACTTTAAAAAGGCCATAAATGATATTTTGACGCTAAAAATTTAAAAAACAACCCCTAACCCAAGGTATAACTAAAGGAATAGACACATTTAACTCTAACTACCTTATTGGACTCATTATAACCCTTCAAAAACTCACTTAGAGTTTACCTACGAATTTCAAGGATAGTACTCATGATTTGGGTTACCAATACAAGCAAACTCCACATGGTAACACTACATAATATTCTAGGGTGAAACTTAACCTCACAATCCACATGGGCATGCCATCTCATAGTAGATGTGCCAATTGGCACTACAAATACACATCAC
Source organism: Thuja plicata (assembly GCA_018584345.1). Taxonomy (NCBI): domain Eukaryota; kingdom Viridiplantae; phylum Streptophyta; class Pinopsida; order Cupressales; family Cupressaceae; genus Thuja; species Thuja plicata. The sequence continues at coordinate 2,721,863 of MU224354.1, read as the reverse complement.
ATTTACACCTAGGCATGCTTAAAAAGAAATAACAAAAATAGAAGAAAGTAAATTTATAACATGCATAAATAATTTTACAACATATAATACATTACAATTAGGTTCTTTCCCTCTTTAGGGTTAACCTTGGCTTTACAAGGATGTTTAAATTAACCCAATCTTGTTTCCCTAGTTTTGAAGCCATGGTTTATTCACCTACACACTGGAACAGAGCATCAGTAGTCCAAGAAAGAAATCACACATTCTCTAACCATAAATTACGCATCATTTTCTCAAACTAGGTCATCCATATAATATAACTAATAAATCACAAAATCCTTAGAAATTACTTATCTAACATATTAAATTAAATCAATATGGATCATTTGTAGAATTGAAACCGAAAGCACATTTGCATGTCACGTGATCAAATTGTAAATTTAGGAACATAAAAATGGAAGCTATTCAAACATGTCATCAAGATCTAAGAATCATATGTATAAAATAATACATCTAAACATCATCAAAATAGAGTCATCATAAGATATCTATACTATGAAAAGTCCAATACGTAAATGTTTCAAAAATAAATGTATCATCTAGGTAAATATGATATAGAAGCATAAGATCTAAATGGATGATCAGGGTAGGAACTCACACATATCTCAGTCAACTACAGAAGCAGAATATGTTGTTGCTACTGCAAACTATTCAAACATTGCATGGATCAAACAACTTTTGAAAGGTATGAATGAAGAGATCACTAACAATGTGGTAATTTATTTTGATAACACTAGTGCAATAAATATTTCAAATAATTTGGTGATGCATGCAAAAACAAAGAAAATATCTATAAAATATTAGTACTTGAGGGAACAAGTACAAGAAAAATAAGTTATACTAGAATATGTACAATCAAAAGAACAACTAGCTGACATATTCACTAAACCCTTACAAAAGGATATATTTGAGTACTTGAGAAGTAGAATAGGGGTTCATCCCTTGTCTATCGGTCACTAAGTTGACTAGGAGGTTGCATCAAGCTATATGTAATCATGATATCAATTATGTTGATGCAAAGCTGAACTGGACTAAAAAAGGCATATCAGTACACTGCAAGGTACTTACTCTATTGAACTGAAAACCAGAGATATTTTTTGGCTAATGAAGATTTTTTTATTTCTTTTTGGCATTTCTATCAAAGGGAGAGAATGATCAATGAAATATATATCCACTCCAAGGGAGAAAAGGAGAACAGAGAAAGGGAGAGAACTAACATATCTATCTACAGAAAGAGAGAAGAATCAAGAACAAAAAAGTTAAATCTACAGGGAGAGTCTGCATGGTGAGTTTTTAATGTTGATCCATATTTTATATACAAGCTAAGGAGAGCTACAAAATTTTGCATATAGTTGTAGAATAGAATTTTGGTATTCTATGGCATTTTCATATTGCATATTTCATATAGATTGATGAACTACAAATGATTGTATGTTTGAAGTCATTTTTTTAATGATCAATCGAGTTACACATGTGATGATAGACATTAATCAGTTAATGTGTTGTCATTAATGTCAACTTATTTGATTATCATTATGGTAGAAAATATCTATTATGAGTTAAAGATATAGAACAAACAAAGTTTATTTGGTTGATAATTGAAGAGTTATGTATACATCAAGTAAATGTTAACACCGAGTAAATATAGTGTATACCAAGCATAGTGATAACCAAGCTAGGGATCATCGACACTTCATGGCATTGATCGAGTGATTAAATTAAACTGAGGCTGATTAAAATGATGAGCTAGAAAATTGATTATTCCAAGGTAAATGATAAGATTTTTTATGAAGGTCAAACGGCTATGAAAATTCAAGGATGATCAGACGAAGAAGATTGAAATGTGTTTTTTACACAACTGTCGAGGAAGGTTTAAGTGGCAAAATGACCAATGGGTATTAAGCAGAAAAATCTAAAGGATGGAGATTAAATGAGCTATGATGTCTATATAAGAGACAAGAGATTCATTATGAACACATATGATGTGAACACATTCAAATTTCATGCATGACTAATCAAACTGGTTAAAGATAGAACCGAGCATTTCTGCAAACAACATCGATTGACAGAAGAAAGAGCATTTACCGAGAAGAATAGAGTATAAATAATGAGAGGAACCGAAGTGAAAAAATTGATCAGGGGTATTATGTACTTAGCATAGATCTGAAAATCTGCAAACAGAGTTGTATTTGAATCAGATCATTATTGTATCAGTTTAACCATTGTTACAGATAAATATCTTAACCGAATAGGACGTGAAAGTCTTTATTATGACAGTCTAATGAATGTTGAGTTTTTTCTTGTTGACCCCATAGTGAATGAATGTTCAAGAGAGAAATTTTAGTGATAAATCCTCTAACCAGGTCACATTTAATAGTTTTCATTGTAACCTTTAATAGGGTTAGCTCTTAACCGAGCTCACTTCAGAAGAGTGAAATATTTTGGGTTACCAGTCCCAGGTGGTTCTTCCCTTAGAAAGGTTTCCACATCAAAAATCTATGTGTTAATGTGTATGATTTTTGTGGACTGTTGTTTTTCTTTATACATTACTTTATCTTCATTTATCAGTAATCACAATATTGATTTACTACTACTCGATAGATGACTAGACAACTTGATAGTTGAGTAACTAAAGTTTGAGATCACAATTTATATTTCACCGAGTTGAGTTATATGTTTGAAATTATTGTTATATACATCTGGGAGAATTTGGGACTATAGGATAACTGGAGCTAATTGATTCACCCCCCCCCACTCAGTTATTTAACATTATACATGAGCTAATAAGAACAATTCTTAATTGAATAAATATCTTCCATAATGAAGTGCTCAACTCAAGATTGAAAGTCTGAGATAAAATCCTCCTTTAATGTTGGTTTATGGTATAATTTAAACCTAAATCCATTGACTAACATATCATCCCTTTCTCCATCAATTAGTATTAACTACACAACACCATTGTCAAAAAATTGCTTAATTTTATAAGGTCCCAGCCATCTGGTATGAAATTTGCCTTTAAATTCTTGAAAATTTGAATCAAACAACAATGTTGAATCCCTTGGTTGGAATTGTCTACTTACAATATGTTTATCATTCCAATCTTTTCTCTATTTTTGAATTAATTCCATGCAATGCAAAGCCTCAATTCTCATCTCATCCAACCAGTTCAAATTTTAAATTCTTCCTTTCTCTGCCTATGAAAGATCTATGCTTATTTCCATTGTTCTCAATATTTCTAACTCAAATTAAATAGGAATGATTGGTGTTTTCCCATATACTAATTCATATGGAGAAAATCCAGTAGTGGTCTTCCATGTAGTATTGTATTCCCACACTACTTCTTCTAATTTCTCTACCCAATCTAATTTCCTTGATGAAATAGTCTTTATTAAGATATTCTCAAGCTCAATGTTTGTAACCTCCACCTAGACATTGCCTTGTGGATGATAGGGAGAATATTTCCTATGGGTCACCTGATACCTTTCCATGAATGCTTCAATAATTTTGGCATACATTGAGGTCCTGAATTAGATATAATTTCTCTTTGCGCTCCAAATCTCTGAAATATATGCTTATAGAGAAAATCAACTACCTTATCTTCTCGTTCAACTACTAGATATTTAACTTATGCCCACTTTGTAACACAATTAGTAATAACCATAATATGATGGGTTCCTTGTGAAGATGGATCAATAGGTCCAATGAATTCAATTGCAAATTTCTCAAATGTCCTAGAGCTATCTGTGGATGCAAAGGTGTCTCCATTTTTGGTGTAAGCCTTCCCATGCACTAGCATTCATCACAACGTTTCACATAAAATGAAACATATTTAGTCATTGTTGTCCAGAAGTAGCATGCTCCAAGGATCTTTTGTACATATGAAAGGTTGAGTAATGGCCTCCTTTGGGTGCACTATGAAAGGAATGAATGATGTCATATACTTCTCTTTCCTACACACACCTGCAAAAATATGATTTGGACAATTTCTAAATAAAAGACCATCAATCCATTTTAACCTTGAGCTTTCTCTTATTATCCTTTTCTTTTATTTTGAATTAAAATAAATTGGACACTTCCCTATAACAAGGTAATTATCAAGTCAAAAAACCATGGTGATTGAATAGAAATACAAAAATATGCTCATCTATAAATTTTTCATCTACTGGCTCATCATTACCTTGCATCAGCATTCTTGACAGAAAATTTGCAACAACATTATCTTTTACAGAATTATCCACAATAGTCAGATCAAATTTTTGCAATGAAAGAAGCCATCTAATTATTCTTCCACCTACAACAACTTTCATCATCAGATATTTAATTTCAGAATGATCAGTATGAACAAAAACTTCGTAACCAGTGATATAATAACATAATTTTTTAATTGCATAAACCACATCTATGGATTCCTTTTCAGTTGTGGTATAATTCCTTTCTGTAGGACTCATTTTTTTTTACTGATATAGTAAATAACATGCATTGGTCCATTTTCATCCTTTTGTCCCAATACTACTAAAACAAAAAAATTGGAAGCATCAGTATGTATGTGAAATGGTTCCCCCCATACAGATCCTTTGATAACAAGGGATGTCACCAAAGCTTGTTTGATTGTTTCAAATGATTTTTTAGACTCCTCTATCTAATTGAACAAAAGATCTTTCTTGAGCAGGGTAAATAAGGGTTCAAAATTTTTACTAAATCCTTATATAAATATTTTTTAGTATCTTTCATGTCCAAGAAATCTTCTCACAGTAGTTTGGGTTTTTGGGATATTTATTTGTTAGATAATTTCCACTTTCTCGGGGTCAAATTTGATCTCATATTTAGAGATAAGATGCCCTAAAACAATCCCTTCTTTCGTCATTAAATAGAACTTATCATGGTTAAGGGAGAGTCTTTTATCTTTACATCTTTGAAGAAATTTTTCTAAATTGTCTAAGGCTTCGTCAAATGTTTTCCCATGAATTGTGAAATCATCCATATATACCTTAACACAAGTAGTGAGATTTTAAAAAATAGATAGAACTACTCTTTGGAAAGTAGCAGGGGAATTACAAAGGCCAAAATTCAAGAACTTATAAGAATAATTTCCCCAAGGGAAAGTGAACATAGTATTGTCTTGGTCTTTAGGAGCCACTTGGATCTAATTATATCAAATTAAATCCATCAAGAAATGAGAAATAACTGCTTCCAGCAAGATTATCAAGTGCGTGGTCTATAAATGAAAAAGGAAAATAATCTCTTATAGTTTCTTTATTCAATTCTATGTAATATAAACATACTCACCACTTACCATTTTTCTTAGGTACTATTATTAGTGGGGAAATTGACTCACTGGTAGAAATAGGATAAATAAATCCTACTTTTCGTAACTTTTCTATTTCTTGTTTGACAAAGTCTATAAGAGATTGATTAATTTTTCTTTGCCCTTGTCTAACAGGTTTAACGTCCTCACTATATATCTAATGAGTACACATGTCTACATTAATTCCTCTTGTATCTTTGTATTCCCAATCAAATTCTTCAGTGTGTTTTTCCAATATTTGTGTTAGGCCTTTTTCTTGTTTGGACAACAAAGTTAAACTTATGAAAAGAGGTTTATCCTTATTTACCAATATTTTCTTTGTTTCATTAGATTCTTCATTTGGTTCTCCTATGAGTGTACTCAAAGGACAAGGATGTGATATAGTCTAATCCACATGACTTGTCTTAGCCATTTATCCTTGTTTCATAGATTCATCGGTTATAATATGTCTTTGAGTGTACACATTCTTGTGAATTTTCCTCAAAAACTTCTTCATTTTCAACAAAATATTGGAACTCATCAAAATGATCTATTAATGTTACCATTTCTGACTCTATCACTCTATCCCCCTCTATATCCATTTCCCCAATCTACCCAAGGTGAGGTATCTGTATGTAATATGGGTTTTGTTGGAGGATATAGTGAGGCTTCTTTTTTCTTAAACCCGTTTGATATTGCAATACTCCCTGACCTATAGTCTATTAGTGTGGCAGTTGTTTCCAACGAAGGTCTTCCAAAAATGATTGGATATCCTATTTATTTATTCCTTCATTTCAAAACTAGGAAATTGATAGGGTAATCCCAAGTATCTATAGTTTTTTTGATGTTCTCAAGGACACCTTCAAGTTTGGCAATAGATTAATGTGCCAATTGAAGCATAGTTGTTGTCGATTGAACACTTGTAAATCCTAATTTCTTAGTTGTATCGACAGTAATGAAATTTATGGATGCTCCTAGATCTATAAACACATTAGGGATATCTACCCCTCCTATACTTAGAATAATCATAGGACACCCAGGGTCACTATACTTCTTTGGATGTAATTTCCCTACCAAAACATTGGTAAGTTCAATCCCATATTTGATAGTCGAAGGCATTTTCCTTCTTCTTCCCGACATTTTAATATAGAGTGATTTGATTAAATGATTAATCTCTGGAATTTCCTTGATAGCTTGTAGAAAAGGAATTTCAATGTTGATTTTCTTCAACTCCCTAAGAAGTTTTGAATCCATATTATTGTAATGATTTGTCTGCGAGCAATCTAGAGCTTCTTGATCCTTTTTAAAACACTCTGGAAATGGTTCTTTGTTAGGCACGTCTTTCGTTTTGTCCTAAACTTGGGTGTTCTTTGTTTTTTCACCTAACCTCTCCCCATCCTAAACTATGAAATTTGGTTTTGAGGGAACATTATGGTTTCTTAGGTTAATATCATTAATTTTAGTAAAATTTAAACTGACAGGGTTATCATAAACATTGTTAGTATTTTCAGCCCTATTGTTCTTCGGGTTTGGGACAGGTTGAGTTGGTATCTAGGGTTGGTTTACTTTCTCATTGGATTGATTAGGACCAGTAAGGATATGTGGTGGTTGTCCCCATGGTCTCTTTGTACCCTGATTTTACCAAGGTTGAAACTATTTTTTATTTTGTTTCCACTGTGGTTAATTTTGTTGCCACTGTGGTTGATTTTTATGCCACTATGATTGGTTTTTTTTTCCATTGAGGATTCACCCATTCACGAGGTCCCCAAGTCATATTTGGAGGTTGCATTAGATATTGAGGATTCCACTAATTTGAATTATTCCAATAGTTCTAATTCCAATTATTCCTTGGACCATACTTCCCTTGATTAAACCCAGAATTTTGAGGTCTTCTTCCTATGTAATTTGTTGATGGGACTCTTGTGACCGGGTCTGCCAGCAAATGTAAGTTGTCATCGGGCACTGGCCAACTCCGCCTGTAAAGGTTTTTCAGGGAAATGAGATTCCCTGGGCCTCCAAGCATGTGAGAGTTGGGTCTCGACAGTGCGGGGCTCGGTTGGGAGATGTGACTATTTTTGAGGGGGATAGCTGGTTATCTTCAACTCATTCTCTCTAGGGTTTCAAGTAGGTGAGGTTTCTCCAAGCATGTTTACACTTAACAAATAAATTGAAAAAAGGATCCTGCGGGGTTATAAATATTGCATCTACCTATAGTTATGCTGAACATTCAAAACATCGACAACACTCTAGCACACTATACTAAATACCAAAGAAACATACAACCATTAGCTCATATTGCATTAGTAGCAAAGGAAAGGAGGTCATTAATCTACTTTAAGTGTTAGAGAAAAGGACATGAAGAACACAAAGTATAAAATACCGTCAACCCAAAAGACAGAATTCCAACAACATCATTGCAATAACTCTCCCTTCTTCATTAACATTTCTTCTAGCAAGCACTGGTGCATGGTACAATGGTGGCTCCAAGGGAGCATCTAACTACTAAAAGCTTAAACTATGGGGCATTGAGCTCTACAACAGAGAAATGAAAAAAAACTGCTTTTTCTATTAACTTGTGGACTACAAAATCATTAATTTCACCGACCCTTGGAATGAGGTCAGACTTACTATTTATACATGTCTTTCTATCTAACCCTAACCCTAACTTGTTTTAAATTTTACAAATAAAACATATTATCCGGTGGCCGGTACTACCTGCACCATGCTATAAAAGACTTCAACATAGAGAAGGTCTAACATGTCAGAAGAATAAGAAAAGAGAGATGGAGTGGAAGAATCGGCCTCAAGAAGAGAGCTGAGGAAGAAAAGGAAGAAATTTGATCCCCTAGAGATCGAGGCTACATGCCTCATAAATGGGAGAGTGGTGCCCTGTCTCTGATGCACCAGGTGTAACGTAGAAGTGGCGCCTTGGGAAGACCATCTATCAGAAAACCTCCCACCAAGATGATGTCTCTTATTACGGTCACCTACCTTCTGAAATCCTCAATTAACTGCCCTGAAAGTGACCAGTCAACCTTGAGGACCGGGACATGGATCACTTTAAAGAATACAAAATGTGGGATCTAGAGTTCTGGGATCTAGGAACTTGCATTCTGAAAGAATAAAGAATATAGAATACTAAGGTTTTCTCCGGCCCTCGGAGAATATTTTTGGTTTCCTACTATCGTTGAAGGTCTAGAGGAGGTAGGAAATTCCATCCTCATTGATGTCTTTAAGGCCAGACTGCTGGTACTTGGCCACCTCAATTTGTTCCCCTAATTTTGAAACGTTTCCTTTAAATTCATCAGCTATTTTTGCTGCATCATGACCACTGAGCACCATGCGAGTTATTCACGTCATCTTTGCTCCATCTATCCCCTCTAGGGATTAATACCTAGATTTCATTAGTTCATCAAATTTACCCAAAAAAAATTCCTCTGGCGTACATGTATCAGTGCTAAATGGATCAGCTCTAGAGACCTTCGAAACAAAAGCCTTGTATAAATTGAAAGAATATTGTACTGCATTAACTTTATCCTGCAGAGTCCCCACTAGTTGCTTGAGTACCCCCAATGTGAGGTCAAGTCTAGAGTGTTGGGTCTTCACAAAATCAAATGACTCCTCCCCCAAAATTCTGGACTCGGAGACAATTTCTTCTCTGAGGTCGATGAGTTCTTTGAACTCAACCTTCCACGCCTCATAATTCTTGATGCCCCCTCCCATATGTTGATGATGGTCTCGGCTGGTGTAAGACATGGCAGGCTACTTATAGATCTGGGAGGGTGGACACCAGAAAATGCCAGATGTTTCCCAACTGTAAGCAAACCCACTCATCAACCGCTTGGGCCTTCTTTTTCATCACCCATAATGAGTCTATGTCACTCTGTGTCAGTGGTACATCAGATGTAGAGGCCTCTAAAAGAATAAAATTGATAGGTCAGGCCAGCTCAGTTAGCAACCCCATGAGGTTTGTAGTTTTCTCCCTTTCTTCCTTGAGCTTTTGAGCCTCCTTTTCATAGCGAGCCTCTACTGTCTTGGTTGTCTCTTTTAACAGGTCTACTTCACCCTGTTTCCCTCTCTTCCCCAGTGATATCTCTATGACATTATAATCTTCAGCCTCAGCCATTGCTTCATCTGCATCTGGGGAAGGTGTCGCTATTACTGTGACTGTTTCTCTACCCGGCTTGGTTTGAAGAGTGTGAACCATCCAGGCTTTCTTGGCCTTTGGTGGGTTCTGCACCTGAGCCATCATCTCTGCTAAAGAAAGATGGGCTCTAGGTGTTGATGGGGCCTTCCTCTTTCGAGTTTCTATTAACCACTATGGTGGTAGGGGTGGCTTAGTAGCCAAACTTTGTTCCTATGACTTATCCCCAATATCTTGTTGTGCCCCTTCGAAAGTGTGGGTCTCTCCTGGCTCCCTCCCTATGTCTTCTAATTCTCTGGTGATATTTCCTCTGGCGACACCTATATCTTTTGCCCTGTCATCTATATCTTCAGCAATATTTGTGTCCTCATTGGTTGCCCCAGGGTTTTCTCCTTCTTCCTATTGTTGTCCTTCCTCAGCATCTATTGTTGGGGTGTCTTGTTCTACTGGTACATTCTTTGGTAGTGGGGGAGGCAATGGGCCAAGGTTTAACGTTTGGGCCACATTGATTACCTCCCAAAATGTTTCCTTTGGGAGCGGTGTTTGGAACACAGCAGTTGGGGTCACGGTTGTTCCTGAGGGTTCAGTTTCCCCAGCCGATGCCATTTGTTCACTTTGCCTTTGTTAGTCTATTACTCCTGTATCTGGTATATCTAGGACTTTGGAGGCGATCTCTTTCTCTATCCCTTTCTCTCCTTCTACCTATTCCTCCTACTCCTATGTAGGCTCTTGTTCTGGAGCATATTCCTACTATGGGATTTCTGCCTCTGGCTGCATGACATCTCCCTGCAAATTCCCAAACTCGTTAGTTCTAAATACATCATCGAATTGTTCTTGAGGGGGAGGATTTGCAGGGACATGAGCATGTTCCGGTTCCCTCTCCGGCTCCAGGGAGTCAAAAGAAAGAATTTCAACTTGTGGGATCTGAGGCATCCCTAGCTCTGGCTCTGCCTTTGGCTTTCGATTAAGTCTCTTCTTCCACCTAGTGACCAAAGGTGGCCCTGCATCCCTTAGGAGTGCCCGCTCTTCTTTTGGATCTACCCCTTTTGCCTTGACCATTAAGGTTGCTAGTGAAGGGGAGGAGGGAGGATGGACAAGTCTGGTCATGAGCACAAGAGTTTCCAACCATGTGATTAAATTCTCCCTCATCTGCTGGGAGGCAGCTATTGATTTCTTTAGTTATTCCTTTATGGGGGTCTCCTACATAGTTGGAGTCTCCATTATTCTTTTTCCCCTATCCTCTCCTTGTGAAGAAGTTTCGGCCCCGGGGGTTAGCTTTGGTACCGGCTGGGTGTCTGATGTCGAATGTGGACCTCTCAATTCAACAAAAAACCCAACATAGTCCTTATTCAATCAATGGATTTGCAAAGACAAACATGAATTGTTTTCTCTACAAAGTGATTGAGATGACCTGTTGCC
>MU224354.1:2678640-2701468 GCA_018584345.1 Thuja plicata | reverse complement strand
TGCATTTGAAACTCAGTCAATTAAAGTCAATTAGGAGAAGAATTTGCCTAATACAATAGGACTTCGAAGATAAGAAAATGCACCAAAATTGATTAGGTTATTAGGTGCCAATTTTGGGGTGTTACACTGGGCAGCCCTGAGGGTACTCCCAAGGCATACTCTCTTAAAGTATATGTGGCTACGTTCAACCACATTGTGAGTAAATTCCTCAATGGTGGGCCCCTCCTGGGCATTCCAGTTCCCCGGTGGGAGGTCCAACTTATCAATCCCCTTTGCTTTGTACTGGGGGTCTATCGTGGATCTGGCGTCTGAGAAGTCATCTAGAAATTTTTGTAGCTTTAACCTTTCCATCATTCCCATGGTCATCTGGATGTAATAACAGCTCCAGACTTCAACATCATCCTGGCAATCTTCCTAGAAGTCCTCCATGTGGTATTGGTGGGGCTCTGATGCTCAGGGAAGTGCCAGTGCAATTTTTCCATGCGGATCAAAGTTCTTCCGCGCTAGATAAAATTTTGCTAGGTTCAAGCTCTTGAGTTCATTGTCTTCCTCCTTGGCTATGGCTAGACTGCATGAGTAATTCCCACAAGTGATTTGGAATGGGATATTTTTCACCTTCTTTAAGGCGTATAATGCATACAACTCCATTATTGGTCTATAATACTCCAAGAGAATTATCTTGTTCCCACAATGTTTGGGCAACAAGTAAGGTTTCCTGGAGAAGCCGGTTACCCTAATGTATGTATGTTGTTGGAATTGTATGTAATAATGGCCATAACTTCTGACCAGGTCCATTGCCTACGTGGAGAGGTGGTATCCTGCATCCCGGGTAGGCATGTAAGTAGATTGTAGTAAACGAAGGCATCGTTCACCCGACAGAAACTGGGGAAACTAGCCTCCCATTAGATTTATGAGAAATAATCCCAGGGAGCCTTCTAACCTGGGCTGATCCCGAGTACGCCTGATGTGAGTAACCCTTTGGTGTGGGGTCATTGTTGTGCTAGGGCCCAAAGAACATAAGAAGTCATATAAAACTTGCACTTTTTTCAGCCACCTGTAGGAACTGATAATCCACGTGGTTGGAGATAATGGCGGCCCAGTCAAAGTATTCCCTGCTGGTGGTGATGCCCAATAAAAAGTAGTACATCCACCCTATGAATTCTCATGCATGGGGTTTCCTGAAGACCCGATATAGTGCTATCATCCCCATCTAGATGCTTTCTTTAAATTCAGACCGGGGGATTTCTAATTTCATTTTCTTGGGATCCCTCCTCGGGGTCTTGATTCAATGGTTGTTAATGTATTGTCAGGCTGCGACCTCCAGTAGCTGAAATTGTGCTAAGGCATCTGATCTGGTAACAATAGTTGGGTTGTCAAACTGAGGGATCCCCAACCCAACCTAAAAAGCTGCGGCGTCGAGAGACACCTTGGGAGTGAGATATCTGGTCGGGACCGGGGCTGCAAGCATGATGGCTTAGATGAAAGAGTTGTAATGTGGTGCAAGTGTGAGAATCAACTCTAGGGCCTACACCGAGCATGGAAAACAGGTGGCCTTGAGAATCCTGGAATCCCTGACGCTGATCGCCAGCAGATCCCTGGACTGTCACTGAATGTACATTATCTTGACTAGGGCTGCATCTCAGCCCACATTCTGACACTGGTATTGGTAATTAATTGAACTTTTGAATCAATCTTTGATCCCATGACGACATTGTCATTCACTTTCTTCATGCTGAGAGGTAATTTTTCTAAGGCCCTCTCCATTTTAGATCTGACAGCTGCCTTAGTGACCGTCGTGGAGGGAAGTTCCAGACTCCTAGGTGGTGAAGATGTGGAAGCCTCAGACATGGTGAAAGTATATTTCTTTAAAAACTTGCAAGGCAAGACGACCATCAGAATTCATAGATAAATAATATTTTTGGGATCTGGAGATCTTACCATCGCGGCATGCCCCTTTTCCTAAAAAGTTAGTTTCAAAAATCCTAAAAATTATATATATATAATGCAAACTTAGGGAATTAACCAATGTCTGGCCCCGGGGGGGTTCAACATACTTAACGAAAGTAAGGTACAAAATGGTGAAGACAAGAGACCGAGGGTCTAGAAAACTAACCGTTGGAAGATGTGCACAAAAAGTGAGATGTCAGGCCCATGTGGACGTCATGTGGTTGTGCAATAAATGGAAGTTATGGCGACAACGGTGCCAACTGTCCAAATGCATGAGAAGCAGAGGCCACTTGGATAGTCTTGAATGTGTACATGGGACATAAATGGATCATTAAGGCTGGTTGATGGAGGAGAGAGAAAACCACCTAGTTGAAACCAGCCGAGAGCTGAGTTTCAACCAGGTGGTATTCTATCCTGAACAAGCTTGCAAACACAGATGAAAAGCAGATAGAGAATGACAAGCTTGATAAAAGACTAGGTGAATACACACAAAATATACACTAAACTACAACAAAACCTAAAGGTATATACATACAAAACTTGAAGGATATACACTAAATACATTAATATACATATATACAAAACACAGAGCAGCTACCCTAATAAAACAATGCCAAACATGTTCAAGCATATACAATACCTACAAAATATACTACACCTGCACAGAGGGCAGACAACCCTCTGGCAGAGCTAACCCACCAATGGGTGGAAAACTAGATGACCAAGACAAAAACAAAATGAGGAAACAAGACAGAAAACACAAACAAATGCCAATAGAACACAACAAAAAAGCAAGAAAATGAAGGAGAGAAACTAAACACTAACCTAAAAACTGGAGAAAGGAAGGAAGGAAAGGGGTCACAAATTCTCTACAACAGCTTCTACCTTCAAATGATCACCACTCAACACTAGAAACCACTTGTAATTATTCAGAAAAGCTCAGAATAGCTTGCACTAGATCTCACTCAAATTGCTCTGAAATCACTTAAGTGTTTTAATCACAGTAATTGTGAAAATGATAGGTGATTTCTATTTATACACACAGTAAAAATAAAGTTACCCTTCCTTCCACAAACTCCAGAATAGGTAGACCTCCGGACTCTGGGCCTAGGGATTCCACGTGACCATGCCCTCTTGTGAAAACAAGATATCATGGCAAAGAATCCCAGAGTCCGGGGTCCGGCCTCTAGACAAGGAATGAACAAATCTGGGATTGGGTCCCAGAGACATGACAAGAGAAAACACAAAGAAAACAAACAACGAGGGAAAGAAAAAAATAGAGAAGGAAAACAACGAAACAAAGGGAAAAGTAAGGCAAGAGCAAAGAGTAGAAAACAAAAAATAGGGGGACCCAACATTTTGAACACAAAATGTAGGGACAAGGATGTAGGGCATAAAAAATGGCGACTATCTAGAATGAATGCCTTAGCGCATTTGAGAACTACAAAATCTCTGGTTAGCAAAACTAGAACAAATCATTACTCAAAGCATCTTACCTGTAAAGAGTAACATGTTTGATAAAATCCGGCCATACACAATTTAGTCCATGATATTTTCATCAGTGGTGAGGTGTGTGCTTTTTAAGGAAATCAAGTCGATGACCTTTGGGAGAAGCAGATAAGAGGCACTAAGTACATCAAACCCTAAAGTCATCAAATTCGTTCATTTCTCTTGAAGACTGGAGTTTCATCCCATTTCTTTTTATTATTATTTTGCACACTTCGGGGTGGGAGGGCGGTACTTCTTTCACCATCAAGCTTAAGCTTAGCTAAATTTAATGGTGGTACTTCTTTCACCCTTCCGCCCACCTTAATATGTTGAATGGGGGAGAAAAACTCTAGACCCAGAAAGAATCCTTTTAAAATTTTAGACTTAGGTCAACCAACTAGTGCAACCGATCTACCCTCGATGTGTTCGATTACCTGTTCCATAAATTCTTATTTCACTGATTACCAGACTTCTAGAGATAAACCCGATGAAGATTACTCAATGTACTACCAAACTTGCAAAATAACTCTGGAGACTAGACCGATTCCATCATGTTAACTATAGATTCCTAAGTTCACCGACATGTTAAAGACAACATCCTAGAGACCAGATGTTATACGAAGCATACCAATCCTCACAAGAGGGATAGAAAAGTGTTGGAACCTAAAAAAGAAGACAAGGAGGGTAAAGATAGAAAAGGAAAAGGGTGGTCCCGAAGGATGCCCAGCAAGACTATTTACAAAGCAAGGTACCTCTAAACGAAGCACCGGGAAAGAAATATTTACAAGCAAGAGAGATTTACATAGAATACAACTTTTGGGCAAACCAGCCTTACTCAAAATAATGTTTGAGAAACTGTCCATTAACGGGCAATGGGACAGGTTCTGCAGTCATGGTGTTAAGGTGGTAGGTATTTTCCCCATAGATCTCTGAGATTAGGTATGGTTCGAGTCAGAGTCATTGGAACTTGGTGTATTTTCCTTTCTTTTCCTGGGCCTTGTCCCACAACAGGACTAAGTCCGAAATCTAAAAGGCCTTGTATTGGGCTCTACGGTTAAACCATCATTTTACCACTGTTTGATGATGCGTGAAATATTTAGGGGCTGTGTCTCATTATTCCTCCATCCGCACTAGATTCAAGAGCTAAACCTCCACAATATTATCTCGGTTGCTAAATTCCTGCATAAACTACAAAACTGGGATCTGTAAGTTGATTGGGAACACTGGGTTCTGGCTGTAAACCAGATGAAATAGGGACGTTCCTAGGGTGGCCTTAATTTGAATATGATCTACCTAGAGGGTGAATCTCAGCTTTTGGTACCAATCCTGGGGATTCTGTTCTAGCAGGTGTTTGATCACTTCAAGTAAATTTTTGTTTGTTGATTCAGCAACACCGTTCCCCTAGGGGTAATAGTTGCTAGAAAAATTTAGAGTGATCTTTCAATCATAGGTCCATTCAAGTAGTTGTGTTGAAAAAAATTCTAGATCATTGTCACACACTATGGCGAAGGGAATTCTGAATCGTGTGACGATGTTTTCCTCCAATAATTTAATAACTATATATGTCGTATTGTTTTTGCAAGGTATGACTTCAGACCATCGGGTGCAGTAATCGGTTGCAGTCAAGATGTACCAGTGGTTGGCAGACAAGTTGGGGTTGATTTCCCTGATAAAGTCAAATGCCCATTGGGAAAAAGGCCTAGCCTCAAAGAATGGTTGTAAAGGCACAGCTGGGTTATGCTCACGATGCACCACGGTTTGGCAAGTACTGTACCTTCAAACATGAGTGTAAACATCTTTGAATATGCAAGGCCAGTAGTATCCAGCCCACAGGATCTGATGGGCAGTGGCGTCAGCTGAGCCATGCCTAGTCCCAAACTGCCCATGGAATTCTTCAATCATTCTCGCAGCTTGGTCCATATCAATGCATCAAAGGTACACTCCCTCGTAGTTCCTGCGGTAAAGCACTGAGTTTTTGATCATGAAGTGACCACTTTTCATCTATAGGGTGCGGTGTTTGTTGGGAGGTAACCCTTCTAAGCATTTGTTATTTAATAGTAAGTACACCAGATTGGTGTACCATAAGTCTCAAGTGATAGACTCCACTGTGTAAGTTTGACATTCTATGTAGGGAATCTCCTCTGCCATTGCTTGACTTAGTCCCTAGCCTCAGACTATCTTCATGGGTTTCATTTCCAAGTCATACTCTTGGAGGATGGCCATCCATTTCCCCCATATTTCACCCAGTTCACTCTACATCAGCAGAGATTTGACAGCCCTGTTCGGGATGATAGCATGCACCTTGCTCCGAAGAATATAATGTCAGAATTTCTTCATGGTGCATACGAGAGAAAAGGCTTATTTTTCCAATGACGAAAACTGGATTTCAACATTCTTGAAGGGGGAGACAATGAAAGCTATTGGTCATTCTTCCCCCTCAACCTTTTGGGTCAATACTGTCATGGCAGAATGCAGCAAAGCAATGGAGTAAATGTAAAATAGAAGGGAGTAGTCTAGACTAGCCAGGACGGGTGCCTCCATCATCGTTTGTTTAATTTGGATGAATTCCCATTTTACTTCAGGACTCCACTCAATTTTGGTATCCTTTTTCATCATTTCATTGAGTGGCTTGACTATCTCGGCAAATCCAGTGATGAACCGCCAGACAAATTTGATCTTTCCAAAGAAGGATCGCATCTCTTTCTTGCTGCCAGGTATTTCTAGATTTAGCAGTGCTTCAACTCTCTCAGGGTCGATGCATATACCCTTCTTGGAGACAATATACCTGAGCAACTTCCCTTCAGTGACCCTAACTATGCATTTCTTGGGGTTGAGGGATATTCTATACCAGAAACATCTCTCACAGATCTAGGTGAGGTGGGCGGAATGGTCACGCTTGTCCCGAGAAAAGATGATCAAATAATCCATGTAGATGATTATGTATTGATTCACAAGGCCCTCGAACGCAATTTCCATAGCCTTTTGAAATGTGGCCCTACATTAATCAAGCCA
This sequence comes from Thuja plicata, assembly GCA_018584345.1. Lineage (NCBI taxonomy): Eukaryota > Viridiplantae > Streptophyta > Pinopsida > Cupressales > Cupressaceae > Thuja > Thuja plicata. Next base: position 2,695,021 of record MU224354.1, on the reverse strand, counting down.
AAGGGCATACTCGAATATGCAAATGTTCCCCACTTAGTGGTGAATGCTATTTTGTCTCTATCTTTATATTTAACCATGACTTGGTTGTATCCGAAGTATCCATCTAAGAAAGACATCATCTGGGATCCATTCATTATCTACAACACCTTATCCAACGAGGGGAGAGGGTGATTATCCTTCTTGGAGGCTCTATTCAAATTTTAGAAATCCAAGTAAAGGAAAATTTCACTGCTCTTCTTCCTAACAAAGACCAAATTGGCAACCCACATAGTGTGCCAGATTGGAAAGATTATCTAGGATGACAACAATTTCTCCACCTCTTGACAAGTCAAAGGCTCGATCAGTGGGTTGATCGGTCATTGATTTTGCCAAAAACGTTTTGCATCAGGTTTCAAGGGGTGGTGTGAGTCATAATGGATGTGTCATATGTCTTCAAATCCTCATATCCCTATGCGATCACATCTATGTATTCTTGGAGAACCGTGAGAATCTTCTCCTTCTCCTTAGGGGAGCAGGAGGTGCCAATGTGTATCATATTTTCTTCACCGGGCTGGCCGATTTTTACTTTCTTGAATTTTCCTCCCTCAGAGGAGGATGACATATTTTCCTAGCCCCAAGGGTCTGAGTCAAAGATACATTCAAGCATGACCATCCCCTTTAGGATGGTGTTGGTAGGTAGGTCCATGATCCCATCATCCTCATCACCCTTCCCAGTGTCATCATGGTATTATTCCTCCACTATCTGGTCCTCGAAGACACCAACATTGGCCATGAAGGCTAGGATATGCTGATCGTCCTCAAAAACCTAAAAGTGGGTGACATTATCTAGAATAGATGGGGTGGGGATCATCTCAACAGAAAATATTTGGAGTCATGAGCCGACCATGGGCTCAAGTGTGCTGGTAGAAACGACGAGGGCATCCGGGACATAATTCTGTCACCAGGGAATAAGATCAATGCCGAAGGCATCAAAATGTTCAATAAGGCTCCAAGCCCGATTGCAGTATGTGGCTAGCCTTTTATCATGACATGTGTGCTGACTCTGGACCTATTTGACAATCAACTCTGAATCACCCAAAGCCTGGAGGTGGGTGATCCCTTTTCTTAATGCAAATAGGTGTCCAAGGACCAAAGCCTCGTACTCTGTAACATTGTTTGTGTAGTTGAACTATAGCCTGTAAGATGCGAGGAAGGATTTCCCTCACAGGTTGATCAATTCTACTCCAACCCGAAAACCCTGTTTGGACTGGGACCCATCGAACTTAAGGGTCCACAAGTCGTCGCTTGTAGCCTGGAGTTGGGGAGATGGAGCGGCTTTTGGATTATCTTTGGGAGACTTGGGAGAAGCTTCCTCCCGCACTAATGGAGCATGGGTGAGGTTTTCCTCCAGAGTGATTTGGGGTTGAGATCCTTGGGGAGGTGGCACTGAAGAAGTACTTCCAGTAGGAATATTGGGCTCTGGAAAATCAACTGCATGTTCTTTGTTCTAGAAGGTGTCGATGTGCCAGGTAGCGATGGAAAGGCAAGGCTCACACTCTAGCTCTGAATGCTTCTGATAGTGTACCCGACACTAGGTGTTAGATAAGAGTGTAGTGGGGGTTGCTATGGCACCTTGAGAATTGACTTCAACCCTAAGTTTTTCTTCTAGGTCTTGGGTTCTCTGCAAAACTATGGGATCCTCCCCGGGAGTGAAATCGAACGTCAAGATTTCGAGGGGTTGGTACACCCTGGGGGAAGTTTCAAAGAAGAAGACCTCATTAACCCTCCCAACTTTGATAAGGGCCTCCTTCATCCAGGGTTCACTCTCAACCTAGATCTTGTTTGATTCTCCTTCCTAAGGGAGCCACAAGAGGGAGAAGTCAGTCAAAAAGTATCCGTTCAATGACTTAGACCAATTCTAACTTAATAAAATCCCATAAGTCTCTAGAATGTCCACCACTTGGATATCGATTATGCTGGCTATCCTGGGGTCCTGGATGAGCTGTATCCAGATATTTTTTAGTTCACCCACCATTTTCATAGTAGTTTTTTCCAATTGAATCACTGTGCCATTAGATGGGGTGGGTCTGAATTCAAGATTTTGGCATATGGATAGGGGCATGATGTTGCCCGAAGCTCTGGAATCTACTAGGCAGTTATGTATGTTTTTGCCTTGTATGTTTAGGCCCAGTAGGAATGGAGGATCTTCATTATTTCCCTAGAACACAGCTGCATTGGCATCCTCAAAAGAGACAATCTTGGGCTGGTGACTAACAATTTTCGGGTTTCCTAAGAGCTTCAGAAGAGACTTCTTCTTCTCGGGATAGTTTAGCAAAACCTCCATCAAGGTCATGGAGGTGGTGGTTTGTTCTAACACCTTTGTGATATCAAATCTTCCTCTTGGGAATCGGTGGCTTCCCTCGACCGGGTCTTTTGCTTGGTTAGAGATAGGACCTTTTGGAGGGATAGGTCGATCAGTTGTATTGTCCCGGGGAGGGGTTTCCTTGACAGGAGGGGTCGACATGTAAAATGGTCCTTTACCAGCTTGGTTCTGAGTGTTGTAAGGAGCTTATGGGTTGGTAAAGGCATTGGCCTCAAAGGCCAGAATTGATTCATCAAAGAATCCCTGCAGTTTAGATTCTTCTTCATCTTCTCTAGAGGATTTAAAGAAGACGGTCTCACAGGTGAAGGCACCATGAGTTGGCTCTTGCACAGGAGGCTCTTGGGGAGTAGGATCATGTGATTGTCTGTCCAGCTGGGAAATCATGATGACCTTCTCCAGCGTGGCATAGTTTACCTTGTTGTGAGAGCCTTTGTCATACAATCTACACCAATTGGTCATGGGCTAGAAGTCTGTGACTGGTGTGAAATGTGATGGTCCAGCATCACCTTGGTTGGCATTTTGGTTTGGAGGAGGACCTCCAGTGTTTGCATTATTGTTCCATTGTTATTGGTTGGGCTGACGCCCATTGTTGAAGTTTCTTCCCCCGATGTTGTTGTTCCACTGGTTGGAGAAAATATTCCCTCTTTGGGAATTGGAATTCTAGGGTTCATAAGACCCCACTTTCAGTTTCCCCATGTCCACAGTCAGGGTGGAAAACATTCATCAGAGGGAGTCAACCTCAGCGGTCAACTGAGTGTTCATGTCATAATGTGATAGTTGTTGTTGTTGGTTCCCTGGGAAGGCAGTAGTACTTGCCAGAGTCGAGGATGGCAACCCTCCAACCATGGATGACTAAAAGAAGGGCACTCCAGGTGGTTATGTTTGTGGTTATTTTGCCTGCTGTGGCTGGTTCCAAGGGAAAGATTCCAGACCCAGTATTGCCTGAGTCTATGAAGGATAAATGTACCGAGCCTGCTGGTCCACTGGCGGTGGTGGGGGAGTCATGGCCATCATCTAGAAACCCATTTCTAGATTGAGATTATATTCATCAGCGTACGCAGTTCTGCCAGGGATCATGTTGAAGGGCGTGCTCTGCCCAATCCCACCCAGGGATTTTTTGAGTCCACGGGATAGTTCTAAGGCTAGGTTGTAAACCTTCACCAAAGTGTCTTGGTCACTCAAGGCAGTCATTCTCTAGAGGAGAGTGGAAATGAAGGGGTCCATCGCGTTGAGATAGGTTTGTATGGTTACTTCCGCGAATGGGATGAGAGGACCCATGTACCACTTCAGGGCACATTGGAACTAGTGGTTTCATTCTACAAGGGGTTCATTTGGTTCCTTTTTGATGGAAATGAACTGGTTGTGGGACCAAGCTGGGTCCACATGTATGCAGAAGGTAGCCAAGAAGGCATCCTCCATGTCCTACCAACTGTTGATGGAGTTGGTAGGAAGGTTAAGGTACCAGTTCAATCCACCTTGTCCCAAGGATAGGGGAAACATCAGGGTCACAACATCTTCATGTAGGATCCAGTGTTGGTTAATGGCATTTTTGTATGCCTGTAAGTGTTTCTCTATGGTTCATGAGCCTAAGTGCTCATATCATGGGAAAATATTCTCCGAGTGCGAGGGTAAGTCATTGGTTGCACCCGGAAAGGTTCCCATAGGGGACCCGGTGTTGCCAAAGTATGCAGCCATTTGGGGAACTAAATTTTGAGCAAGTTGAATGCTGGTTCCCGGGATTGTCTGGGAAGTTTGGATATTCTGTGGTACACTAGACCCCCAGACAATAGTGGTTGGTGTGGTTTTTGGGGTCCATTTATTTCAAGCAGGAGGCTCGAGTTTGACAAACCTTTTGGGATCAAGGGCTGATCTAAGAATTCTTTCAAATCTCACTGAGGAGAAAGACCCAATCCCACTGAAGGCTTGACTCCTAAAACTATGGCTTGGGGAACCCTCAGGAGGTGTAAAATCAGAATCTTTAGAAGGGGACAAGTTCATGCCCTCCTTCTAGTGCAAGTTTTTGTTGATGGGACTCTTATGATCAAGTCCGCCAGTAGATGTAAGTTGCCATCGGGTACCAAGGTACCAGCTAATTCTTCCTGTAAAGGTTGTCCGGAAAAATGAGATTCCCCGGGCCTCCAAGCATGTGAGAGTCAGGTCTTGATGGTGTGGGGCTTGGTTGGGAGATGTGACTATTTTCAATGGGGATAGTTGGTTATCTTCAACTCATTCTCTCTAGGGATTCAAGTAGGTGAGGTTTCTCTAAGCATGTTTACACTTAACAAATAAATTGAAAAAAGGATCCTGCAGGGTTAGAAATATTTCATCTACCTATAGTTATGCTGAACATTCAAAACATTGATAATACTCTAACACACTATACTAAATACCAAAGAAACATACAACCATCAGTTCATATTTCATTAGTAGACAAGGAAAGGAGGTCGTTAATCTACTTTAAGTGTTAGAGCAAAGGACATGAAGAACACAAAGCATAAAATACTGTCAACATAGAAGAGAGAATGCCAACAACATCATTGTAAGAACTCTCCCTTCTTCATTAACATTTCTTCTAGCAAGCACTGGTGCATGGTACAATGGTGGCTCCAAGGGAGCATCTAACTACTGAAAGCTTAAACTATGGGGCATTGAGCTCTGCAATAGAGAAATGAAAAAAAACTACTTTTTCTATTGACTTGTGGACTGCAAAATCATCAATTTCACTGACCCTTGCAATGAGGTCAAACTTACTATTTATACATGTCTTTCTATCTAACCCTAACCCTAACTTATTTTACATTTTACAAATAAAATATATTATCCGGTGGCCAGTACTACCTACACCATGCTACAAAAGACCTCGAGACAGAGACGGTCTTACATGTCAGAAGAATAAGACAAGAGAGATGGAGTGGAAGAATCAGCCTTAAGAAGATATCTGAGGAAGAAAAGGAAGAAATATGATCCCCCAGGAATCAAGGCTACATGTCTCATAAATGGGAGAGCGGCGCCTTGTTTCCGATGCACCAGGTGTAATGTAGAAGTGGCACCTTGGGAAGACCATCTGTCAAAAAACCTCCCACCGAGCTGATGTGTCTTATTGTGGTCACCTACCTTCTGACATCCTCAATTAACTACCCTGAAAGTGACTGGTTGGCCTTGAGGATCGGGACACAGATCACTTTAAAGAATACAAAATGTGGGATCCAGAGTTCCGAGATCTGGGAACTTGCATTATGAAAGAATAAAGAATATAGAATACTAAGGTTTTCTCTGGCCCCCAGAGAATCTTTATGGTTGCTTACTGACATTGAAATTCTGGAGGAGGAAATAAATTCCATCCTCATCGATGTCTTTAAGGCCAAACCACCGGTACTTGGCCACCTCAATCTATTCCCCTAATTCTGGAATGTTTCCTTTAAATTCATCGGCTATTTTTGTTGCATCATGACCACTGAGAACTATGCAAGTTATTCATGTCATCTTTGCTCCATCTATCCCCTTCGGGGATTGATACTTTGATTCCATTAGTTCATCAAATTTACCCAAAACAAATTCCTCCAGCGTACATGTATCAGTGCTAAATGGATCAGCTTTAGAGACCTTCAAAAGAAAAGCCTTGTATAAATTAAAAGAATATTGTAATGCATTAAATTTATCCCACAGAGTCCCCACAAGTTGCTTGAGTACCCCCAATGTGAGGTCAAGTCTGGAGTGCTAGGTCTTCACAAAATCAAATGACTCCTCCCCCAAAATTCTGGACTCGGAGACAATTTCTTCTCTAAGGCCGATGAGTTCTTCAAACTCAACCTTCCATGCCTCATAATTCTCGATGTCCCCCTCCCATATGTTGATGATAGTCTTGGCCTAGTGTAAGACATGGCAGGCCGGGTATAGATCCAGGAGGGTGGACACCAGGAAATGTTAGATGTTTCCCAACTGTAAGGCAACCCACTCATCAACTACTTATGCCTTCTTCTTCATCGCTCGTAATGAGTCTATGTCTCTCTATGGTAGTGGTGCATCAGATGCAGAGGCCTCCAGAGGAATAACATTGATAGGCCAAGCCAGCTCAGTTAGCAACCCCATGAGGTTTGCATTTTTCTCACTTTCTTCCTTGAGCTTTTGAGCCTCCTTTTCATAGTGAGCCTCTACTGCCTTGGTTTCCTCTTTTAGCAGGTCTACTTCACCCTATTTCCCTCTCTTCTCTAGTGATATCTCTATGATGTTATAATCTCCAGCCTCAGCCGTTGCTTCGTCTATGTCTGGGGAAGGTGTCTCTATTACTGTAACTATTTCTCCACTTGGCTTGGTTCAAAGAGTGTGAAATTTCTGGGCTTTATTGGCCTTCAGTGGGTTCTGCACCTGAGCCATCATCTCTACTAAAGAAAGATGGGCTCTGGGTGTTGATGGGGCCTTCCTCTTTTCAGTTTCTATTAACCACTGTGGCGATAGGGGTGGCTTAGTAGCCAAACTTTGTTCCTATGACTTCTCCCCAATATCTTGTTATGCCCCTTCAATAGTGTGGGTCTCTCCCGGCTCCCTCCCTGTGTCTTTTGATTCTCTGGTGACATTTCCTCCGGTGACACCTGTATCTTTTTCCCCGTCATCTATATCTTCAGCAATATTCGGGTCCTCATTAGTTTCCCCAGGGTTTTCTCCTTCTTCTTGTTTCTTTTCTTTCTTAGCCTCTATTGCTGGGGTGTCCTCTTCTACTGTTACATTCTTTGGTAGTGGGGGAGGCAATGGGCCAAGGTTTAACGTTTGTGCCGTAGTGATTACCTCCCCAAATGTTGCCTTCAGGACCAGTGTTTGGAACACGACGGTTGGGGTCACGATTGTTTCTGAGGGTCCAGTTTCCCTAGCTGATGCCATTTGTACACTTTTCTTTTGTTGGTCTATTACTCCCATATCTAGTATTTTTGGGACTTCAGAGGCAATATTTTTCTCTGTCCCTTTCTCTCCTTCTACCTGTTCCTCCTACTCCTGTGCAGGCTCTTGTTCTGGAGCATCTTCCTGCTCTGGGATTTCTGCCTCTCGTTGCATGATATCTCCCTGCAAATTCCAAAACTTATCAGTTCTAAATACATAATCAAATTCTTCTTAAGGGGGAGGATTTGTAGGGACGTGAGCATGTTCTGGTTCCCTCTCCGGCTCTGGGGAGTCAGAAGAAAGGATTTCAACTTGTGGGATCTGAGGCATCCCCAGCTCTGGCTCTTCCTTTGGCTTTCGATTAAGTCTCTTCTTCCACCTGGTGACCAAAGGAGGCCCTACATTCCTTAGGGCTGCCCGCTCTTCTTCTGGATCTACCCCTATTTCCTTGCCCATTAAGGCTACTAGTGAAGGCGAGGAGGGAGGACAAACAGGTTTGGTCATGAGCACAAGAGTTGCCAACTGTGTGATTAAATTCTCCCTCATCTACTGGGAGGCCGCTATTGATTGCTTCAGTTGTTATTTTATGGGGGTCTCCTACATGGTTGGAGTCTCCATTATTCTTTTTCCCCTATCCTCTCCTTGTGAAGAAGTTCCGGCCTTGAGGTTTTAGCTTTGGTACCAGCTGGGCAGCCCTGCAGGTACTCCCCAGGCATACTCTCTTAAAGTATACGTGGCTGCGTTCGACCATGTTGCAAGTAAATTCCTCAATGGTGGGCCCCTCCTGGGCATTCCAGTCCACTGGTGGGAGGGCCAACTTATCAATCCCCTTTGCTTTATACTAGGGGTCTATCATGGATCTGGCGTCTGAGAAGTCATCCAAAATTTTCCAAAGCTTTAACCTTTCCATCATTCCCATGGTCATCCAGATGTAATGCCAGCTCCAAAATTCAACATCATTCTAGAAATCTTACCAGAAGTCCTCCATGTGGTATTGGTGGGGCTCTGATGCCCGAGGAAGTGCCAGTGCAATTTTTCCATGCGGATCAAAGTTCTTCAGCGCTAGATAAAATTATGCCAGGTTCAAGCTCTTGAGTTCGTTGTTTGCCTCCTTGGCTACGACCAGACTACACGAGTAATTCCCACAAGTGATTGGGAATGGGATATTTGTCACCTTATTTAAGGCGTATAATGCGTGCAACTCCATTATTTGTCTACAATACTCCAAGAGAATTATCTTGTTCCCATAATGTTTGGGCAACAAGGTTTCCTGGAGAAGCCGGTTACCCTAATGTATGTATGCTGCTAGAATTATATGTAATAATGGCCATAACTTCTGACCAGGTCCATTGCCTTCGTGGAGAGGTAGTATCCTGCATCCTAGGTAGGTGTGAGAAGATTGTAGTAAATGAAGGCATCGTTCACCTGACAGAAACTGGGGAAACTAGCCTCCCATTGGATTTGTGGGAAATAATCCCAGGGAGCCTTCTGACCCGAGCCGATCCTGAGTATGCCTGATGTGAGTAACCTATTGGTGTGGGTTCATTGTTGCACTAGGGCCCAGAGAACATAAGAAGTCATATAAAACTTGCACTTTTGAGCCACCTACATGAACTGAGGATCCACATGGTTGGAGATAATGGCGGCCCAGTCAAAGTATTCCCCACTGGTGGTGGTGCCCAACAAAAAGTAGTACATCCACCCTATGAATTCTTGGGCATGGGGTTGCCCAAAGACTTGACATAGTGCTATCATCCCCATCTAGATGCTTTATTTAAATTTAGACCGGGGGATTTATAGTTTCATTTTCTTGGGATCCCTCCTCGAGGTCTTGAGTCAATGGTTGTTCATGTATTGTTGGGCTGTGACCTCCAGTTGCTGAAATTGCGCTAAGGCATCTGATCTGGTAACAACAGTTGGGTTGTCGAACTGAGGGATCCCCAACCCAACCCGAAAAGTTGTGGCATCGAGAGACACCATGGGAGTGGGATATCTGGTCAGGACTAGGGCTACGAGAATGATGGCTCAGATGGAAGTGTTGTAATGTGCTGCAAGTGTGAGAATAAACTTCGGGGCCTGCACCAAGCATGGAAAATAGGCGGCCTTGAGAATCCCAGAATCCCTAATGCTGATTGCCAGTGGATCCCCAGACTATCGCTGAATGTACATTATCTTGACCAGGGCCTGCATCTCATCCCACATTCTGATGCTGGTGTCAGTAATTAATTAAACTTTGGAATCAATCTTTGATCCCATGACGGTGTTGTCATTCATGTACTTCATGCTGAGAGGTAATTTTTCTAAGGCCCTCTCTATTTTAGATCTGACGGCTGCCCTAGTGACCGCCGTGGAGGGAAGTTCCAGACTCCCGAGTGGTGAAGATGCAGAAGCCTCAGACATGATGAAAGGATATTTCTTTAAAAAGCTGCAAGGAAAGACGACCGTTAGAATTCATAGATAATAATATTTCTGAGATCCAGAGATCTTACCATCGCAGCATGCCCCTTTTCTTGAAAAGTTAGTTTAGGTAAAAAATATTGAAAAGTATATATATAATGCAAACTTAGGGAATTAACCAATGTCTGGGCCTGGGGGGGTTCAACATACTTAACAAAATAAGGTACAAACTAGTGAAGACAAGAGACCCAGGGTCTGGAAAACTAACCGTTGGAAGATGTGCATGAAAAGCGAGATGTCAGGCCCACGTGGACGCCATGTGGTTGTGTAATAAATGGAATTTATGGTGATGGTGGTGCCAACTATTTGAATGTGCGAGAAGCGAAGGCCACTTGGACAGTCTTGAATGTATATGTGGGACATAAATGGATCATTAAGGCTAGTTTATGGAGGAGAGAGAAAACCACCTGGTTGAAACGAGCTGAGAGCCGAGTTTCAACCAGGTGGTATTCTATCCTAAACGAGCTCGCAAACACAGATAAAAAGTAGACAGAGCATGATGAGCTCAACAAAAGACCAGATGAATACACACAAAATATACACTAAACTATAGCAGAGTTGAAAGGTATATACATGCAAAATCGGAAGGATATACACTAAATACATTATTATACATATATACAAAATGCAAAGCAGCTACCCTAACAAAACAACGCCGAACATGTACAAGCATATATAATACCTACAAATTATACTACAACTGCATAGAGGGCGGACAATCCTCTGGCAGAGCCGACCCACCAATGGGCGGAAAACCAAATGACCAAGACAAAAACAAAATGAGGAAACAAGATGGAAAATGCAAACAAACGCCAACAGAACACAATGAAAAAGCAAGAAAATGAAGGAGAGAAACTGGACACCAACCTGAAAACCAGAGAAAGGAAGGCAAGGGGTCACGAATGCTCTGCAACAACTTCTACCTTCAAATGATCACCACTCAACACCAGAAACCACTTGTAATTGTTCAGAATAGCTCAGAATAGCTCGCACTAGATCTCGCTCAAATCGCTCTGAAATCACTTAAGTGTTTTAATCACGGTAATTGTGAAAATGACAAGTGATTTCTATTTATACCCACAGTAAAAAGAAAGTTACCCTTCCTTATGCAAACTCCAGAATAGGCACACCTCCGAAATCTGGGCCTGGGGATTCCACGTGACCATGCCCTCTTGTGAAAAGAAGATATCGTGGCAAAGAATCCCAGAGTCCAGTGTCCAGCCTCTAGACAAGGAATGACCAACTCCGGGAACAGGTCCCGGAGACACGACAAGACAAAACAAAAAGAAAACAAACAAAGCAGGAAAGAAAAAAATGGAGAAGGAAAACAATGAAACAAAGGAAAAAGAAAGTCAAGAGCCAAGAGCAGAAAACAAAAAAAAGGGGGACCCAACATTTTGCACACAAAATGTAGGGACGGGGATGGAGGGCATAACATAATTAAGATCTTCCTCCACAAACAGAAGGTTTCTATAATTGGTTCTTAATCTTAGAAAATAGATTACATGAACTAGCAAAGTGATATTTTTTACAGATTTCACATAGATCAACCTGGTTAAGAGGACATTCCCTCTGAGGATGTTTTCCTCAACATTTGGAACAATAAATGGTCAATGGTCCAGTGTTCTTCTTATTAGGATGACTACTAAGGTGAAGGATTATATCAATTTTTAAGTTTGCAATTTCCTCCGTAACATGTGACATGGTGTCAACACTTTCCTTCTAGAACCCCTAGTCCTTAATTCCTAGAGTAGTTCCTACATATCTCAATAGTATCTTCTATGGAGAGTTTTTTAATTTCCTTGTTTCCCATAAGATTGAGGGCTTCTCTTGACTCGTCATCAATTCCTTTCAAAAATATTGTCTTAGTAATTTTTGCATCTAACCCGTGGCACATGGGTGGCTACAAGAAGTTGAGTCCCACTTTTGGGCAAAAAGTGGAAGTGTTTTCCCTATTTTTCAATTTTTTTGTCAATTGATGTCAAAATTTGAGGCACTTAGAGATTGAATCTCAAAAAAATCCATTAATAGAAAATGTGGTGCTCGAAGTCTAGTTTTAAAATATGTGATTTATTTGAATACCCACATGGTATAAAATACATTTTAGCAGGCATGTTTGAAAACCCCTTTTCAAAATGCATGTTTCGGGACCATACCACACGTGTACGAGCGTCTTATTTTGAAGTAAATAAATAAATTTTTGTAAATCCTTCTAGGGAAAGGTACCTAAAACATAAAAGATTGATGAGAATATTTTTTCTTTTTTTATTGAATTTTTTTTATTAATTTTTAATTGACTATAAATTACATTTTTGAAACCTCTGATGTACGGCTACCATAAATTGATGAAAAAATCACTTTTTTATTTTGAAGGAAATTCTTTGTAAATTGATGTCATATAATTAATTTTTCCAAAAACATAAAATCAAAAAAGTTATTAAAATTTTAGTTAACCTTACTATTTCAACTTTAGGTACCACTTTGACATAATAAATATTGTAAAAATACTAAAATTAGTCATCACAATATAAAATTAATATTTTTATAATTTGTACAGTATAACTGAAATGGGTTTTCATTTCGTCAAAAATTCATTTGGGAAGACCTCCAAAAAATTATGACAAAGCGTAAATTTTATGTATCAATGCCTTAGCCATATTTTTGCAAATCAAAGCACAGCTTGGTGGGACCAAGCCTTTCTTGAACCAAAAACCAGGGTGGAGGTACGATTCCCACTCCTGATTTTAAGAAATGGGCACCCATTTTTTAAAATTCAAAAAATGGGTGCCTGTTTCTATTTGGACCGTTGAAATAAAAATGGGCACCCGTTTCATAAATGGGCGCCCGTTTTATAAATGGTTGTATACATGATTTTGGGTACCTGCAAGCTATACAACAAATACACACACTTCAATAGATCATTGTATGGTTAGTGCGTTAGAAAATAATAAATAAAATACAATGAACAACTACACTAACCTAAATCGATCTATTGCCTTCTAGTAGGCAGAAGTATGAGTTTTCTCTCAGGTCATTACAAACTCAGTGACTACACCTATTCTAAATGAAAAATTTAATGTAGATGATTAATCTAAAATGATAAATGCAAGATGCAGATTTGTTGTTAATCCAATCTAATTAAGATTTCATTTTAAAATAACAAATTGAAATGTGTAAGATCATTTTTTAATGACACTAAATCAAAGTGTGCTCTAAGTTAGATTGTTTTCATGCTTAAAAAAAATTAACAATTAAAGATAAATGATCAAAAGAAAATGTGAGAAAGCTAAAATGCAAAATGCGGCATAATAACAATAATGTGAAAATTAGGATCCTTTGTGAAGGAAAAGAGTTTCTCTTTTATAGAAATCTCTCTCGAATCGACGGTCGAGATTGAAAGAAAAGAGTGGCTCAGATTCGATTAAAGAAGCACAATCCATGTGCAAGAGATGTGATTGGTTGAAAGATTCAATTGACTGAACTGACTGATCAGTCTTTTCAGAAACTTCCAAATTGATTTTTAGTTAACCAAAATGTTTCCAAAATGATAGATAATGGAGAATCAGTTAACTGAGTGGAGCTAGATTGTTTCCAATTTGATAATCAGCTGACTGGATTTGATGATGTCATATGCATTTTTAATAATTTAAATGATTTTGAATGCATAATTGGTTTTATTAATTAATTTAATTCCCATTTTTTATTTAATTGATAATTTAGCAATTTTATTTAATTAATATGTCAGAATATCAATTAAATAATTAGCATAAGCTTTATTTACCAATGTAATATGATTTTAGGGATTAATTAATTAATCAAGTAAGATGATCGATTAGGACCTAGGGTTTAGGTCAGATCAGTTTGAATTTGATGAATTGCCTATTTGATTTAGGACTTAGAATAATCAAGATTAGGGTTTCTTGATTAATTGTTGAGATTGGGGGTCTAGGGTTTGGATGACCATTTTTAGGTGATTACATTTTCCCCTATTTGAATTGATGTGCGATCAATGCATTGATTCAAAGACCTATTAGCAAGAAGACCTGAAATAGTTTGATTTGAAGTGATGAAACCATTCTTTTGAAGAAGAAGACCAACTTTGAGCTTGATTGTACGAAGATTGATCAAAAGATATAAAACATAATTCTCAGTTTTATTTGAAGTGATGAAACTAAAAATTTGTCAAGAACTTTTAAACCTTTTGATTGGTTTGAATGAATAACCAGTTTGATTTGAAGCAATGAAACTGATTACCGTTAAAAGATTTGACTAGAAAGAAAATTGACTTGATTTGAAGTGATGAAGCCAATTTGATCAATGTATCTGGATTCAATAATGAATAGCTTGTATAAGACCGATCTTGTCTAGTTTCAAGTGTATTCACCACTGTATAAGACCATTGATTAGGTTTCCTTTGATTTAAGATGATCTCAACTTGATTTGATGCGATGAAGCTGAGATGCCCCAAGTGATGGGGTTTTGATTAAGGATGTAATCACTGGAATGTTGATGTTCTGATCCTAGAAATTTATTTGTGAAAATGGGAAAGTACCTGCAAGCTGCACAACAGACACACACACTTCAATAAAGTTTATGTGATTAGCGGGGTAGACAATACAAAATTGAAATGAACAACTAAACTAACTGACAATGACTCATTGCCTTCTAGTAGGTAGGAGAATGATTTTTCTCTCAAGTCATCACAAGCTCAGTGACTACACCAATAACCTAAATGAAGGATTTTAATCTATTATGATTTATCTAAGATGATATGCAAGATTCAGATTTGTTGTTAATCCAAGCTACTTAGAGATTTAGTTTTAAACCACCAAATTGAAGTGTTTAATATTCATTTTAATAACACCAAATTGAAAAGTGTGCTCTAAGTTAGATTGTTTACATGCTTAAAACAAATCAACAATTAAATCTAAATGATTAAAAGAAAGCTAAAATGCAAGAAAACTAGAATGCAAAAGTTAGGATCCCTGTGAGGGAAAAGAGTTTCTCTTTTATAGAAATCTCTCTCGAAACGAAAGTCAAGATCAAAAGAAAAGAGTGGCTTAGATTCGATTGAAGAAGCACAATCCATGTGCAAGTGATGTGATTGGTCGAAAGATTCAATTGACTGAACTGACTAATCAGTCTTTTCAGAAAATTCCAAATTGATTTTCAGTTAACCAAAATGTTTCCAAAATGATAGATAGTGGAGAATCAGTTAACTGAGTGGAGCTGGATTGTTTCCAATTTGATAATCAATTGACTGGATTTGATGATGTCATATGCATTTTTAATAATTTAAATTATTTTGAAGGCATATTTGTTTTTATTAATTAATTTATTTCTCTTTTTTATTTAATTTACAATTTAGCAATTTAGTTTAATTAATATATCAGAATATCAATTAAATAATTAACATAAGCTTTATTTACCAATGTAATGTGATTTTAGGGATTAATTAATTAATCAAGTAAGATGATCAATTAGGTCCTAGGGTTTAGGTTAGATAAGTTTGAATTTGATGAATTGTGTATTTGATTTAGGACTTAGAATAATCAATATTAGGGTTTCTTGATTAATTGTTGAGATTGGGGGTCTAGGGTTTGGATGCCCATTTTTAGGTGATTATATTTTCCCCTCTTTGAATTGATGTGAGATCAGCACATTAATTCAAAGACCTGTTAGCGAGAAGACCCAGAATAGTTTGATTTGAAGCGATGAAACCATTCTTTTGAAGAAGAAGACCAACTTTGAGCTTGATTGGACGAAGATCAATCAAAAGATATAAAACAAAATACTCAGTTTGATTTGAAGCGATGAAACTAAACATCTGTCAAGACCTCTTAAACCTTTTGATTGGTTTGAATGAATAACCAGTTTTATTTGAAGTGATAAAACTGATTACCGTTAAGAGATTTGATTAGCAAGAAAATTAACTTGATTTGAAGCGATGAAGCCAATTTGATCAATGTATCTAGTTTCAATAATGAATAGCTCGTATAAGACTAATCTTGTATGGTTTCGAGTGTATTCACCATTGTATAATACCATTGATTAGGTTTCCTTTGATTTAAGATGATCTCAACTTGATTTGATGCGATGAAGCTGAGATGCCCCAAGTGATGGGGTTTTGATTAAGGATGTAATCACTCGAATGTTGATGTTTTGATCCTGCCCCCTTAGGAGCGAAATCAAAATATGGCTAGGTGCCCTAGTGATGAGAAGAAATTCAATTGATAACATGATGCAAGAAGAAGTTGATCTGATAAGAAATAGGGCCCACATGGTTATGAAAAAATTTGTACTTGATGAGAGGTCATGTTTGACCAAGATTGACCAAAATTATGTGTTGTATGTTGAATGTGGACCTCTGAATTCAACACAAGCACAACATAGTCCTTACATAATCGCTCAATTCACAAACACAAACATGAATTGTTTATTCTGAAAATTTGATTGAGGTGACCTATTGCCTCCTAATTAGATGTGGATGTTGAGTTTTACCCTCAGAATGAGAGCCAACAACCTAACCATTGCTAACATGGAGGATTTAAGAATGCAAGAAGAGAAGAATTGTCATTACTCTATGAGAAATCTGCAACTAGTCTATGTAAAGAGATGCAATTAAACTAAGAAATTGAATTGCACTAATCTAAGAATGATTTGCAACTACTCTATGTAAGTAAAATGCAA
>MU224354.1:2623439-2663548 GCA_018584345.1 Thuja plicata | reverse complement strand
AGGAGTAAGAATTTGATTTTGCACCAAAGTTTTGAAAACCACATCAATTGTTTCTCCTAGAGGGGTAAATTCACGCTTGGTTCGTGGTACCCAAGGTTTGTTGCCAGCAAATTTAGAGGGTTGTTGAGTGTTGATCATAGCCTTTGTGATAGCTTTGGTTTCTTGTATACCCGCGATGAGATTAAAGACCGATTCCAAAGAAGTTGAATTCACGTTATCAACCACCCCATCATTCACAACATCTCTATTTTTGTTGGGGAATTTACCTTTGTCTTTCTTGGAGGATAACAAATTTTGCTTGTTATCCTTATATAAAGTCAATTCACCTTTTTTAACCATGAAGGCTTCTATTCTCACAGCCTGTTTTATCATACTATCAAAGTTAAGGGGACCTTGAAGTTGGACTTGATACCCGAAGTCAGGGGTGAGATTATCCAAGAATATATCAAGTTTCTTAGACTCGGGTATTTTGCAAGGGTACTTTGTGCAAAGTTGTCTCCATCTTTGGAGAAATTTCAAGAATGGTTCCCCTTGCTTCTGTTTAAGGTTGCAGAGATCCCTTATGTTAACAGGATGTTGAACATTATGAGAATAGTGTTGCATAAAAAGATTAGCAATTCCGTCAAAAGTTTTGATGCCAGTGGGAAATCATGAGAACCATTCCATAGCGGGCCCACCTAAAATTCATGGAAAAAGATGCATCAAATATGTTTGCTCATGCATAAACTCCATTGACAAGGCACCAAATCCTCCTAAATGATCCTGGGGATCAGAGTTACCTAGATACTTGTCGTATTTTGGGAGCTCTACACCTTTGGGAAAAGGTTGCATAACAATACTCTTATCAAACAGAAAAGGACATATACTTTCCATTGTGAACTATTGCATAGGTTTTTCCTTATCTTTCATAAGTTAGCTAAGTTGTCCTTGCATGTCTTGAATTATCTTATGCAACTTAGAAGCTTCAGTTTCCTCTTCTTTAGCGACAAGTGTATCCACTTGGAAGTCCACGGGTAATTTGACTCCTTGATTTGCTAAATCTAGGAAATATTTTTCTTTGTCTTCCGCAAGGAGTATCTCCATCATTTTAATAAGAGCTTTATTAGAATTTTCTACATCTATATCATTCTGAGTGATATGGTCATTGTCATTACCAAGAATTTCATAAATACTTTGAGTTTGGTCTTGACCCTAGTGTTTCTCTTGACCTTGTCCATGTTGAGATTGGTCTTGACCTTGTGTGTAATTGAAAGGAGACATCATATCGTTAACATGAGATTGTTCCATATGCACTCCTTTAGTATGAGAGTGAGAACTCATAGTCGATGTGCTCTTTGGCGAATCAAAAGGATTGAATTGTGAAAAAGGATCACTAAGGCAATGAGGGTCGTTAACAGGATCGACCCAAACAGATGGCTTCTTTGAGATAAATGGATGATGTTGATCTTGAAACAACGAATTAGAACAAAACTAAAGCACTAGCTTCAGATTCGGAATTGGGTCTACACTGAACGGGGAAGAGGAACATGATGATCCCTCTTGATTATCCACTTGGCTAACAGGTTTAGAATGAGCTTTACCTTGATTACGAGGTTTAATTTTAACTACTTCAGAACCGCATATAGGAAAGATATTACCGCTCCTAGTTATAACAGGCATAGATGAAGCTGATACAAGAGGAAACTTAAGATCTGACTTAGAACTCTGTCTCTAAAGGTATCAAAAAAGAAAAGGTAATAGGCTAGAACAGCCAAGGTATGAGATACACCCGGCATGAATCATTCGAAGTATGGCTAGAATAGCCGAGATATGACTATCATGTTGCAAGGTACAAAACATAAGAAATAGGATGGAGACAAAGAGATAAGACAAGTTTGAGTATGAATCAGTTAGTTTATAACTCAGAACAAGTAGTTTCAATCTGCAGACAATGAAGGAACAAGCAATCAAATCTAGACAAGAGGCAGATAAGGAAAATACACAAACTTAGTTTCAAGGTAAAGACCAGGTTTCAAGACATAGTGAGAACTATTCTCTAACAAGATATCCAGGCTTAGGATAGTTTTAAGATGATATAATTTAGCAATCTTTGTTTCAAGGTGACAAGAATTTGTTTAAAAACACAAAGTTTCAATCAGGTAGTGATGCAAATATTAGTCAAAAACAATTCCACCAAGGACAAAGCAACTTGGTAGAAACATGGGAGTCTTTGTTTGAATGATAGAATGGATAGTTTAAGACTCAAGAACAAACACTCAATTATCCCTAAAAAGAAGATTGGTTGAGAAGACAAAATTTGTGCCCTGTTGTCTTATGCGTATGCGTTCACCTCACACAGCAGTGTCACCCTCGAAGGAGCACCCGTGTTTTAGGTGTTTCCAATGACTAAGTATATATGTTCGAAGGTAACCCTTAAATAGGGGCCAGTGTCATATACCACTTCAAACATCTAGGTGCATACCTATGTTGAGACTCTAGGGGAGAGATTCTTCCCTCTCCCTGCGCACAGATTAAGCCTCCTTTTGGAGGTGAACCGGGTAGGAATCTAACTAAGAGAGTGTTTAATAGGCTTCTATTCACAATATCCTCTAGTGCCTCTAATACAAATTTGGGGCCTCGCAGCCACACCAACACTTGTAAGTCACACACCCTTGCAAGCAAGGATAGGAGTGGCGCCGCTTAGTATGACAAACAAGGCTTTCTCATGATGATAGTTGAAATCAATGAGAAAGAAGTTACTATGGCTTTGGAGTATTTGGAGTACAACAAAGCAGACTTTATTAGAGTGAGGTGGAATCACCGGTGAAAGGTGTGTACTCACTTGGGTCATTCCCGGAGGTTCAACTTCTAGTAGGCCCTCTAAAGGTGACTCAACTTGGTTCGGATTCAAGGGTTTGATTTTTTGATTCTCTCAATGAGAGAAGAGCATACTTCTCTACCTTTGCACCTCACCCAAACACATCAAGCATGTTCTTCACCGAGATAGTTTCACTCCACCAAATCCACAAGTCTTTGAGTTTCTGATTCTCTCAAAGAGAGAAGAGCATAATCCCCTAACAAGTAGAAGTGCTAAAGATTCACTTATCTTGCTTTGCTTCCCCAAGTATCTGTCATGCTAGCAACATTTGGGTCTCGGATTCATCCATGGGCATCACTTCCATGTAATGAAGAGCCTACTACCCTACTTTGCTATCGGGATCCTTATGAAATTTTAACAAACCCCTATTTAGACTATGTGAATGAAAAATAGTAAAAAAACATGACATTTTAATAATGTCTTTGACTATCATCTTGCAAGTAAACTATTAGAATGTTTTAATCTTTGACAAGCGAACCTGCAAACCACTGTTATGTTGCAGTAGAAAACTAGAAATAGAAAAATTAGAGCAGAAAATAGAGGTCAGAAGAGAGAAATAACAGATTAAAAATTCTAAATTTTAAATGTCTATCTGTAAAAGTTTGCGTGAGAAAGTACTTTGATGCGCATGAGCAAGTTCTTCGACGTGCGCGAGAAAATATTTTCTTCATGTGAGAAAGTGCTACAGGAGAAAATATTCGCACGGCTTGACGCAAAACTTCACGTGGCTTGAAGTAAAACTTCGCGCAAGAATTTGTACCAGTACAGTACGGACGTATGGCAAAGCTTGAAAAACACAGTCAACAGATTTGAAAATGAGGCCAGAAATATTTTTTTCTGCCCCACGGTAGGTGCCAAAATGTTGTATGCTAAATGTGGACCTCTGAATTCAACACAAACACAACATAGTCCTTACACAATCACTCAATTCACAAAGACAAACATGAATTATTTGTTCTGCAAATTCGATTGAGGCGACTTGTTGCCTCCTAATTAGATTTGGATGTTGAGTTTTACCCTCAGAACGAGAGCCAACAACCTGACCATTGCTAACATGGAGGATTTAAGAATGCAAGAAAAGAAGAATTGTCATTACTCTATGAGAAATCTGCAACTAGTCTATGTAAAGAGATGCAATTAAACTAAGAAATTGAATTGCACTAATCTAAGAATGATTTGCAACTACTCTATGTAAGTAAAATGCAATTAAACTAGCAAAAAAGAAAATACTCTTAGTCTAGAAATAAAAATCTTGTAATCTATGAAAGGAATTTGCTCTTAAACTAGAATTGAATTGCTTGTAATCTATGAAAGCTTGAAAACATCAAATTGAAATATTAGATATAGAAATGAATCTTAAACAAAAGCATATATCTTTAATTCCAATTGAAATTTACACTAATTATGCAAATGAGCTTAAAACATGAAAATCAAATATAAATTGCCTATAATATTGATGCTCTCCAAAATCCTCCCTCTAATGAAGAAAAGAAGTCCAATTTATAGAAAACCATGGAAAGAGGATGAAGAGTTTCTTGAAAAGAAACAGTTGTCTCTTCATTCTCCATTTGAGACAAATAAGAAAACATTATTTAAATAAAAGAGTGAATTATTGCCACATAAGTGTCCTTTCACATGGAATTATGGAATTCCTTTTTTGAGGATAATTCACTCAATAATTAAATAACCTTTCAATTCCTTTTATGTATATTAGCTAAAGGGGGTGGAATTGATTTAATTAAAAGCACTTAGGACTTTAGGATTAATTCAATTAATCATAGGGGTTTTTAGCTAATAATCATTGAGAAATTAGGAATTAAATGTAATGTCAGATTTATGCAAATTTGGGTTTTCTACATTTGAAACTCATTCAATTAAAGTCAATTATTAGAAGAATTTGCCTACTACAATAGGACTTCGAAGATGAGAAAATGCACCAAAATTGATTGGGTTATTAGGTGCCAATTTTGGGGTGTTACAGTATGATACATGGATTGATTAGAAGAAGAGCATGAGAAATTTTTATTGGTTGTGCAAGAGGTCAGCTGTAGTTGACTGAAAAAGTCAAACATCAAATTTCAATTTCAATCCTAAAAATGGAATCAGGACAATCAAATTAGCAAGGGGTTTCATGGTCATGCACAATTGACCACTTGATGATGAGAAGATTGATCGATAAGAACCTCAGTTCCTTCACATTGGAGATAGACATCGATATTATGTAGATTTCAACACTATGCAGATGCAGATGCAGATACAAGACTAACATGAATGCAACCTAAGGTGTAGTCACTGAAGCTTTAGCATCTAAAATTTATCATCATTGAGCATTTTTGAAACATCGGAGTTGATACAATCCTTAATGGTGTATGTGGTAAATTTGGCCTTATTAATCAAGCATACACTTGAACATAGTCCTTATTCATCAGATACATGCAAGAATGAATATGAGATTATTCATCTTGCCTGTCTGTATGATTCGACCTATTGCCTTCTATCCAGATGGGGTTTCAAAATATCTCTCAGAACGAGAGTCTCACAACCATAGACCAATCTAGAACAAAGGATTTATGCTTCCATGAATGCAATGCAATGATTAATCTAGAAATGAAACATGCAAGATTAATCTAAATGATCCATTTAAACTATAAATGAGATTTAGACTATGCCATGATTTCAATGAGATTATTCTAGAAATTGAAATTAGTCTATTACAAAATGAGATTATTCTATATGAGATTATAAACTAAGAATGTAGCAACAATTCAGTATTCTAACAATGCATATGAATAGAAATTCAGGAAGGGGTTTGAATGAGAAATCAGAGTTCTTTTATAGACTCAGAGGTTGTTCAGAATAGAAACTTTCCTTTTTGAAATAAAATAGATAGAAAAGCCAGTTCAAATTAGAAAGCTTTCTTTAAATAAAACAATAAATTGCTTTCCTTTGTTTTAACTATTTTCTTTCTTTGATTTTAACTGTTTTATTTATGATTTTAACAATTTTCTTTCTCTTTAAAGCACAGTTAATTCAAAACTTCTATTTCTAAACAGAGAGAAGATTTTGAGAGAATATTTAATTAAATAAATAAAGTATGACCTCATAAATATGTTTTTCTCAATTATCTGAATAATTAAATTCAATTATTGAAATGAGGATATGTATTTAATAATTAAATATTATTTAATTCATTTTTATGTATTTTAGCTAAAAGGGGTGTATTTAATTTAATTAAAGTGCTAGGACTTTATAATTAAATTAATTCAATCATAGGGTTTGTTTAGCCAATAGATATTTAGGAATTAAATATAATGTATGATTAATGGAGATTTAGGATTTTCTACATTTGACACTTAGATCGAGTAGAGTCAGTCAAAACTAAAAATTGCCTAGTACAATAGGACTTTGATGATTCAAAAGAATGACAAATGCAACAAAATTGGTTAGGGTTGCAAGATGCCAATTTTGGGGTGTTATATTTTGCCCCTCTTTGAATTGATGTGCAAGAAATGCATTGATTCAAAGAATAGTCTGATGCCTGAAGCACAGAAGAATAGATTTCAAAAATTGATGATGCAAAGATCGATTGATGAAGATTTCAGAGCCATCTCTAGGACAAAGCTTGAATTTCTGAAGTCTAGGTTAGATTTCTAAGACGTCATTCAAGTAGAGTTTTTGAGGGTCATCTTAAGAACGAAGCTTCATCCTCAGGGATCTGGGTTAGATTATCCCGATACCTAATAGATTAAGATTTTGAGAATCATCTCCAGAATAAAGCTTGATCCTCAGGGATCCGGGTTAGAATGCCCCGATACCTAAATAGATCTATATCTTTCACAAGACTGTCCCCAGAACAAGGCTCAACCTTCAGGAGTTAGGGTTAGATTGCCCCTCCAACAAGATAATCAATAGAGATTTTAGGACTATCTCTAGAATGAAGCTTAGCCCCCCAATATCTAGGTTAGATTTCCAAGACACTGGTTAAATTGACATCTTTCACAAGGCTATCCCTAGAATGAGGCTTAACCTTCAAGAGTCATGGTTAGATTGCCCCAATACCTATCTCAAAAGATAGTAAATAGAGGTTTTTAGGACTATCTCCAGAATGGAGCTTAGTCCTCCAATATCTAGGTTAGATTTCCAAGACACTATTTGGGTCGAGTTTTCAAGAGTCATCTCTAGAACAAAGCTTGATTCTCAGGAGTCAGTGTTAGATTTCCCCAATTCCCAATAGATGAGTTTTTGAGAACCATCTCTAGAATGAAGCTTGATCCTCAAGAATATGTGTTAGATTTCTCAAATACTTAAAAGATGACAAGATGTAGAGAACAGAGATGCCCCTATTGATTGTGGAGTATCTAGTTTTGACTATGACGTACGAAAAAATGAACATGCCCCAAGTGATGAGATGCCCCTAGCAATGAGGACTTTTGAAAATCACATCAAATTGATTGGAATAGATTCAATGATGTAATCATCATGCCCCCTCGGGAGTGAAATGGAAATATGACATGCCATAATGATGATAGAGAGTAGATAGATGTTGAATCAGAGATCAAGAAGAAATTAGAACAGGTTATGGAAGAATTTAGAAGATTCAGAATCAATTTCAAGTGATTTTAAGGTCTGGTTGACCAAGTTTGACTAGGGTTGACCAGAGTTGACTCAAGAGGAAAAAAGTCAAAGATTTGAGAAAATTTTGTTTAGATATGATTCTGACAAGAAAGCAATGTCAGAAAGTTGACTGCACAAGCATCCGATCACGTCGGTCCCAAAAATTGTAAAATGCAATTTTGAGCGATATAGGAGTGTCAGATTTTGATTTTGATCCTGAAAAAAGCACTTTTCAAAATTAGATTCCAGTTTAAAGAATTAGGAATTGAAAAGAAAGAGAGAGGATCATACACTTTTGTAGTAGTGGTGAAGCTAGGATGCTAAAGAAGAACCCCTCAATGTAAAAATCTAGGAGAACGCAACGAAGTGAACATCAAATTGCTGCTACAATGCAAGTCTAGAATGAAAATGCAATCCTATTCTAGATGAAATACCTAGGACATGGTTGTGAGACCCATCATAAAATCATCATCATTGAGTATTTTTGGAACATCGGAGTCGATACAATCCTTACTAGTGCCACTATGACCATAAGAATATGAATATGACTTTCATCAGATAAAATGTAGGAAACAAACGTAAGCACCAGGGCACAACAACCAAGATGATTTGAACATTGTTTCCAATTGATATTGCAAGAGTACACTAGTATCGAGGTATTCAAAGCCAAGATAACCATGAGTGCGATCATGCATAAACAAATAGAGCAATAAGAGTCAAGGAGATGGTACCGACCTCACCATGGCAAACAAATAAAAAAGATCAAGGGATGTGAGGCTTTTCCACCTTAATGTGGGAGCTCTTATCACATACACCTTGTTTATTTGACGTTGTCAGATCATCGGGACTACACCAACAAGTAGTAGACAAAGAAAATATCAATGAAATTCATGAGAATAGATAGCATACAAAGAAAGATTCAATCATAGCTCAGCCAGTTTCAAATTTTTTGAATATGTTCATGTTTAGAGGTGTTGAAAAATATCGTTGTGCTTGTGAGTGCATTGTGTTTGATTATTATCGATAGATGTTTACGTTTGAGATATCCGATGTGTGTTGAAAAAACATAGATGTGTCCAAAGATAGTGTTGAAAAACACTATTTATGGTGGTGTTGAAAAACACCAGTTTGTGTCAGTAGGGTGTTGTCCTTGAGAAGTGACAAGATTACTGACTCAGGTGTAAACCAAAGATGTGATCAAATTGGGGACCCATGCCCCCAAGTAATGATGACTGACTTGAAGTATGTTGCGAGGAAAAACTAGATTTGGTTTCCCCAGGCATATGGTGCTGAATCAATGTCAAGTCAGGAGGGTTCGCAAAAGAACCAAGGTGTCACGAAAGTGACCGAAAGCTATGTACAAACTAAAGAAAAGAATCATCAAGATGAAGTATCAATAGATAGAGCATTTGAGTATAATGCCAACTATAACGGATGTGATAAATCTCAATAGTACATTGACAGTAGACAGACACAGTGAGAACCATTGGTGACTAATGCGAGAGAGATTCTCAAGTGAAGAGATCATAGTACTAGCTAGACATCAGCAGGCAGACACAATGAGAACCACTAGTGACTGTTGTTAGGGAGATTCTCAAGGAAAGAGAGCTTAGTATAAGGTAAGTGATAGTAGGAACACATAGTGAGAACCACTGGTGACTTTCATGAAGTAGATCCCAAAAGGTAATAGGACAATGCCCCCCTAGACCAGAAGGGTTGGCGCTAGAGTATGACCAGTTTCAATCCATGTAAGTTGGTGTCTTGATGGGAAACTCAAAGCATGTGGAAAGGAAAATGCAAGTGGGAAAGCAAAAAATAAGCAAGAAATAAAATAGATATAGCATTGTGGAACAAGAGGCGCCTTTTTACCAATTTTTCACCTTCTTGGAAAAAATTCTTTTTTTTTTTTTTCTACCATGATGCCTGTTTTCCAGGTTTTCATCAATGACACTTTTTCTCTTTTTCTCTTTTTTTTTGTATATTTCAATTTTTAATTTTTTTTTGTATTTTTGGAATATATAATTTATTTGGAGATACATCAAAGTGCCTATTGCTAGGTTTTCACTAAGATGATCATTTTTTCAGGACTTTTTCAGATTTTTAGAATTTTTCAGGACTTTACTATATACAGGAGCATACTGAAGATGGCTCAGTTGTAGAACCATTTTAGATGAAGAGCATTGATGGGCTCTTTGAGTTTCTCTCCTTTAGTAGTAGAAATTTGATGGGTGCCAGACCCAAATACTGTTGTGACAACATAGGGACTGAGCCAATTTGGTTCAAATTTTCCTTTCTACATCCGATGTTGTTGATTCTTAGGGTTCTCCCTCAGAACGAGGTCACCCACTTGGAAATCCCTTTGTCTAACCTTCTTGTTATAGCTCTTGGACATCCTTTTTTGATATGTTCTAAGGTGATCAAATGCCACTTGCTGATGTTCATCAAGTAGTTCTAGCTCTTGTATCCGAGATATTATGTTATCATCATCAGTAATGAGGCCTTTCATAGAGACTCGCAGAGAAGGAATCTCAACCTCAATTGGTAACACAACATCTGCTCCATAAACCAAATCATAGGGAGTAGCCCCTATTGGTGTTCTTATGCTTGTCATGTATACCCAAAGAGGTGGATTGATCTGGAGATGCCAATCTCATCCAAATTTGTGCACTGTGCAATGCAGGATTTTAAGGATTGTCTTATTTGATGCTTCTTCCTATCCAGTACCCTGAGGGTAATAGATAGAAGACCAATGCTGAGTAATTTTAGACTTAGAGCATAGCTCTATCAAATCCTTGTTTTTGAATTGCCCCCCATTATCAGTGATTATTGTTGAGGGTACACCATACCTTCAGATGATGTAGTTGAGAATGAACATAGCTACTGATTTTCCATTGGCAACGGTGAGAGGGACTGCCTCCACCCACTTGGTAAAATAGTCTGTAGCTATGATTATGAACTTATGTCCATTTGAGGACAAGGGATAAATCTGACCCACCAAGTCAAAGGCCCATTGTTGAAATGGATAGAAAGTAAAGAAGGGAATGAGCTCCTTGGCCGGAGCATGAACCAGATTACCATGTAGTTAACACTGTTTGCAAGACTTAGCAAGCTGTGTAGCTTGTTTTTCCATATCTGGCCAATAGTAACCAGCTCTAATAAGTTTACAGGCCAATGTTAAGCCGTTAGAGTGAGACCCATAGATGCCTTCATGCACCTCTACTAACGCACTTTTGGACTCATCAGGTTTCGAACACCTAAGAAGGGTACCATCTAGACCGCGCCTATATAGGTCGTTAGCTATGATGACAAACTGTGAAGCACTGTAGATTAAGTGACGTTTCTCATTCCAGGTGTAACTATCCGGAACAATCTGGTCACAAAGGTAGGAAAAGATATGATGGTAGCGGGATGAGTCATGTCCAATGACAAAATAGATCATCTGGGATTCAAGGGAATCATAGGCTGGGTAGCGTAATGTCTCCACTAGGAATTCATGTTGAAAATCATTTTCTGGCATCTGTAGCATGGAAGCAAGAGTAGCCATGGCATCTGCTGATTTTTTATCTGCCCTTGGAACTTGTTGAAATGTGATGTGAGCAAAATACTTTTTGAGGTCATCAACCAACCGTTTATAAGGCACCATCTTTTCATCCTTTATCTGATAGATATCATTTACTTGATTGATGACTAACTATGAATCTCCAAGGACATTGAGTTCATCTAATCGCCACTCAAGGGAAATCTTCATACCATTGATTAAGGCTTCATACTCAGCAATGTTGTTGGTACAAGGAAACAACATCTTATATGCTTTTGGTAAAGAGTACCATTAAGGTGTAATGAATAGTATCCCAGCACCTGACCCCTGTTGGGTAAATGAACCATCAAAAAACATAGTCCAGGATTGATGTGTGAGAAGTAATATGGACTCGTCTGGGAATTCAATGTGCAATGGTTGATGATCTACTAGAGGTGCTTCTACTAATTTATTTTCAATTACATGTCCCTTAATGGCCTTATTTTCTACATACTCAATATCAAATTCACTGAGAAGCATGAACCATTTACCTAGTCTACCCATGAGGGTAACTTTACTGAGAAAATATTTCAGAGGATCAATTTTAGCAATTAGGCGTGTAGTATGAGCCAGCATGTAGTGTCATAGTTTTTGTGAAGCAAATACCACTACGAGGCAAGCCTTGTCTATAAAAAAATAGTTTATTTCATATGAGACTAGAGTTCTACTAATTTAGTAGATAGCCCTTTCTTTTTTGTTATGATCTTCTTGAGCTAATAGGATACACAATGATGTATCTGTAGCAGAGATGTAAAGTATAAGAGGCTTCCCATGAATAGGATGCATCGATATTGGTGGGTTCGCAAGATATTGTTTAATTTTTTGGAACCCCTCATCACATGATTTTCTCCATTGGTAAGTCACACCCTTGTGTAAAGTCTTGGTGAATGGTTGTGACTTTTCTGCTAGTTGTGAGATGAAGCACTGGATAGACTGTAGTCGGCCTTGAAGTCCTCTCATTTGTATGATATTCTTTGGTGGCGGAATTTCCATGATAGCTTGTACTTTCACAGGATCCACTTCGATGCCTTTTGCAGAGATGATATAACCAAGCAATTTTTCAGATGTTACACCAAATGCACATTTCTTAGGATTGAGCCTCAGGCTAAACTTTTCCATGTGATCTAGTGTAGGACCTAGATCTACAAGATGTTTCTCTCGATGCATGCTCTTAGCTAGAGTGTCATCAACATAATCTTCCATTGTTTTATGCATCATGTCATGAAATATAGTAGTGACAGCTCTTTGATGTGTAGCACCAACATTTTTGAGTCCAAAGGGCATGACATTCCAACAGAAAGTGCCCCATGCACATGTGAAAGTAGTTTTCTCTTGGTCCTCTGGCATGATCTTTATCTGGTTGTAGCCAGATAAACTATCCATTAGTGAGTACATTTCATACCCTGTTGTCATATCTACAATCATATCAATATTGGGCAATGGAAAGTCATCCTTAGGACATGCCAAATTCAAGTCTCTAAAGTCTGTGCAGACTCGGATAGATTTATCATATTTTGATACTGGAACAATGTTAGAGATCTATTCTACATAGTCAATTACTCTGATAAATACTGCCTTAAGAAGTTTCTCCAATTTAGATTTGACAAGTAGAGCCACATGTGGATTAATTTTTTGAAGCTTTTGCTTGATGGGCTTGACACCTAGTGCAATGGAAAAATGGTGCATGATTAGATTAGGGTCTAATCTTGGCATGTCTGAATATTTCCACACAAATTTTATCTTTTTTCTCTAGAAGAATGTAGTGAATTCCTCTCTTTCTGCCTTAGATAGTGATTGTGCCAAGTCAATGATCTGAGGTTCAGCTTCTGTACCCAAGTTCATTGGTTGAGTTGGTTCAATAATCACAGATGATCCTTCCTAGAAATGACTCGGAAGTGCATCAAGTATCTCATCCTTGGGTGCCTCAAAGAGGTTTTCACCCTTGGATACATCCTTTATTTTGACTATTTTAGGCTCTGATACTGCCACAATGTGGTTTTCACCATCAGAGCAGCTATTTTTTCTTCTTTTGATTTTGTGACTAAGATACTTGATATCAACCTCAGTCATGTTGACACTTTTTTTGCTAGTGGAGGACGTTACAGGTTCGACAATGTGGAGGTAACAAGAAAGAGCATAATCATTCTGGAACATAAGGACTTCATTAGATGGGGAGGTAGAGTTCCAGTCTATAAGCTCAGGATGGTGGAGTGAAAGAGAAGTGATGGGTTCAAGTGTGTTCATGGTATCATCGAAAGCATGGATGAGAAAGTTGAGACCCAGAGTGATCTCATCCAAAGGTGTGGTCGAATTCCTTTGATTCCTAGTGACCGTAGTAGATGACACATTAACAACTATGGAGTCAGACTCGTTTGACCTTAAACTAGACTATTCACCTACTTTGAGAAGGTTTTCATGCATGTGAATTGTATCTATATCTCTGTCAGAGGTGGCATATGACAAGCTCTCAAACTCATAGTCATGAGAGTTTGTTTCATCATTAGGCATCATGTCAAGAACATGAGTGAAATCAACCCTTTGTCCCTAGTTGGGATGAGTTCTACCTAGAACCTCTGCTATGGTCAGATGAGCACCTTTTGACCTAGGTACCTCATTAGCATTTGTAGCATCATCTGCTTCTTGTGTAGTGAGAAGTGGCTGGGATTCTTGTTCAAATTGTTCTTGAAAGTGTGGTGGTATGTATAAATCACCCTGATGACCTAGATTTATAGTTTGTATTTCTTTCCACTCCTCATAGGTTAATGGAGCAAGTTAAGTGGTGTCATCAGAATCACTGTTAGTTTCTATTGTACTAACATGTGGTATAAAGTCATCTGGCTCAGCAAAGAATGCTGCCAGGTCTGGAGGAATAGGACAAGGAAAACTATCCTCCTCAGAATTGTCTTCAGATTCTTCAGTTTTAGATGTTTCTTCAGGTATTGGTTGTTTATCTACTCGAGGTACAAACTTGTTTATCCCCAGTTGAAATGTGAGTTTCTTGAAGCCTATACCTATAGAGTCATGTGTTCTATGACCAATAGCTTCAAGTGGTGTGATCAATCCCTTATGATTCGCACCTATAGGACCATTTCCTTTGTAGCCAAAATGTTGCATAATATATAGACCTTTTCCATACTGCTCAGGTTTTATGTTACAAGGTGTAGTGTTTTTTTCAGAGGTGTCTTCTCCATTATAGATCCAAGCTTTGATAGCTATGTTTTCAGCTTCTTCTTCTAATGGTATCATGGCTTGTACAAAGGTACCACCATACTTTGTTGGAGGAGGAATCGTAGAAGGTTTAGTGCTCTCAGAAGGTCTCCCAAAAGAACATGGAGACAAAGGAAGAGATGTAACAGATAGCACAGGTTCAATCTGATATCCTCCCATGTTAGTTTCTTTGAGTGTCAAACTCTTTTCCATTTCTTTTAATTTAGTCTCAAGGAGCTCAATAGATTCTATATTGGTAGGCACAAAGATGTCAGCAGATTTTGTGAGGGCGTTGCAATCATAGTGTGTATTAGCGGGTATAGTCACTTCAGATCCTTGGAATGGGAACTTAATGCACTAATGGTACATTGAAGGGATAGCCTGCATTTCATGGATCCATGCCCTACCTAACAGAATATTATATGCCAAAGGAATGTCAAGCACTTGACAGGTAACATCTCATTCAACAGGGCCAAATCTAATTAGAAACACAACTGGCCCCTTAGATTTACGTTCTTCTTCATCATAGGCCTTAATAGTAATCTTTTTGTGGGCATCAATGCAGTCTTCACCATAGTCTAACTCAGTAAGGAAGCTAGCAAAGCAAATATTGAGGTCAGTACCATTATCTATGAGAACACAGTGAACACGCTTTGGACCAATCATGACTTCAATGTGCAGAGGGTTATTTTGCGGGTGAATCAAAGAATGGTCCTCTTCCTCGGAGAAAGACAAGTAATGGGAGGAGGTCAAGTGACCTACCATGGATTGAAACTGGTCAAGATCAAGATCTTTTGGGACATTTTCCTTGGTGAGGGCTTTGTCTAGGATTTCCCTGTGAGCAGGGGAGGTTTTTAGTAGCTCAAAAATAGTGATCTGGGCATTAGTACGTTGCAATTGATCGAGAATGTTGTAATTGGCAGCATTAGATGAGGAACCCAATTTTAGATTCTTATTGGTAGAGCCAACATTAGTTTTGTCTACAGGTTGTGTTGATGTAGACATAGAAGGCTCAGGGCCTTTGAGGATGATCTTAGCGTGAGATCGAGTAACAACATTAGCACTGACCTGAGACTATTCTTGTTTGGAAGACTAAGGTGTAGACCCTCACAAGATGAAAGGTGTTTTGGGCTTGGGAGTATCTTCCCTTCCCTTGAGAATGATGACGTTACAATATTCAGTATCAATAGGTTCAACCATATTAATGACATTGTCATTATTGGTGTATGTATAGTTGACCTTGGCATCAGTATTTTTTCCTTTAGATGATTCACCTTTTTCATGAGGAGGAAATGGGTATTTGAAAGCTTGGTGATCAGAGTTCTTGTTGTGACCTCCCACAGTAATAACCTCACTATCGATGAGATCTTGGATTTTATGCCTCAATTTAAGACAAGTAGCCATTTTATGACCTTTGTTTTGGTGAAAATCACAATAAGCGGATTCATTCCACCAAGAGGGTCTTGGTTGTGGATCATAAGGTTGTGAATTATCCAATGGAGTGAGTAAATGGTTGTCTAAGAGAGTCTTGTAAACTGCATCAAGAGGCTCTCCTAAAAGAGTGAACTCATGCTTGGGTCTAGGAGCCCAAGGTTTAGATCTAGAAAATCATGAAGTACTCAATTTGGAATCTATTGCAGCCTGTTCAGTGGCTTTGGTTGCTTTTATTGTGGTAGTGAGATTAAAGGCAGCCTTGGAAGGCTTGGGAGTCACATTGTCTACAACTCCATCATTCACAACATTTTGGTTCTTGTTGGGAAATTTAGGTTTATCTTTGCTTGAGGAGGAAGACCCTTGTTTATTTTCCTTGTGTAAGGTCAATTCTCCTTTCTTGATCATAAATGTCTCGATTCTCACAACTTTCTTAATCATGTCATCAAAGGTTAGAGGACCTTGCAGTTGTACTTGATACCCAAATTTGGGGAGAAGATTGTTGAGAAAGATGTCCAACTTTTCAGATTCGGGTATCTTGCAAGAATATCATGTATAAAGTTGTCTCCATCTTTGGAGAAATGTCAAGAAGGATTCCCCATGATTTGTTTCAATTTGCAAAGATCTTGGATGTGAATCGGATGTTGGATGTTGTGAGAATAGTGTTGTAGAAATAAATTGGCAATTTCGTCAAAAGTTTTGATGCCAGTTGGTAGTTTAGAGAACCACTCCATAGCTGGCCCTCCCAAACTACATGGGAAAAGACACATGAGGTAGGTTGGATCATGTATGAACTCCATAGAGAGAGAACCAAACTCTCTCAAATGATCTTGGGGATCAGATGTGCCCAAGTATTTATAGTATTTGGGAAGTTCAACTCCCTTGGGAAAAGGAGGCATGCATAGACTCTTATCAAATGGGAAAGGATAGATGCTTTCTAGCGTAAATTGTGTAGGTTTGTCTTTCTCCTTCAAGAGTTGAGAGAGTTGCTCTTGCATACTTTGGACTTGTTTGTGTAACTTGGAGTTTCCAGTTTCTTCCTCTTTAGTGTCAAGCATCTCTACATTGTAGTTGGAGGGTAACTTAGCCCCTTTATTGGCTAGTTCTAGAAGGTATTTCTCTTTTTCCTCAGCGAGGATAATTTCCATCATCCTAAAAAAAAATTTATTGGCACGAGAATTCGCGATATCTACTTGGTTGATTTCCATTTTCTCATTATTAGGGGGTCTTGAAAAATGAATTTACCCCTAGTTTTAGAGAGGTCATCTCTGCTATGTTCACCTTATTGGTCATGGTCTACCATCTTGCTAGAATGCAAGGGTTCAATGTGTAAAGATTCGGTATGAAAAGTTTGAATGTTCTCAGAATTTGGGTCCTCTTGGAACAAAGGGTTTTGAACCTAACTAAAATCCACTGGAAATGACCATTTAATGTAAGGTCAAAGTACCAAAGAGGGAGATCAAGATGATTCCTCACTAGATGTAGCCAAAAATGGTGTGGAAAGCACAAATTCATCTTGATTGATTGAAGGAAATATTTTTCCACTTTAAGTTGTGACAGTCATATACAAAGATTGAACAAGGGATGTGAACTAGGATCAAACTTGAAACTGTCTCAAAGTAAATGCACAGAAACTACCAAAAGGTGAAGTATCCTTGGTGCAAATTGTCAGAAGTGAGGCTAAAACAAACAAGAGATGACTATTGCGATGCAAGGTATGACGACACAGATGAAAGAGACCAAAAGATATGAGATGAGACTAGTTTAAGCAAGAATCACATAATTCTCAATCCAAAAAACCAAGTTTCAGACTGTGTGAAGATAGAGGGTAGATAAACAGACCTAGATCAGAGACCAGATTTAGCAGAAGTACACTTGAAAGATGGGAATTAGCTCATTGTTTTGAAAAAGGCTTCAAACTTGCGTGAAGAAGTGCATTCTCATGCAAAGATTCTAACAGACGCACGTGAAACTATGTAGTCTTGCATGAAGTTTGATGACAGACTAGTGAAAAAATGACAGCAATATTGCAAAATGTTGCACGAAGATTTTCGGCGTATCGCGTGAAGTTTCTTAGATAATGATGCGAAGATGGAAGAATGTCATGTGAAACTATGCAATTTTGACAAATGAAAGTCTACAAAATCAGACAGTTAAGACCAGATTGCATTTCCCAAGATAAAATCATGTTTTCTGATAGATAGTTTGAGTTACAGATCATTTTGGACATGTTCAAGTTTGATAGTTTGTGTGTTTTGACGATCATTTCGATTGTTCAAATGATACACCCATGCAAAACACATTAAATAGAACGTTTGTACTACTAGAACAGAAACATCACAATCCTAGGATAGCTGGGATAGTATTTGTTGAATCCCCACTTGAACCAAAGTTCAACTACACCTACTCTTAATGGACAACTTAGAATCTTGGAGGCACGGGCTCCTCCTTACATGTGCACTCACTTCTCAGGCACACCAAGCTTTAAACCCCAAAGGAATTGCTTCCCAAAGGGTTGTTGTCTCTACTAAGAGCTGTAAGAGTGTGGGGCATCTTAGTCGGTCTCTGACCTTCCGCACCAATAGATAGAGGGTTTTTTGGAAACAAGAAAAATAGTTTGTAGTAAGGACATCCGTTCAGGTGGTTGTGATCAAGTCATTTTCCCAATTAAGGGGGCTCTCCCAATCCTTTCAAAGTAAGGCTTTTACCTTAACAATGTCAGGACTTTAATGCACCACTAGGGTACTGGAGGAGATTTTGGTTTCCACAATGAATTCACACCTATCTATTGTGAGATTAATCACAATAGCATTTTTTGTATACTAGTTTGGAAGGGCTTGGCTTTAGCCTGTTAACGATTGGGCATCCACTCTCACCAGCTCTACTAAAGCTCTCGAGAGGTAGCCACTCTAGAAGAATCACATGAATTCATCTTACACCCAAGATCCATAAAGGTGAGGGGAGAGGATATGTTCATGTAGTTCTTGGAATTACAATCTAGAAAACACTTCAATCACGCAAGACAATGATTCATTTTAAGCACCAACCAAAGTGTGTTCTAACTACTAAAAATAGACATGAGAATTTGTGAAAACATGGAAGGTCTTCGACAAATGTCCTACAATAAACACATTAGTAGTTTGTAATGACTTTCTTCATTTCAGCATCCTAAAATAAACACATTAGAAGTTTATGATTTATTTCTTTATCTCAGCATCCTGTAAACCACTGTTAAGCTATTCCAGAAGATAAAATCAGAGAAAAATAGATGTTAGAAAACAACAGATGGTTAGAAAACTGAGACAAGAAATATCAAATAAAAGCTCTGGTGTGGAATTTCGCGTGATGATTTAGCACAGTTCGCATGAAGAAATGTAGAAGGCCCCGTGAAGAACTAGAAATTTTGCATGAGACACTCCAAAAGTTCACGCGATATTAAAATAGAGAAGTATGAAAGTACGTACATAATGCAGAAAAATGAAAAAGAAGTGCAATAAAATGAGGCCAGAATAGATTATCTCGAACCCATTGTGGGCGCCAGAAATGTATGTGGTAAATTTGGCCTTGTTAATCAACCATACACTTCAACATAGTCCTTATTCATCAGATACACACAAGAATGAATATGAGATTATTCATCTTGCATGTCTGTATGATTTGACCTGTTGCCTTCTATCCAAACAGGGTTTTGAAATAACTCTCAAAACAAGAGTCTCACAACCATAGAACAATCTAGAATGAAGGATTTATGCTTCCATGAATGCAATGCAATGATTAATCTAGAAATGAAATATGCAAGATTAATCTAAATGATCCATTTAAACTAGAAATGAGATTAAAACTATGCCATAATTTCAATGAGATTATTCTAGAAATTTAAATTAATCTATTGCAAAATGAGATTATTCTATATGAGATTATAAACTAAGAATGTAGCAACAATTCAGTATTCTAACAATGCATATGACTAGAAATTTAGGAAGGGGTTTGAATGAGAAATGGGAGTTCTTTTATAGACTCGAAGGTTGTTCAGAATAGAAACTTTCCTTTTTGAAATAAAACAGATAGAAAAGCCAGTTCAAATTAGAAAGCTTTCTTTAAAGAAAACAATAAATTGTTTTCCCTTTGCTTTAACTATTTTCTTTCTTTGATTTTAACTATTTTATTTATGATTTTAACTATTTTCTTTCTCTTTAAAGCACAGTTAATTCAAAACTTCTATTTCTGAACAGAGAGAAGTGTAAAGGAAGAAAAACATTTCTTTTGTTTTATTTATTTTTATTAGGGTTTGATTGTGTATTTCCCTAACCTTTACATTTAAATTGTGTTTGTATTGAAATGTGATTATGAGGAAGATAAGATGTTCCACCTTTATCCCAAAATGCACAAATGAAAGATCCAAGTTGATCAACCCAAAATATGGATTAATGCACAAATGAATCAACCATTTGGAAATGAGAGTAAAGAAGAAGATCTTAAATTATGTTAATTGATTATATAGATATGATAAATTATAGTAATTGAAAAGGATGAGAAGAAGAGCCAACCTTAAAGAATTGTAGAACAAAGAATTATTTTTTTTAGGTCCGTAGATTGTCTGTAAAAAATCTAAAGTATGATCCAGAACTGAAACGCAGAGACGAACAAAACCCAGAAATATTTTCCGATCTAACACTGTCTTATGAGAAAGGTTGACCTTGACCCACAAATGTCACCCTTGACCCAATAATGTTGACCCTGACCTACATAGTGTCAACAGAAAATCTGTTCGCGAAGCCTGAGAGAAAGCCGAAAAGGGTATCCAGATCTGAGTCCAAATCCACAGCCCCAAACCTGTACCTGCAAGAAAAAGAGGTTTGTTTGTTGGGGGGAGGGGTTTGCCTTAGTCAAACCCCAATTTAGGAATTAACCTTGAAATCAATAAAGTATAGAATGCTAGAAAGTAGTAGAATTGAATCTAAGAATGAAGCTATGATATTTAATAGATATGCAATTGTAATTCAAATGTAAGAAAGTAAGTAAATATGAAAGCTTGGACTCAATAGAAACCATAAACCTCCATGATTGTATGCTTGGAATCCACCTTGAAGAGAATGAATGATTCTTTAGGATGCACAAAGGATCTTGAAGGAAGATCACACCACCATGATGGCTAGATCTAGGGTTTGAATGATGAATCTTGAATGTTTGAACCTAATCCCTTCAAAGGCTTGAAAACTTGAATCTGTGATCTTCAATGGAGAACTTGAATTCTTGAGGGGAAGACTTGAACACCTTGAGAGCTTGAAAACATGTAGAATAATGGATTCTTGATCACGATTAGAAGACTTTTTTTTGCTCAATATCGCTTAGAGAAAATGAGAGGAGAAAACTTCCTTTTATATGAAATTAGGGCACAATCTTCTAAGGAGGCCGACATAGGAGAATTAAATTCCCATTAAATATTTTACTCTTAGGAGAGGACCTATATTAAATATAATTTAGGAATCGACACTTTGGAACCCAAAACAGTCGACCCACAAGCAGGAAAATTGAATTTTGGATGACCCCACTTTAGCGGGAGTATGGAAATCGAACATGCTTGCGGTAAAGTTAGAAGAAAAACACTGGTGGATCACAACAAAGTAGAATATCACTAAGTCAAGGACATGAGTCCCTAGACCAAGGATTCTAACTCTACATACATAAAGATATGAAAGTAAAGAGCAATCAATCATAGAAAATATACATGATTACATAAGCAAGACCAGAGCAACACTATAGATAACATAGCTTCATGATCTAATCCTACTAGCATGAAAGCGAAAAGAGAGAAAAGAAAAAATTATTACCTCACCTAGTAAGATGCCCACCTTACTATGAATCACCAATGAGGGAGAGCCCAATAGGTTCACCCATAAACTATGCTTGTAATTGTAAGTGCGTCTTCTGACGGCTTTAAAAATATCCATATATCTACATTCTTGTATCACTATGGAATATAAAATGC
Organism: Thuja plicata; assembly: GCA_018584345.1. Taxonomy (NCBI): domain Eukaryota; kingdom Viridiplantae; phylum Streptophyta; class Pinopsida; order Cupressales; family Cupressaceae; genus Thuja; species Thuja plicata. Next base: position 2,641,873 of record MU224354.1, on the reverse strand, counting down.
ATGTCCATTCAATATTTAGAAACTTATGTGCATTACCTTTCAAGGATTTAGCATATTGTAAAATAAAATGGTGTGTATCTCTTTAGGATTTAGCAACTTGTTTGCGTTACCTTCCAAGGATTTAGCAAAAAAGTAAAAAGTAAAAATGCGTGTCTCTTCAGGATTTAGCAACTTATGTGCATTACCTTCCAAGGATTTAGCATGTTGTAAAATGTAAATAAATGTAAACTATAGTACAAGGGAGACCCTATATATTCCCCCCTCCTTATCATAACTACCTACTAGGTAGGATAAGGAAGAGAAAAGAGGATACCTACTTCACAAGGTAAGGAGATATCCAGCTTAACAACAATGTATACCATATTCTCAGTGAAGAGCCTTGACCCTTACATCCAAGAACATAGATAATCATGAAATGAATATGTCACTTATGGAAAAATGATCCTCAAAAAGGAAGATATCTTATCAACAAGAGCCCTAGCCTAGAGGAGTGCTTAAGATAAAATGCCATCTTCTAAAGAAAAGAGGGAACAAAGATTCAAACAACAAGCCCCTGTAATCAAAAGGAAGAGGAATCTTTGGATGAAGGAATCAAACTCTAACCCAAAGCAAGAGAAAGAGTTTATCAGAAACATAGTTTACAAAATAAAGAAGAGGTGATGACCTAGGAAAATCACCTTTCATATAAGAGGGTAAGATAAACACATGCCACTAAGCTAAGGAAAGTAGCTCCTTAGATAGAGGAAGAAAGAACATACCTTTCCCCCCAGGTGTGAAGGCAAGGGATATATAAATTTATATCAATATATTTCATAGCAAAGAGATATCCTTACAAAAAAAATGTCTTAAAAAAGATATCATGGATGATTTATAGGGATAGAATATAGAAAGAATAACCAACTAAACTCAACACAAAAGATATGCTAAGAGTAAAATGGATACTAGAAGACTAGAATAAGATTACTCTTTTCCCCCAGTGAATAGACAAGAGGAGAAATGCAATCTAACTTGTAGAAGAACAAGGGGAATTCCCTATATAAAAATTATGAAGAAATTGTAATACTACCTCGGAATGAGATATAATTCCCAAAGCAGCTCTTTCTCTAACATATAGCTTGAAATGCACACAATCAGCAAGTAAATGTTTATTACTATAATGAAAAGGACATTTATATTTAGAGAGAGCATTTCTCGAAATGGGTTTGAAGATTTCTTTTTTGGAATTCATTAACTGGACATACACCTTTTAGCCACATCTTGAGGAGTATCAGGGTGATCTAAGGTAGGTGTTGGAAGAAGAATATGAAGAGGAGGATGATAGTTAAGATCATTTACCTCAAATTGAGAAGGAAGGAAGCCTATACCATCCGTATTTTGTTTAGGAGACACAGGAATCAGGTTTTTAATGCCATGTTCATTAACACCAAGCCCTAAACCCTTATAACTTTGTTTATCAACCATAGTATATCCGGTAGTGTATCGATCTTGCAAAGGTTCTATGGGAGATGATTGATTATTGTGTTCATGAGAAAATGTTGTGTAAGGTGGAATGATGGTTTTGGGAGAAGTTTCTTGGGATTTTCCTTTAATATTATCATGGCCCAGATAAGAAGGGGAAGGTAAATCTAGGAATTCTTGCACATCCTCATCTTGTACCATAGTTTGAGCCTCAACAAAAGTGGGAGAAGAACTAGGGATGGAAGATGGAAGAATAAGAGTAGGAGTATTAGGAATTGGACTAGGAAGGTTAGGAGGAAGATTAGGAAGATTAGGCAATGGTGTATAATCTACCAAATTCTTCACATAATCCAAAAGAGTTATGAGTCCATTACACACATCCCTAATAGAAGTTTTAAAAGTAGGGAGACTAGTATTGGTCAATCTCATAATGGCATAAGCAAGCACACCATGAAGAGTGAGGAATGTAATAAAATGAAGAATAGTCTCATACACATCATAAGTACTATAAAGAGATGCTAAGAGAAGAATAATGAGAAAAATATCCATACGCCAAAAGATCTTCATAATGAATGAAATGCAAGAAGTGTTTTTGTATATTTTATGAATATTTAAATTTTTGTTTTTGTATTTATAAATGCAAGTTTTAATCTAAGATGTAAATCTAACACCAAAGAGAAGGAGTTGTCTATCGTAGGTTCACCAAAATGTAAAGGAAGAAAAATCTATCTTTTGTTTTATTTTATTTATTTATTTATATTAGGGTTTGATTGTGTATTTCCCTAACCTTTACATTTAAATTGTGTTTGTATTGAAATGTGATTATGAGGAAGACAAGATGTTCCACCTTTATCCCCAAATGCACAAATGAAAGATCCAAGTTGATCAACCCAAAAGAGGGATTAATGCACAAATGAATCAACCATTTGGAAATGGGAGTAAAGAAGATCTTAAATTATGTTAATTGATTATATAGATATGATAAATGATAGTAATTGAAAAGGATGAGAAGAAGAACCAACCTTAAAGAATTGCAGATCAAAGAATATTGTTTTCTAAGGTCTGTAGACTATTTTTGGAAAATCTCAAGTATGATTCGGAACCAGAACACAGAGATGAACAAAACCCAGAAATCTTTTTCCGATCTGACACCGTATTATGAAAAAGGTCAACCTTGACCCACAAATGTCACCCCTGACCCAATAATGTTGACCCTGACTTGCACAGCGTCGACAGAAAATCTGTTCGTGGAGCCTAACAAAAAGCCAAAAAGCGTATCTAGATCTAAGTCCAAATCCATAGTCTCGAGGGTAAAAGTACAAACCTGTGTCACACTTTTATAAAGGAAAAGGACCACAACATGCAAATTGTTCAACTTTAACGACATAAAAGATGGCATTTGTATTTAGAATTTGAGGATGATGTAAACTAAAGAAATGTGTAAAAATTGATTAAGTTTATGTCTACAATTTTTTTTAAAAAAATTGAACAAGAATGTACATAGTTTTTAAAAATTTTAAGTCCATTTTTCCATTGCTAAAAACTGCTAAAAATTTGGAATCTAGTTCCCTCCAAATAAGTTATAGATAAAATGTATAGCTAGTGCAGAAAAGAAGAAATATTATTTTTCAATGTATATTTTCTCCGTTATAACTGTTCAAAGTTGAACTTATCTGAAATCGACAGTTTTCATCTCCCTCCAAATTTCCCCTATCAAATCTACACCATTCACAAAAAAAAGTTACATATTATTGAAGAGCACTCTCTCCTCTAGTGTTAAATATAAATTTTAAATTTGTTTGATATGATTTACTATTTTTTTATTTATTTGAAGCAACATCTTCTCGAATGTTAAAATACCTACTTGTTGTATTTTGAAATTATAATATATTAGATCTAATCAAAATATTATAAACTTTATATGAAAATAATCTTGACTCAGAGCTCTACAAAAGGGTATTTTTTATATTTTTTAAAAATATCATTAAAAAGAGTAGGGATTATTGAAACATTGATTTTTTGAAATAATTTTATTATTTTGGTAATTGGTATAAAACATGCATTTAATAGACATTTCCAATTGGAAAAGTTTAACCACTTATCTAGCTTAGCTAGAATGAATCTAGCTAGACTGTATGTTTGAAAAAAAAAATTTATTTAGAAATACTCAAATTTAGCTATTCTGATAAGTGGTCCTGAAATGTGACACAACTTTGTGCTTTTACCCTCGAACCTATACCTACAAGAAAAAGAGGTTTGTTTGTTGGGGGGGGGGTTGCCTTAGTCAAACCCTGATTTAGGAATTAACCTTGAAATTAATAAAGTATAGAATGCTAGCAAGTAGTAGAATTGAATCTAAGAATGAAGCTATGATATTTAATAGATATGCAATTGTAATTCAAATGTAAGAAAGTATGTAAATATGAAAGCTTAGACTCAATAGAAACCATAAACCTCCATGCTTGTATGCTTGGAATCCACTTTGAAGATAATGAATGAGTCTTGAGGATGCACAAAGGATCCTAAAGGAAGATCACACCACCATGATGGCTAGATCTAGGGTTTGAATGATGAATCTTGAATGTTTGAACCTAATCCCTTCAAAGGCTTGAAAACTTTAATCCTTGATCTTAAATGGAGAACTTGAATGCTTGAGGGGAAGAATTGAACACCTTGAGAGCTTGAAAACATGTATAATAATGGATGCTTGATCACGATTAGAAGACTTTTTTTTTCTCAATATTTCTTAGAGAAAATGAGAGGAGAAAACTTCCTTTTATATGAAATTAGGGCACAATCTTCTAAGGAGGCCGACATAGGAGAATTAAATTCCCATTAAAGCTTTTACCCTTATGAGAGGACCTATATTAAATATAATTTTTTTATCTATGCTTTGGAACCCGAAAAAATTGACCCGGAAGCAGGAAAATTGAATTTTGGATAACCCCCGGCAGCCGACAAGCTTCTAGATTCAAAAGGGGGACCCTAGTCAGGGTCAAGGTCAACCTTGACCTAGGTAAAGGTCAAGGTCAACCTTGACCTAGGTCAAGGTCAACCTTGACCTAGGTCAAGGTCAAGGTCGACCTTGACCCAAGGGGTCAGAACCCCTGGAAAACATGCCAGGTGGGGTAGAAGGTGCCCAGAGAGGCCCAATCAGGGTCCTAAACTGGCACAAAAGCAAGGGATGATGCAGAAATGGAGGGATAGTATGATGGAGGTCAAAAACATCCCCTAAAGAGGGAAAAATGTTCTTATCATGGAAGTGCTTCCATTTTAAGATGATACAAGAAGATTTTGAGAGAATATTTAATTAAATAAATAAAGTATGACCTCATAAATATGTTTTTCTCAATTATCTGAATAATTAAATTCAATTATTGAAATGAGGATATTTATTTAATAATTAAATATTATTTAATTCCTTTTTATGTGTTTTAGCTAAAAGGGGTGAATTTAATTTAATTAAAGTGCTAGGACTTTATAATTAAATTAATTCAATCATAGGGTTTGTTTAGACAATAGATATTTAGGAATTAAATATAATGTATGATTAATGTAGATTTAGGATTTTCTGCATTTGACACTTAGGTCAAGTAGAGTCAGTCAAAACTTAGAATTTCCTAGTACAATAGGACTTTGATGATTTGGAAGAATGAAAAATGCAACAAAATTGGTTTGGGTTGCAAGGTGCCAATTTTGGGGTGTTACAACTGGTGCCACTGCGACCATAAGAATATGAATATGAATTTCATTGGATAAGATATGAGAAACTAGCATAAGCATCAGGGAACAAAAGATGAGATGACCTGAATGTTGTTTCTAGTTGATGTTGCAAGAGTACATCAGTATCGAGGCATTCAAAGCTAACATAACCATGAGTGTGATCTTGTGTAAACAAGTAGAGCAAATAAAAGTCAAGGAGATAGTTCTGACCTCTCCTTGGCATACAAATAAATAGGATCAAGGGATGTGAGTTTTTTTTATCCTAATGCAGGAGCTCTTGTCACATACACATAGTTTATTTGACGTTGTTGGATCATCAGGACTACACCAACAAGAAGTAGAAAAATAAAATATTAATGAAAATCAATGAGAAGAGACAACATACAAATAGAAGTTCAGCATAATTATTCCACTTTCAAAGTTTTTGGATGTGTATATGTATGAGGTGTTGAGAAACACCGTCGTTCTTGTGAGTTCTTTGTGTTTGATTGTTATCAATCTATTGTTTATGTTTGCAATATCCAATGTGTGTTAAGAAACACAGATGTGTCCAAAGATAGTGTTAAGAAACACAGATGCGTCCAAATATAGTGTTAAAAAACACTTTTGATTGTGGTGTTGAGAAACACCTATTTGCGTCAGTAGCGAGTTTTCCTTCAGAAATGATGAGATTACTGACTTTGGTGTAAACCAAAGATGTGATCAAATTTTGGGAACCATGCCCCATGCTAACCACTGATGACTGAATTGACTCATGTTGCGAGGACAAAGTCAATTCAATTTCTCCCAGGTTATGACTCTGGATCGGTTTCAAGTAGGGAGGGTTCTCAGAAGAACCAAAGTGTCATGAAAGTGACTGAAAGATATGTACAAACTGAAGAAAAGGATTGATTCCAACACTGAGCATTGATAGATGGAGCGTTGAGTATAAGAGGCACCTTTTTACCAGTTTTTCACCTACTTGGCAGAGATTCTATTTAGCATAAATTGACTTGATTTGAAGTGATGAAGCCAATTTTATCAATGTGCCTGGTTTCATAAATGATTGACTCATATAAGAACGATCTTGTCTGGTTTCGAGTGTATCCATCACTGTATAATAAAAATTATTGGGTTGCTTTTGATTTATGATAATCTAAACTTGATGTGATGTAATAAAGTTGAGATGCCCCAAGTGATGGGGTCTTTCTTGATGATGTGATCATTGAAAACCTGGTAAGCATGTTTGTGTTGCCATCCTTTTTTCCTTCTTTTTCAATTTTTATTTTTATTTTTCCATTTTTTGATTTTTTTGGTTGATGCATCAAGGGACCTATTTCTAGGTTCTCACCAAGATAATCATTTTTTTAGGACTTTTTCCAATTTTTAGATCTTTTAGAGATTAACCAATCTCAAGAAAGATCACCCCCAATGTCTAGCAAGGTGGAGGTCATTACAGATGGATTAGAAAGCTGATGGATGAGGCGAATAGACAATGGTAGATGTAGAGGGTGAATGCAACCCTCAAGGAAAATCTCCTCAAGATTACCCAAGCTAAGGAAAAAAGAGCATAGAAATGTAGGCTTAGGGAGGGGTGCTAGATAGCATAAAGGATAATGAACTGATGTCATGAAAAGCATGTGGTCCAAAAGAATGGACATGTCAAGAGACTTCTAAGAACTTATTTTTCAATTTTTATCAAGACCAAGGGGTCAATTAGATAGTCCATAGTGATGGGATAACATGATAAGGATAAGGGGTGATAGAGGTATAAGTGGATATTTTGGATTATGGCATAAATGCTCAGAGATAGGAAGGATAGGCTTAGGATAAGAAAGATCATGATAGGGTAGCATTGATGAGAGAAAGTGAATAGGCTGATGGAAAGGATAATGGATGTCAAGATATATGATGCTCATGGATAGGCTCAACCTTGTCAAGATCACCAGAAGGAACATGGATGCTCACTGACTAGTTGGATGTAAGATATGATGGATAGGATGACATGGAAGAAAATTTCCCCCAAGTGAAGAGTGCAAGTAGGAGGAATTACGCATGACGCATTTTTGCCAAGTTTTCATCATGGTAATTATCCAAAGAACCACAAGAAGTGGTTTTCACCATAGGATGGATTGATTTATCTTTACTTTTGCTACCAAGGTGCCTGTTTATGAGGTTTTCACAAAGGCACTTTTTTCTTTGTACTTTTTTATTTTATGGAGGAACTTAAGCTTCTATCTCTTTAGATAGTTCTCCTTTAAAGGATATGCTATGATGGGCCAAGGCCTCTGAAAGTATGCTCAAAGATGTTGATAGGGTGATGGTAGGGGATGAAAAGGAGGATAAGGGAGATGGTAGCTAAGGATTTATGTGAGGGATTGGATAAGAGGAATGGAAGGATATGGGATGGATGGGTAGTAGGTAGGTGCAGGATATTGGGTAGGGTATTGAAGGGTTTTTGTAGAGGTAGATGGAAATGGTGATAAGATCAACATTTACACACCCCTTGAAGGGTAGTGGTGGGATGGAGGAAAAATATATGGAATAGCTCAAGGCTTTGATGGATGAGTGGATTTGGATATTGGTAAACAAGGACCCAAGATGGATGGAGAAGATGGTGAAGTATTCAAGGTAATGGATTTTGGGACATGAGGACCCAAAATAGAGTTAGAAGATGGGAGATTTTAGATGGAGATGAAGTAGAATTCTTAGGAAGCTTGGATGCCAACTCTGGCATTTCCTTTTTGTTCAATCCTTTTAAGAGAGACTTGGGAATCCACATAGCTTTTGATTTTCCTTTTCTTTTGGATGATTTAGAATGAAATTCTTCCATGATAGATTTAGGAACCCATATTTTCTTTGATTTTAATCTTTGCTTAGATTTAGAACTCAATTCTTCCATGATGAATTTAGGAACACATATTTTCTTTGATATTATTCTTTCCTCAATGGACCTTTGTGGTCTCTTGAATATTTCCTTTTTCTTTGTAGTCACATGTCAATTAGACTAGACATAGTGATCTTCATATGTAAGTGGATTATTGTATTATTGATTTCTTCATTGCACATCCAAATTGCTTCCAAAAGACTTGGGGAGTGTGGATGAATAGGGTCGATATGGATGGTTCATATGGATGGGTTGATAGGGAGGTTTCAAGGATGCATGTCTTTGTTGATCTTGAGGTATGATGGGGTAAGTGGATGACAAGCTAGTAGTGATAGGCATGGTAGATGAAGGTATATAAGGACCCAATATAGATGGAAGGTTTGACGATTTTAGCTTTGGGATATAGGGACCAAGGATGGACTTGAAGGATAGTGAAGGATGACGCTTACATTTGAATGGAGGGATATAAGGTGTGGAAGGGATATCAACACCTTTAGAGTGAGCTGCATTGTCAAGACTCTCATATTTAAGATTTATCTTTATATCAATAGGTTCATGAGTAGCTTTGATAGGAGAAATTTGGATAGGAGCAGCTGAAGCTTGAGGGGATTTATTGTTATGCAAGGGATTTAGAGGAATGATGTTTTCTTGATATGGAATAACATGACAAGGGAATGATAGGATTATCTTATCTTTACAAGGATATTTAGGTGGTGAACAAAGGGTACCTTTCTCTTGATTTTCAATAGGCCCATTAGAGATGCTAGAAAGGATATCTTGATCTTTCTTGGGAGATGGAGGGATATATTCTTGGAAGAAATGGAAGGGGATGATAAAAGTATCATGGGACTCTTGAGATGTGTGACTTTGGTCAACCATTGGATAAGGATGGATGGTGTCTTGATCTTGATCATTACTGATATTTTGACCTTGACCTACATAGGTCCAACTAAAAATCTATTCGTGGATCTCGATAGTTCGCTGAAAAGGGTATCCAGATCTGAGTTCAAATCTTCAGTCCCAAACCTGTACCTACAAGAAAAAAGAGGTTTGTTTGTTGGGGGTGAGGATTTTTGCCTTATTCAAACCCCAATTTAGGAATTAACCTTGAAATAAATAATTAAAATAAGAATGCTAGCAAGTATTATAATTGAATCTAACAATGAAGTTATGACATTTTATAGATATACAATTGTAGTTCAAATGTAAGCAAGTATGTAAGTATGAAAGCTTGGACTCAATAGAAAACATAAACCTCCATGATTTTATGCTTGGAATCCACCTTGAAGGAATGATGAAGGATTCTTGAAGATGCACAAAGGATCTTGAAGGAAGATCACACAACCATGATCACTAGATCTAGGGTTTTGAATGATAAATCTTGAATGCTTGAACAAAATCCCTTCAAAGGATTAAGAGCTTGAATCCTTGATCTTAAATGGAGGAATTGAATTATTGAGAGGAATAATTGAACACCTTGAGAGCTTGAAAACATTTATAAAAATGGATTCTTGAACAAAATCTTGGATAGAGATTTTTGCACTTGGAAGACTTAGAGAAAAATGAGAGAGAAAGGCTTCCTTTTATATGAAATTAGGGCACAATCTTCTAAGGAGGCTGAAATAGGTGAATTAAATTCAAATTAGACCCATTCCCCTAGAAGAGGACCTATATTAAATACAATTTAGGATTTTTCCACTTCGGAACCCAAAACAGCTGACCTGGAAGCGGGAAATAACTTTTTGAAAAGACCGACATCTGGAAACTGTGAGACCCTGAGATTTGAACCATGGGTCAAGGTAGAGGTAAAACTTGACCTAGGTTAGGTTTTAGGTCAACCTTGACCTAGGTCAGGGTTGAGGTCAACATAGACCCAAATTTTTGACCCTGACCCTGAGGTCAAAGACCTCAAATCTGCAGTCCAGTATGCCAAAAATTGGATGGAAAGAAGTGGAAAGAAAGGAAGAACAGGGGGAAAGCTAGGTCAAAGTTAGGAACCCATTCAAGGTGCTTGATATGACCCCAAACCACTTACTCAGAAGGATAAACCAGTCTATCATGGAAGTGCTTCCATTTTCTGACTATACATTTAGCCCCCACTTTAGTGGGAGTATGGAAATCGAACATGCTTGCGGTAAAGTTAGAAGAAAGACTCTGGTGGATCGCAACAAGGTAGAACATATCTAGTTCAAGGAAATGAGACCTTAGACCAAGGATTATAACTCAACATACATGCATAAAGATATGAAAAATAAATAACAATCAATCATAGAGACATACATGACTACATAAGCAAGACAAGAACAACACTATAGATAACATAGCTTCATGATCTAATCCCACTAGCATGAAAGCAAAAGAGAGAGAATGAAAAGTGATTACCTCACCTAGTAATATGCCCACCTTACTATAAATCACCAAGGAGGGAGAACCCCCAACAATTTCACCCATGAACTGTGTTTGTAATTGTAAATGTGTCTTCTGACGGCTTTTGAAAATATCCATAGATCTACATTCTTGCATCACTATGGAATATAAAATGCGTGTCCATTCAGGATTCAGCAACTTATGTGTGTTACCTTTTGAGGATTTAGAAAAAAAAAAAAAAAATGCATGTCCCTTTAGGATTTAGCACCTTATGTGTGTTACCTTCCAAGGATTTAGCAAAAAATAAATAAAAATGCATGTCTCTTCAGGATTTAGCAACTTGTGTGCGTTACCTTCCAAGGATTTAGCATGTTCCAAAATGTAAATCAATGTGAACTATAGTACAAGGGAGACCCTATATATTCCCCCCTCCTTATCATGACTACCCACTAGGCAAGATAAGGAAGAGAAAGAGGATACCTACTTCACAAGGTAAGGAGATATCTAGCTTAACAACAATGTATACCATATCCTTAGCAAAGAGTCTTGAATCTTACATCCAAGAGCATAGATAATCGTGAAATGGATATGTCACTTATGGAAAAAGGATCCTCAAAAAGGAAGAGATCTTATCAACAAGACCCTCACCATAGAGGAGTGCTTAGGATAAAATGTCATCTTCAAAAGAAAGAGGGACCAAAGATTCATTCATCTAGCCCCCTGCAATGAAGAGGAAGAGGAATCTCAGAATGAAGGAGTCAAACTCTTAACCAAAGCAAGGGAAAGAGTTTATCAAGAGAATATTTTTCAAAATAAATAAGAGGTGATGACCTAGGATAATCACCTCTCATATAAGAGGGTATCCATAGTTAAAAACATACATCTTTATAAGGAAATAATGTTATATGATAAACAAATGCCACTAAGCTAAGGAAAGTAGATCCTTAGATAGAGGAAGAAGGAAAATACCTTTCCCCCTAGGGGTGAAAGCAAGGGATATATAAAAATATATCAAGAGATATTGTAGCAAAGAGATATCATGTGAGAAGTAAAAAAGTAACCCTTGTGATGGATAGCACACTATTCAGTTTCCAAGGTGAGAGATTTATCAACCATGGAAACTCAATGTCAAACAACGAAATAGGTTATAATCAAGGACATAGATCCTTAATGCAAACCAAAATTTTCATGTATGATTAGATATCACATAATAGATAGATACTACTTAACCCAGGAAAAAGTGGATCTTGGAAAGATAGAAAAGAAGGAGATGGCATCCTTGCCCCCCGAGTGTAGGGACAAGGATGAAAGGGGACCTATTATATCACTCACAACACTATGCAAGACAACGAGCCCCAAAAGATTAGGCTAACATTGTTTACATAATATGGAGTTCCATAATAGGAACATAAATGTTATTTAGAGAAAATAGGATTGAAATATAACTCATTGCAACATGATATATAAATAATTTCACTATCAATGAGCTGCCTAATCTTATAATGTAAATATTGACATTCATTAGAGTGATCATGAAATCTATGATAGAAACAAAAAGGAATAATCTTCAAGTATAGACTACATTTCCTTTTGCGTTTAGGTCTAGTAATCATCTTAGCATGAAGGAGTTTAGGCAGAACAACCTCTTGGTCAAATTCCTTCATAGGGTCATCATGTTTTGAAATGTTATTTGATATGTTGGTAACATTGATGTGTTTTTGAGGATTAAATCACAATCCATAAGAATTCTCATTCCCCCCATTCTATAAGGGCATTTGAATTCCCTCTTTATGCTTAGCACATCCTTGAGTATGGAATCCTTGTTTAACTAGTAAATTACCATAACAAGAAGCTATATGAAAACAAGTCAATTGAACTTCAGTAGTCACTATGTCATCATTAGTATGTTTGATAAATTCACAAGAAGGACAAATGGAATAGATCCTAGGAGAATATGGGGTAGGAGCTTGATTCTCCATAGGATCATCACTAAGAGGGAGAGCATTAAGGGAATTAATTCATATCATTCCCCGCTAATGCCTCATTACTAGAAGGAATCCCAATTAGAGGTAATGTATTAATAATCTTATCTTCTTTCTCTAAAATATCCACATAAGGGGAGTGTATTATATAAAAAGATTCATCATCATGTATGAATATTTCATCCATTAATAAATCACCCTCTTGTATCAAAGCATCTTCACAAGAAGGGGATAAATCAATGTCTTTATCCAAGGGTTCATCCCAAAAAGTATAATCACCCATAATGGCTTCATGAGGAAGAGAGTAATCAACATCCAAATCCAAAGATTCATCCCAAATAGGAGGATTATCCTCCCTATCAATAAATAAAATTGTAGGAGCCCCTAAATCTTGATCCCTAAAGGGGTAAGAATTATATTCTAAAGTAGGCTCATAGAAAAGACATATATTAGGAGAAGAAGTAACATTTATCCTTAACTCACTTCTATGGTAAAGGTCAATTGAAGAGATTGTAGAGGAGGATAAAATAGGAATAGGATTAATGGAGATCTTATTTGAACAAATTTCATCCTCACTTCCATGTACCTCATTAGGGGATCTATACTCTTTAATTAGCAACAAAAGCCTCATCAAAGTATTCAAAACAAAAATCATACATGTTGAACACAATGAAAAATGTAAATGTTTTTGTATTTTTAAAGAAATTTGTGATTTTTATGAATTTTGAAATATAAATGAAAGAGAATAAAAGAAAACCTAATTGTATATGCATGAAAGATCTAATATGAAATACAAATCTAACACCAAAAAGAAAGAGTTGTCTATCGCGGGTTCACCAAAATGTAAAGTAGAAAAATGATGCTTTAGTTGAATAGGAGTGTTTTGATACTCAAATCACTTATCACCTTACATTTAATGTTTAGAGAGGAGGGAAAGATAAGATATTCCCCTTTATTCTTAAATTCACAATGGAAGGATCCAAATTGATTAACACAAAAATGACCAATGCATATGTGAATCAATCTATTGGAAATAAGAATAAAGAAGGAGATCCTAGGTTTCCCTCTTAAAATGTGGCGTGGATGAATGTAAATGTGTGATAGATTTAGAATGATTAAGGATTTGAATTGAAATGGATAGGATAAATGCACTAACCTTGAAATATTTCATATCAAAGAATGTTGTTTTCTGAGGTCTGTACTCTATTTTTGGAAAAAAATTGAAGTATGATCTAGAACCAGAACATAGAGACGAAAAAAACCCAGAAATATTTTTCCGATCTGACACCGTCTTATGAAAAATTTCAACCTTGACCCACAAATGTTGACCCTAACCCAATAATGTCAACCTTGACCTGCACAGGTCCAACAGAAATTTTGTTCACGGATCCTGATAGTTCGCTGAAAAGGGTATCTAGATCTGAGTTCAAATCTTCAGTCCCAAACATGTACCTATAAGAAAAAAGAGCTTTGTTTGTTGGGGGGAGGGGTTTGCCTTAGTAAAACCCCAATTTATAAATTAACAGTGAAATCAATAATTAAAATAATAATGCTAGCAAGTAGTAGAATTGAATCTAACAATGAAGTTATGACATTTGATAGATATACAATTGTAATTAAAATGTAAGCAAGTGTGTAAGTATGAAAGCTTGGAATCAATAGAAAACATAAACCTCCATGATTTTATGCTTGGAATCCACCTTGAAGGAATGATTAAGGAGTCTTGAAGATGCACAAAGGATCTTGAAGGAAGATCACACCACCATGATGGCTAGATCTAGGGTTTTGAATGATAAATCTTGAATCATTGAACAAAATCCATTCAAAGGCTTAAGAGATTGAATCCTTGATCTTCAATGGAGGAATTAAATTCTTGAGAGGAATACTTGAAAACATTGAGAGCTTGAAAAAATTTAGAACAATGGATGCTTGAACAAAATCTTGGTTAGAGTTTTTTGCACTTAGAAGACTTAGAGAAAATGAGAGAGAAAGGCTTCCTTTTATATGAAATCAGGGCACAATCTTCTAAGGAGGCCGACATAGGAGAATTAAGTTCCAATCAGACCCATTCCCATAGAAGAAGACCTATATTAAATACAATTTAGGATTTTTCCACTTCGGAACCCAAAACAGCCGACCCGAAAGCGGGAAATAACTTTTTGAAAAGATCGACATCCGAAAACTGTGAGACCCTGAGATTTGAACCATGGGTCAAGGTAGAGGTCAAATTTGAACTAGGTTAGGGTCAAGTTCAACCTTGACCTAGGTTAGGGTCAAGGTCGACATAGACCCAAAAGGTCAATCCTGACCCTGAGGTCAAAGACCTCAGATCTGCAGTCCAGGATGCCAAAAATTGGATGGAAAGAAGTGGAAAGAAAGGCAGAACAGGGGGAAAGCTAGGTCAAAGTCAGGAACCCATTCAAGGTGCTTGATATGACCCCAAACCACTTACTTGAAAGGCTAAACCAGTCTATCATGGAAGTGCTTCCATTTTCTGACTATACAGATCTACATAGGGGATTCTTGATAGGATAGTGGACAATCAGATTGAGTAGGCATGACAAGCGTTGAAGCATATGGATGCTTTGAGTCTATGATATTTTAAGTCTGAGAAAGACTTATAGATGTATGAAGATTAGCTTGGATCTCTTTTATAGGTAGTCCTTGAGGGTAGACATAGTCGTCATTAAGCTCAATTCTTGATAAAGATGGTGTGGCTAGTTTTGAAGCTTTAGAAGATGGAGGAATGGTGGAAGAAGGAGATGTGATATGCAAACCATTGCAAGACATGGATTCTTGATATTGATCATGATTCAGATTAGTATCTTCACTAGATGATTCATTAGGATTTTCCACTTTGATTATGCCATCATCTATGAGATCTTGGATTTTATGTTTCAACTCCATGCAAGATGAAGTTTTATGCTCATTATGTCGATGATATGCACAATAGGTACTCAATAATTTAAATCTACATGATATGCCTTGAGGAAATGTGATGAGATTATTTTTAAAGAATTTCTTCCAATGCTGATTTATAAGATTGTCCTAAAGGAGTAAAGACTCTCTCTAAAGGATAATTAGACGCTTCTTGACTTGCAATATCTTTATTTTGCGGATAGAAAAGACTTTCATCTGATTTTGTCATAGTTTCCTCCACATTCTCTTAATCAAAGATAGGATGGTCATAAAAATGTTCTTGAGCAAAGATGGGTTTACTGTGCTTTGATACCCCTTTTCTTGATGAGGACTTATTGAATGGTGTATCCTTTTCTCCCTTTAATTCTTGGAGTTCAGATTTCAAAGATTCAATCTATTTTGATAGAGCTTCCATAAGAATCTCTTCTTGCATGTTGTTAGGACCATAAGGTTTAGCCCATTTTCTTATAGACATTTTAATATTGGGTTGATGCACTTTCATAGAAGATTGAAGAGGAGGTATCATGAATTAGTTGATTGATTGACAGGTGCTAAAGTGATATCTAAAGTGTTTATTAAGTCCAAGACCAAAGGACAAAGGAGATAAAGTCCAACTGAGAGAGAGAAGCAACAACTCTAATCTTGGGTCAAGGTTAATGAACCTGCTCTTGCAACTCAGGATAAGGACATTTTGGAAAAATATGATCAAAGATAACAAGTCACTTGGACTAGCACAACAAAGTTAGACCTCAAAACAACAAGCAAGTTAGACTATAAACATATTGTAGTCAAAGAAAGACTAGTAGTGATGTTGATGAGAACACCAATTTGTGAAAATTCAGACAAAACCTTCACAGTAGAATATAGAATTGGACAGCAAGTTGATAGATTTCTAGATTTTGATAGCAGATGCAGAAAACTCAAACAAGAGTTGACAGTAAACACTAAGAGTGTAGATTTTGAATCGTTGATCATTTTGATGTTTGATTTGATGTTTGTGTTGATTTTTCACTCACGCAAGACACATCAAGAAGCCCTTTGATACTTGTTTTAATCCTCTTACAATAAAATACCCATTCAAGTTGGACAGTTAGAAGCTTGGCAGCACTGGCTCCCCTCCATGACACACACTTCTCGGATGTACCAAGCTTCAAATTTCTCAAGATCTGAGGATCCTGATAAATTTAATGTCTCAACAAGAGGGGTACATGAGAGCTTTCTTAGCCATGTGCATCTCACAACGCCCATATCAACAAGTAGAAAAGGATTTTGGCCACTATCTAAAAAGTGTTTAGTAAGGGTCTTTGTTTAAGTGTATCCTCTATGTCTGCGCAAGTGTGATTCAGGCTATTAACCCCATAGAGCACCTTAGCACAAGAAGTTCATGATACATGATTGAGACTTGGAGGCCCTTCTTTGTGTTAGGAAAGAGTAGAGTATAAGCTCAAATTCCACTTATCTTCCAAGGTTTTAGCCTCACAGAATTGTTTTTATTCTAGTGAGTTGAAGAAGCTTGGCATTAGCTTGTTCTGACTTGGGTCATTCTCCAAGGGTGAGTATTTTTTCCCACTTGGACTGGCCCTCTAAAGTTGTATATCTAAAATGGTGAATGACAATAATGTTTCTGGATTTCTGACCATCCCAAAAGAGCAAGAGCATAGTTTCCTAACATTATTATCATCCCTAAAACACCAGATAGAAGTTCATTTTAAAAAGTCTTGCATGTACATTCCTATTTTAATAAAACAAAACAATATGCAAGCACAATTTTTAGCAATATATCGATCAAGGCAACCTGCAAGATGATTCATTAGTAGTTTGTATTTTAGTCTTGTTTTTCAACATCCTGAAAACCATTGTTAGGCTGTAATCAACAAGATAAGCTAGAGTGTTGGAATAGTCCCAAGGATAACTAAGAGGGGGGGTGAATCAGTTATCAGTCAATTTAAGTCTTTTCTCTTTCCTTAATGTAATTTGATATAAAGTAAATGCACATTCAAATAACACAATAGAGTACTCAATAATTTGATTCTGGGGAAACCAAATAGACAAAAACCCCAGTGGGAATTAGCACCCACAAATAACTGCACTAGTTTATAATGATCCCTATTAGAAGATCTTACAACCCTATTAGGAGTTGATCTTTACAATGAAAGAAGTACAAAGACCTGGTTAAAGGTCAAACCCTGTAAGGAGTCTTTTACAAATAACCCTGTAAGGGTGAGGACTCACTGTCCAATAGCTCACTGCTAATATGGTGAAGGCTACAACCTTCAATATAATAGATATACACTATATCTGGTAAATGAAATTTTTGAGTAGACCTACTATCTTGATCAATTCCAATGAATTTCAATCAAATTTTTCTTCTTAACATAGATCTTCAACTTATTCTCTCTAACTTTCTCCTCTTCTCTGACTTTTCTTTTTTACTTCATTTTCAACACTTAGTGAACATATCTGAACTGCTATATGTACCTTCACCAAGGATAAGGTCACGATGGTATCTGGAAATACTTTATCAACTTCCTTGTCAACTCAACCAAGCACGCAATACAAATTATGACCACGCAAGTCAAACTGAATAGATGTGACGCTTCACAAAGTCGACTTCACCAAATTAACTCTAACATCATGATTTTGTTGAAACATGTTTAGCACCTTTAGATAATTATATTTAACTCATAACTAAACATGAATACAAACATGCATATCCCAAAGATAGGCGCAACTCAAGAAACACTATATTTACATTGGCTCATAACAGATAAACTCCAGAGTCTATAACTGCCATAACTGACTAATCATAACTCAACTGAAACTGCATATTTGACTTGGCGTGAATGCACATAGCAACTATAACATGTATACACCATGGAAATAAACACATGTAGCTCTAAATAATTTTTACTTATAATTGCATATAGGATAACTTCATAAACACGCACAGCTCTAAAGCATCTGTACTTATAATTGCATATAGGATACCTGTTGTATATTATATGTTGTCATCAATGGAAAACATACAATCAATTATTTGCACAGAAGAAAATCTCCAACAATCTCCCCCTTTGACATTGATGGAAACATATGATATCATCAACTCAAAGTGTCTTCCT